>PYHW01009944.1:823646-861002 GCA_013186435.1 Turdus rufiventris
TTTTTGTTTCTTTCCTTTGGTAAGGCCCTGTGAAATAATCCCTATGCAGATTATCTCCATGTGGGACCAACCTAAGGTGAGAACACTGATATCCATTTCAGATTTTGAAGATCCTTCCAGTTGGGGCCAAGTGACATTTCCTTGTTCTAAACTCACCTCACAGTCTCCACATTTATTTCTTTCATTTTCTAAGTTTTGTTTTATGTTAGCAAAAAAAACAGAAAAAGATTGAGAGGAAAACTCAGCAGGTATCAAAGACTAGGAGATGTAAGGAGAGACAAATGTTTAATGCAATCTTTGCACTACAATGGTGTACTGATGGTAGTTAATTTATTAAACAAATGACTAAAAGAACAGCTGTGCTTAGGGCTGGGCTGAATGAAGCGTGGGATTTTCAGTCCTTGGGATTTTCAGTCCTTGCAGGTTCCTCAGGCTATGAGTTGTTCTATCCCTCACATGAAGGGGTGCCATTGAAAATAATGTCTTTGCTCCTTTTAACTCAGTATCAGATAGAGTCCCTCTCTTTTGTTCATTGTACAGCCTCAGGAGAGGTTGTACCTCTCAGACCCAGGGTGTTTGCTCAGCTTGGTGCTGCAGCCCTGCAAGTACCAAGAAGCTCTTCTCAGCCAGGCAGAGAGGAAGGACGTGCCAATTTTATAAAGTGTTTTAACAAAATGACTCTTTCTGCTCTGAGAACAAAACCTGCTTAGCTGGCAAGCACCATCCTGCCCCCCTGACCGAGGGCTGACCTCCCTGGGCCGCCTGCCCAGCAGCTTCCCTGCAGCCACAGGGCCAGCTGAGCCCTGGCTTTCCATGGAATCCCAGATTTGTTAAGGTTGGAAGGGACCTCCTGAGATCATCCAGTCCAATCCCCCTGCCAAAGCAGGGTCATCCAGAGCAGGTGACACAGGAACAGGCCCAGGTGTGTTTGGAATGTCTCCAGAGAGGGAGGCTCCACAATCTCCATGAGTAGCTGCTCCAGGGCTCTGCTCCCTCTTTGGAAAGAAGTTCTTCTTCATGTTGAAGTGGAACTTCTCATGTTTTAGTTTTTGGTCATTGCTCCTCATCCTGTCACTGGGTACCACTGAAGAGTCTTTGATCATCCTCTTGGCACTCACCTTGAAGATATTTATATCCATTAATGAGATCTCCTCTTAATCTTGTCTGCTAAACATACCCACAAGAAGCCAGGGACAGAACACGGATGAGGACAAGGACAGGGACAGGAGTGGCTGTGTCAATTCCTGTGTCTAGTTCTGGGGCCCTCAATTTGGGAAGAAGATTGAAGGGCTGGAGCATGGCTGGAGAAGGGAATGGAGCTGCTGAGGGAACTCAGGGACTCAGCCTGGAGAAAAGAATGTTCAGGAGGAACCTTCTCACTCTATAACCCCTGACAGAAGGGTGCTGCCAAGTGTGGGTCAGGCTCTGCTCCCAGGGAACAAGGGACAGACAAGCGGGATTGACCTCAAACTGCTCCAGAGTTTGGATATTATGGAAAATTTCTCCATAGAAAGCGTAATTAGACATTGGAATGGACTGCCCAGAGGTGTGGTGGAGACACCCTGGAGGTGTTTAAGGAAAGACTGGATGTGGCAATTGGTGCCACGGTCCAGTTGACAAGGAGGTGATCAGTCACAGATTGGGCTGGATGATCTCACAGATCTTTTCCAACCTAATTGATGCTGTGTTTCTATGATTTAGTCTCTTCTGTTATGCCTACAGTGAGAGAACTGGCAGACATGGCCTCAAGACAAGACATTGGAGATTTAGATTACAGATTTAAAAAGAAAAAAAATTTAAAAAAAATCACTGTTAGGTTGGTGGAATAGCATTGGAAAGGGCTGCCCAGGAAGGTGGTGGAGCCACCATCCCTGAAGATGTTGGAGACACATCCAGACCTGGATGGGTGATCTGGTTTTATGGTTACAGTGTCAGTGCTGGGTGGATGGTTGGACTTGATCTTAAAGGTCTCTTCCAAACGTTAATGACTCCATGAAGTAATTTTCCACCTTACTTTTCATTACAGAGCATGGTAAAATTATGATCATGTGTATCCATAAACCTTTATCTCCATTACACAGCAGCACCCTGAGCCTGAATTTCACTGCATTTCCTCGTGAGCAGCCTGGCACCTGCCAGAAGGTCAAGCCTGGATCTCCTCCAGGAACGGCGCTGAAAAAATCACAATTTCAAGCTCAAGTTCAAAACGAATCGGGGGATTTCTTGAGGAAAAGGCAGAGTTTTACAAGTAAATTGTCAGTCTGGTTAAAAAGAGCTCAAAGAGCGTTGGGACAAGGCTCGGGCGCCGCTGGTGGGAAAGCCAGGGTGCGCTGAGCAGGCCCGGGGATCGGGCTGGAGCTCCCTCAGCTCCCTGAGGGTGACTCAGAGCCCGCCATTTCCTGTGAGGGGCCGGGGCGGAGCCCGCGCTGTGGGCGGGGCACGCGCTCGTCACGCGCCGGGCGGGAGCGTGCGCGGCGCAGGCGCGGTGCAGGCGCGGTGCGGGGCGCGCGCGGCGCGGGCGGCGGGCGGGCGCTCCCCTCGCTGGCTGGCAGCGCTCGCTAAGATGGCGGATTTCCTGCCGTCCCGCTCCGCGCTGTCCGGCTGCTTCCCCGGCTGCCTCCTCACTAGCGGCGAGGCCGAGCAGCAGCGCAAGTCCAAGGAGATCGACAAGTGCCTCAACCGCGAGAAGACCTACGTGAAGCGCCTCGTCAAGATCCTGCTGCTGGGCGCGGGCGAGAGCGGCAAGTCCACCTTCCTCAAGCAGATGCGGATCATCCACGGGCAGGACTGGGACCTCGCGGCCCGCGAGGAGTTCCGCGCCACCATCTACAGCAACGTGATCAAGGGTGGGTGGTGGGTGAGGGCGGCGGGGACGGGCCGCTCTGCGGGCGCCGGGCCCGGCCGGGGTGGGGAGAGGCGGCTCGGGCGGGTCCCGCGGGCCGGGGGAGCCTCGGGGCCGCCGCCGCCTCCTCCCGCGCTGTCCCGGCGCCTCATCCTTCCCCCGGGGCCGGCTCTCAGCCCCTGGGACCGCGCCGCCCGGGTGCGGCTCCGGGAGCAGCGCTTTGAGCCCGGGAGGTGCCGGGTTTTGCCTCTTGGTGCTGCGCTGGAGCTCGGCCAGAGAAGGGCAGCGGGGCTGGAGCACAAGGGGCGGCTGGAGGGGCTCGGCCTGAAGAGCAGGACGGTCAGGGGTGATCTTATCGCTCACTACGAGCACGCTGTAGCCAGGTGGGAATCGGGCTCTGCTCGCAGGGAACCAGAGGTGGGATGAGGGGACAGCGTTAAGCTGCATCAGAGGAGGTATATGCTTGTCATTAGGAAGAGTTGCTTCACTTGAGACACGGGAATGGGCTGTCCAGGGAGGTGGGGAGTCACTGTCGCTGTTTCGAGACTGGTCATGGCACAAGTCTGGTTAGCAAGGTGGTGTTCGGTCATAGGTTGGACTGAATGATCTCAGACGCCTTTTCCAATCTAATTGATTCCGTGATTTCCTGGTAATGCGAGTGCAGTAATGAGCGGTAATGGATGGGGGGAAGATGCACCTGGAAGTGCGTGAGGAGGAGCCCAGCCCTGTGCTCTCAACATTTTACTGCAGTGCAAGGATTGCTGCCGTTGTGTTGGAAACTCGGCTGACACATCAATTAACAGCAACCCGCAGGCACAGCCTCTCTTCGTAGATGTTTGCCAAAACCTCCACACATGGTTTAGGGGAGTAGTGGATGCTTGATTTCACTGCTGTCATCCTGACTTCATTGGTCATCCTCACTCATTTTCTCTCTTACCTAAATCGCTCGTTGGATTTTCAGTTGGGACCGTGTAATAGTTGGACAAAACCTTTATGAAGTTTCTCAAAACAGCGAAGTGTTGCCAGACTCAGCCCCTGAAAACGCAGCAGTCTCAAAGAGAATTGTTTTGCAAACCTGCTTACGAATCAAGCCTGGAAAAACTATCGATAGCAGGGCAGTAAAACCCACAGGCATATATGTCAGCCAGGTTAAAGTTTATTGTTAAAGCTACTTCATACTCTGAAAGCATGCACGTAGGAACTGCACATCTGTCTGGGAGGCTGTTTTCTTGCAGTCACAGATAGATTTGACAGATACCTGCCTTTGACACAGAGAAGAATCATGGAAAGGGAGTGAACCTTGACAAAAACTGGCACTCAATGAGTATGTTGCTGTACAGTCATTCGTTGCCACATCTTAATTTCCTTGTATCTCTTTCTGTGCCTTTGCCGTTGCTTACTCTTTCTGGAATCTTCTTTTTATTTTTTTCATCAGTAAGTTTAGTACTAGAAGTAATTTCCATGCATTTACCTTATAAATATGAACACTGTGGGTTTATATCCTTCAGAAGGACTTTAAAAAGAAGTTTTAAATACTCTATTTCTTCTAGAGAATATGTATCAGAACAACCACAGAAGTGCAGGGAAACCTTTAGGTGATACAACTCCTTCTGCACTTAAGCTATAGAAACACACATTTAGCAAGTGCAATGATTTTAGTACATATCTTAGTCTCTGAAAATATTAAAGGCAATGACAGAAATACTCTCAGTGAGAGATTCCTTGTATAATTTGATGTAACTGGATACCAAGTTGGTAAGAACACAAAAGCTAGGGAACCTTGGAGCAAGACATCACGGGGTTTAACATCTTTTGAAATGAACTTTGAAGCATACTTTGTCTTGTACTCATGCCGAGTTGAAAGAGTTTGGTAGCACAGGTTGGGTAAATTAGTAATTAAAAGTAACACTTTTTCAAGAGTTAAACTCGCACTGTTTATATAATCCTGTTGATCATGGTCATGTTCTTGAGATAGCAAACCTGGGGTTTGGTGTTACCTGTAAATGCGGTGGTTTGAGTCAGTTTTTTGGATGCTCACGGGTGGGTGTTCCTATTGAGCTTTGTGCAGAGTCGGTGCATTGTTTACCTCTGTGCAGCTCTGTGGGCTGCTGAAACAGTAGATGCTGAGAAACTCTGCTCACAGTGCTCTTCCTTGTCGCGGCAGGTGTGCGAGTCCTCGTGGATGCCAGAGAGAAACTCCATATCCCTTGGGGAGATCCTACCAACCAGAGCAACGGCGACAAGGTGATGGCTTTCGACACCCGCGCGGTCACGGTGGTGCAGGGCATGGTGGAGACCAGTGTTTTTTTAGACTACCTGCCAGCCATCCGAGCCCTGTGGGCAGACAGTGGCATCCAGCACGCCTACGACAGGCGCAGGGAGTTCCAACTGGTAAGATTTGCCCTTCAGTGTCTTTTTTGTGTGATTTTGTTCCTGCGTTGTTTCTCTGTGAGAAGCCACCGAGCTGCTTCCGCACGCGTTTTTGAGTGGTTGACTGTTACTCTGTGGTGTTGCACGTAGCTGCATTTAGCTACTTCCCCCACTTTTTTTTAATAATAATAAAAGAGATTCTGACGTAATCGTTCTCATTTCATATGTGGGAAAGCTGAGGTATTGAGGGCTTTTAAGTTTTGTAACAAAGCTGGTACCTGCACAGTTTTTTTACCATATGATTATTACCACCCTTTTGTTAACTGGTGCATCAACTTGAAAAAGCAAGCAAAAAAAAAATATTTGCAATAAAGACAGACTTAATAATAATGTGATTTTTTAAGAAAAGATATGCATGGGTTAATGAGAAGAATTTAAAAACCACTCCCTTCTCTATTCCAGTTTGAGCAATCTAGCAAACATTCCCTCTGTATACTTCCTGTTTAATTTTGAATGTCTATGTGAATACTCATGTAATGAGATTTTTGTTACATTGAAGTTCTCAGCTGAAGATGGAATACACAATTTAGTAGTGGGGTTGAGACAGAGTACACAATTCAGTAGTGAGGTTGGAAAAGAAAAAGAAACCTCTTGATTCTTGAGCTGCAGCTTGAACTGTCTGTGACAACTGAACTCCTTTTTCTCCATTCCCATGCAAATGCTGCAAGAAGAAATGAAAAAAATTGAGTGAAATGTGATTGTTGGTTCATAGACTTGTGTATGCCAGTGGCATAGGGTTTTGTGGGGGTGGGGGGTTGAGAACCTTAAAATAGATTAAATCTGTTCTTGTAGGTCTCTCAAACATAAGTGGCTTTGTGTTTTTATATCTTAAAAATAACCTTTATTTTAGTGTGAATCCAGACAATAGCCCATGATGTCTCCTGTTGCGCTGTTATGAATAGTTGTATAATCATAGCCTGACTTAAAGAGGTTGTGTAAATATTCTATAAATATGTATTGCCCTGATCATGGAATGTCTTGTGGAGATTGCAGAATGGGCAGGTGCTGCAGTGGCCTATCACCTGCCCAGCCCTGGGCTGAGCTCTGTAAATAAGTTCCTAAGGAGACCTGTTGCTCCTTGAGTTTCACCTTCAGCTGATTATAAAAGAGTAATTGCTCTTCCATAGTCAAGATTCTGGTGCAGATGTGACTTGAGTGGTGTAATTGCTGTGCTGGAAGGGATCTGCTTTAAAATCTGTTCAATAAAACAGTTTTGTCTTCGATTAAACATGTTTAGTGACTTGAGGCTGTGTGGCAAAGGGAAGGGAGCAATTACTGTTCTGTCATCTTGAGGCTCTGGAAGTGGGTTCTTTCCATAAGTGAAACATGTGCAGAGTTTCACTTTGAGTGGGTTGTGAAGAATTGTTCTTCTGAACCTTACAGAAAAAAAGCTGTTGCTTTCTTCTGTAAGTCCCTAAATCTGTATAATTATCTCAAAAATACATATTTATCATGTGCTTTAGACAGAACTCAGGAATATTTTTTAGGTGATCTTAATAGTTGAGTACTGTCCTAATAATTTTTGACAGCAAGGTAACTGCTTTATTTATACTTATATTACTTTGTTTCCTAAATCCTTTCAAAATCTAAGCTGGACATATTTATGCTGTTATAAACATGAAGGGGGGGAAAAAAAAAGCAACTGAATGATGTCATTGTCTTGAGTGCAGGCAGTGTGATCTGTGCTGGCCAAGCATGAAGTCTCAGTTTTACCCCAGTAAGCTTCAGCTTAAATTCTGCCAGAACTCCATGCGGGCAGCAGAACAGAGAGAAGCTCATGGAGCAGTGTGGATTTTTGCTGTACCTGCTCCAGGCTTTGCAGGAGAGTGTTCAGAGGGTTCAGGTCTGTGCTGTGACAAGAAAGGGAGGACACAAATGGTTAAGGAGGGAGTGACAGGCGTGTCCCAGTCAGGAGGTAGAGCAGGGGGAAGTTGGGACAGACGCAGACAGTTCAGGCGTGTCAAGTACTGACTCTTGAAGTGAAGGCTCCAGACTAAAAAATTTTTGACATTGTAGAATGGGGGAAAAGAGGAAAATACTGTTCTGCTTCCAGTTTAGCTACTTGTGACAAAGAATATGGTGAAAGGAGAGATAGCAGCAATCATTAGATGAGTAGGAGAGAGGGAAAAGTGGCACAAAAACCAGTGTAAAGTGCTGGGACTGACATGGTAGAGGAGCATTGTTGGACTGTAGCTGCTCTGACTTCTTTTCAGACTGTTGAGTGAGTTTAACTTTTCACTGGACTGAAGAGCATGGCTCATACTAAGAGCACAGGCAGAAACACTGGGGAAGTGTTTGCCATGGGAATGGGACACTGGGACAGAGGTGAGCAAATGGAAAATGGAGCAGTGATGGGTAAGGAGTGAAAATTGTCAAAATGTACATGTAAATTCTGGAGGAAAGACAGCAAGAGTGTGTAGTGTAGAAGCCATTTGTAGCTTGGGCAGGTAGGAAGTACAGAAAAATGGTTTAAAATTGAACTTTCTGGAAGAATATGGTTAAAACTTCAACATATATGTACATTTGTGGGGGCTTGTTAAGCTGCTCTTGTTTTTTTCGTTTTTCTCCGGGATCTTTTACTGATGATGTTGGGANAAAAAAAAAAAAAAAAAAAAAAGGAAAAAAAGAACTTGGTTGTATTTTAATGGAACTAAGAATCAGCATTTCCATGTCTAGTTCACTGGAGTGTCCTTCCTCATTTTGTTAACTCAAGTGGTCATGGGATAGCCAATATGATTTATTTTCTTTGGTTTAAAAATAGGGGCCTTCTGGCCACTAGCAGAAGCATTTATGAAAATTCATTAGGTCATGCTTGTGTAGCACTTTAAAACTGGAAAGAGCTAATTACAGCTTAATGCAAGATGTGCCACTTCAGTCTTCCCAGGTGGTTAATGTTATAATCCCTCACATTTTATTAAACACCAGACTCATTCAGGTGATTGTTCTGCTAGCACAGGTGACTGCAGACTGTGCTGGCTCTGTAGCTGAGACAGTTCCTAACTTACACAGGAATTTCTGGTCATGCTCAGGCTTCCTCTCCTTCAGCCACCAGGCTTGTTTCTCCTCTGGCCTCTCAGGTGGTTGAGAGGATGAGTTTTTTACAGATTTAGTCAGAATCAGCCCAACATCTTCTGACACCTCGTTAACATTTCATATTTCCTGCTTGGTTTCCGGTAAAAATCTCCTGAAATGACTTGGATAAACACAGCCATTCTGTTCATTGTGCAGCGTGCAAACTGACTTACCTGGGCATTTCCTGACTGTTGTGTTTGTGCTGCTGAGCTGTTCAGTGTGTGGCTGGGAGGGTTTGCTGTTCTCCTGGAGCTTTGCTCCGAGGCACTGGCAGCTGAGCAGTGTTTGGTGCTGTGGAACACTGAGCAAAGCCCTCATGAGTAACAGCAGCCTTGTACTCCCCTCTCATGTCAGTCATTTCTTGAACTTGCTGTGAGTGCTATTAACAAGAAGCATTTTGAAGTGTTCTCCAGGAGTGTCCTTGTTCTCTGAGAATGGAAGAGTGTGATGAGAGCCGAGTTGCTCCGATGTGATATGCTTGAAATGTGTTCAGGGTTTGTTCTTGTTAAAGGGAACTTTTGGGTGGGTTTTGATCTTTGCTACCAGCAGTTGTTGATCTTCAGACAGATACTTTTTGCTCTACTTGCAAGTTATGCTGGATGTTTTTAGGTATTTTTAAGACAAAAGGCTGCAGAGGAAGAGATAACACCTTATTTTTGCCCTTATTTGCATAGAACTGCAGACACAGATCATACAGTAAGGATTATAGGAAATGCACTCACCTCTGGATCACAACTTTTTCTGTGACATGTCTGCAAGTGCTAGATCAGATTGTAGAAGACAGGAAAAGGCGTGTTCTGCTTGAAGTTACACTGATAGCTTTGCAGCGGCTTCAATGTAGCATTTTTCTGTTTCAGATGAGTATTTTTGGCTAGTATTGTTCAGTTTACTGGGAGAATGTATTGTATTTTGTCTTCTTGGGCTTTTCAGGACTCTGAATATTAGTGGGGCTGTTGTACACATAAGAACATTAGTTAAGCTCTGCTGAAAGGATGAGTCCTCAAATGGATGCTGCGGAATATTAGGAAGGTTTATTGTTCTTTCAGGTGCACAGACAAACATATTTTGTAATGTGCCTGATTCTAGAGGCTAATCGTGCAGAGATCAGTTGTGTGTGAAGCCAGGCTAAATTGCCAGATGTTGAGTTTTCCCCTTTTGGGGGTGGATGCCCATCTTTTGGGACAGCCGTGGGGTCAGTGCACAAAGTCCCTCTGAAGTGACAAGTGTAGAGCCTGGAAAAAGAGGGTCTGACCTGGCACTCATGAAAGTGTCTGCATTGTGTTTGTGACAGTGACTGTCAGAAGCTTTCAGCTCCTGCAGTGGGTTGGGTTTCCTCCCAGTGCTCATCTCTAACCTCCCCACGTGCCTACATTGGGAAATAGAATCTTCTCCTTGGATCTCTTGGATCTGGGATTGGATGTTCAGTTGTCCCACTCTGCTTGAAGGGTGCAGGAGTTGCTTCTGTTGGGACATGACTGAGTGCATAAATTGTTGTTTGTGAGACTGACTGGAGAACCTTCATTACAGACATGAGATCCAGTCACCCAACATTTCTCTAGGCATTGACTGTTTGGGCATTTAATCACATAATTCAGAGTTAGTTTATTGAAATATAGTGTTGTAATTGCACTGACTATTAAATTTCTGTGTGGAAACTCAGAAAGCTGCTGCTTTATATATGTTGAAATAGGAACAGTTTTTTCCCCTTTCCCTAATCAATACTTGCCAAACATCAGATCCCAGGATGACCTGTGTACAGTGAGCATGACTCCTTAAAACCCTTAGAAAAGGCTGCTTGCTGTCTCTTGGTCTTAAGGTGAAAAGGATTTATCAAAGATTGTTGCTGTAACTATGGAAAGAAAAGTGCTTTACAAATTTATACTTTAAAATAGGCCATTCAAATCTTACTGCAGAGCATCTTTGCTGTATTTTTTCAGAATGTTGCTTTATTTCTTTTTTTATGCATTTGGTTTTTTGTTTGTTTCTTTGTTTGTTACTATTAAGCACAAATGTGGTTCTGAAATTGAGAGGTTTTTCTGCAGGAGCTGTCTTGCTGTAGATGTGTTGTGCCAGACCCAAGCAGGATGAGTTGTCTTCCAACCAGGAATGCCTTTGGAGTCCTGTGTGCTACACTTGGCTTGTAAAAGCCTTTGTTTTCTGCATGGTTTCAGTGCAATCTCTGAGGATGGAATTCTTAATTTAAACTCAATCCAGATACTGAGTAACCTGGTCTGGTGGAAGGGGGTCCCTGCCCATGGCAGCAGGGTGGAACAAGGGGATCTTTAAGGTTCCTTTCAACCCAAACTATTCTGGGTTTCTGTGATCTGTTTATGGGGAACTACTGCTTTTAAAATGCAGACTTGCACAATGCAGTGTGGGAGCACAGAGGGATGTGTTCTTATACATATTCCATCTCCAACAAACTGTGATGATAGTCATGTGCCTTAGTTTCCTAAACATTTTCTTGCAGAAGACTAGAGGGTGACCTACTTCTTGCAGAAAAAGGGAATTCTGTAACCAAGTGGTTAAATAAATTTAAAATAAAGTGCCCTTCTGAATATGAATATTCACATTTTGAGTGTGTGAACCTCTTCTCAGCAGGTTGTTTTAAATCTCTGCAGATGTGTTAGAGGAGCTTTTGCTGCTTCTGCTGTGCAGTGTAACGTGAGCCCTTGGTACAGACATTCATTCCAAGCTCATTTCCGTGCTCCCTGCTCACCTGCAAGGTGTTACATGTTGGTACCTGCAGAGCTGCCTCATTACAACCTTTGGAATTTAACCAGCAGTGGCTGCACCCGTTCAGTGTCCATTTAGAAATGACTTCCTGAACACAAACCCTGCACAGGCCCAGGACTTGTAGCTGTCAGCAAATCTCTGTGCTGGCAAAATGTGTGGTAGAAATGCAGCGTCATCCTCCGTGTCTGTGTTTGGCACCTGAGGCAAGGAATAGAGAGGGATCTTTTCCACCTGGAAATGAGGGATCCTTCAGGACTGAGGTGCCATGCCAGAGGCAGTGTTGATTGATGCTGCTGTTCCCTAAGGTGAGTTTACTGGAACAAGGCTTCAGCCTCAGGGGCTGGTGAAGTCTGCTCTCACCAAGCACATATTATATCCAGGTTGTACTGGGTGACTGGTTTGGCTCTTTATTGTCCCAGAATTCAGTTAGTGATGAATGCTTTGATATCTTTTGGGTTCGGACTGCACCTATTACACAGAATTAGCAGAGGGGTAGGAAACTTCGGCTTGTGCTGGCTGAGGAAATTACTTCAGAAAATGTGAGAAAACCCAAGTGCAGCTGAGCTCACTGTGTAAGAAAAGCAATAGAATAACTATAGAATAGAACTTGTGGGAAAGCAAGGTAATCTCTGTGCCAGCATTGTGTCTGCTGGCACTTTTCTTTGCTAAGGATCTGAATTATCAAATTCAGTTGAGAAATTTGGAAGTTCTGCCCTTTTACAGAATAGCAAGCTGTATACTCACAGTGCTGAATGAGGCTGCCTGATACCAAGTGGTATCTTGTATTACTCTGGAATATGAAGCCTTTATTTATATCTTAAAGATGACTAAATGAGTCATAGAACACAATATTAGTTAACTTGGCAGCCTCAAACTGTAAATAAAAGGTATTTAATTCAAATAAAAATCTGTATAATCCTGGAGACTAACACTTATATTTTATTCCAGAGTTGCCTGATGGGTTTAATTTAAGTAGTGATAAAGAAAATGTTTGAGTACATCAGCAGCTAAAAAAGTCCTAAATTGCTTCCAGTATCTTCTCCACTTGCATGTCTGCATTAACAAGAAACATCAGGTAATAGAGCTGGAAAAATTGAGGAATTTTAAATACAGAAAACGCCTTGAATTACCCTCACAATAACTGACAACAACTCCTCCAGAAAAAAATTTTGGAACAGTATTGGGGAGTGAGCTGCCTTTTACAGCACTCAATTCACTGTACCATACTACATACCTCTCCATCACAGTCATTCCTGCCTTAAATTTCTTTTCCTTCAGTGTCTTCTCAGTTAATAAGTGAAATATCATAATGCCCCAAATTCTTTACACAGGTCAAGGGTACAGGAATGTGTAATACCACATCAGTTTCTGTTTCTTTTTCCTTTAAAGATGCAGAGGAAATTATTTTGAAAAAAATGCTGGGATCTCTGCAGCCAGTCTGGGAGCACTTCTCTCTTTGGGCACATGATAATATTTTGTCACCCACTGGTGACCAAATCAAGAGGATGTAGAATTTCCAGGGGTGGAAACAGTGCACTGGTACCATCTGTATTTCAAAATGTCTACACAAAATTGTGGGGAAAAATATAATGCAGGGTGATTATTAAAATTTTACACGTGGGTGGTATTGGGAACTTTAATTGGTTTCAGTAGGAAAGTTATATAGTTGCTCCAGTAAATAATTTACATTTCTTTCTAGCTTTAGTTAATTTATAGTGTGAAATTGTACAAGTGACATGAAATGTTTTCAGCCTCTTACTGCTGCTCAGGGAGTCTTGTGTACTTTACTGTAACTTTGAGCTCTTTTAGACACAACTTTTAGTGATTTTTAAAAACACGAATATTCTGCTAATGATGCAGGTGGATCTTTCATTAGACCCAGTAAATTATCACAGGATCTTATCAGATAGCTGGGAACAAGAGCTGGTTTATGAGTGCATCACTGGCTGCAAACAGAAATACCAGAACTTAATTGAAATGGATTCTTCTAATTGAGACAGAGGAAGGAACTAAAAAGCATTTTGTCATCTGGATTTCTCATGAGGCTGAAATAGGAACCAAATGTACTTTAAAAACTGAATCCTAGAGAAATGCATTGGGATCCAGTTCAGGGCTCTGATTTTGAAATGCTGTGATTTAGTGCAGAGTTTATGCAATAACGGACTTTTCAAGCATCTTCAAGTTCAGCATGGCCAATTTTAGTGCTGATACATTTCCACATGCCAAGTATTTGTCATGTTTTTGGGAGCCTTTGCTGGTCTCGTACAACTTGGAAGCAAGTAAAGCTCTAAATGATGGATGGCAGATTTGCAGACTCACCACTGCTCCAGCATTAGATTAAATGCAGTTGGAGTTGCAAACACATGAAGTCATGGAGCCAGTGGGTCAGTGCTCTGAAAGAAGAGCAAATGTTTACAGTCTGGTTCCAGTCTGTTTTGTGTGCAAAACATCTGAGGTTTATAGAGATGCTGACCAGAGTGTAAATAGTAACTGGGAGGTGGCAGTTTCTCCTTGGTCAGTGCATGTTTTCATAGGATTTCTAGGTCTGTGTGTTCTGGGGCTTGGGGGATTGGTTTCATCAATGAAATTTGAAAATCTTCTGCAAAGTGATGGTGTCTTTCCTAAAGTAAACTCTGTGGAAGAGGAATTTGGATTGTAAATACTTAGGGAGGGAGTAAAAAGACCTTTGAAGACACAAAGTGCACCTGATCCTTGCTTTCATTAATTTCTGTTCAGCTTCTGGCAAGCAGCAGCCTGTTGGTTGGATGCTCTGGGTGTGTGGTGTGTCCCATGTGCCAGTTCATGTTTTCCTCAGCCTGGCTCTGGTCTCCAGAAGAGGCTGCAACACCCTGGAGTTTGCTTCCTGTTTGAAAGCATGGTGATCCTAAAGGGAAATCATGGAATCCCAGACTGGTTTGGGATGGAGAAACCTTAAAGCTCATCCTGTTCCTCTCCCAACCTTCTGTTATCCCAGCGTGCTCCAAGCTCTGTCCAACCTGGCCTTGGACATTCCAGGGATGGGCCAGCCACAGCTGCTCTGGGCAACCTGTGCCAGGACCTCACAGGGAAGAATTTCCTCAGGATTAATGCTGTGGATTCCAAGGGGTTTTAATTGTTGGAAGGAGTCTCAGCTGGTTCTAGAATATGTCACATCCTGATTTCCAAGCACTCTTTCAGAATTAGAAATACAATAGCAGGATGCCTGCTGTGGAGAAATTGTAGTTTTGTAGGCTTTAGTGGAATGCTGTTTCTTACCTAAAAGCTGTAGTGAATGTGCATATTTTTGAGCAATTAAGAATCTGGCAATTAAATTCCACCAGGAGAGGGGAGGGATACCTAACTAAGAAAACTGAAATGGATTTCTTCCCTCTTAGGAAAGTAATTGAAAACTGGAACTGTTTGTGGTATACTGGTATGCAGATTAACTTATTTTTAGAGTTTAATCATGTTTTAATGAATTTAATTGGAGTGGCATGGTATATATGAAACTGTAAATGCTCTGCTGATGGGAGACAATCT
This sequence comes from Turdus rufiventris, assembly GCA_013186435.1. Lineage (NCBI taxonomy): Eukaryota > Metazoa > Chordata > Aves > Passeriformes > Turdidae > Turdus > Turdus rufiventris. The sequence goes on from PYHW01009944.1 coordinate 838,246, forward strand.
GAGTGTGAGCTGTGCGAGTCTGGCACTTTGAAGGGAGAGCAATGCTGAGCTGGAAGCAAAAAGGAGCAACAGCTGATGCTGGAGCCTTGTTTGGAGTGTTTAGTTCCAGGCTGGCTCGGTGACATCCTTCTGTCACTCTCAGGGTATGGCAGATGTCCCCAGCTTGCAGGTGCTGCAGGATTGTCACAGTGCAGGCCCTCAGGTTGGCGTGCTCTGTCTCCATTTGTTATCCACATTTTGAGAATTATGGATTAATTGGATTACATGGTAAATAGGGGATAATAGATTAAAGGGATATTATTGGATTAAACCCCTTCTTAAACCCCTTCACCTTTCTTTGTTAATACTGTTATGCAAGATAAAAATGTCAGTCATGAAATAAACTTGATGTGACTCCTCCCTCGGTGTTTTTGGAGTTGAGCACCCTCCAGCCTAAGCGATCCAGCTGTTGCAAACACAAATTCTGCTCTGCCACCAAAAGCTTTTACAAAAGATGGCTTCTGTGAGTCAGGACTTGAACCTTTCCTTTTTTAGGACAGCTAGTCAGTTTGTGTGGCCAGACACGAGGCAGGTTTCACTTCTACCCCGTGTGACGCAGTTCTGATGGCTCTGAAGAAAGGCAAACACGGCTGGAGCGGCGCAGTGAGCTCTGCAAAGGGGAAATGGGTCTGTGCTCTCAGAGCTGTGACGCATTTGTGATGTGGATTGATGAGAAGCAGCATTATTTTGTACCTCTGTATCAGCAACTGTGTCTGAACTCTTTGTTCTTGCAAAAAACCAGGAATTAATCCCAAGGTGCTGAATTTTATCTCTGGAAATGGGCAGATCAGGTTTAAATGACTATTCAAATGGTTAAGTTGGAGAGAAAGAAGCTGGGAGATGTGAGATGTCTGGTCTTGACACACACTGTCTGTGCTTCAACCCTTTTAAAGCTGCTCCATTCATGCTTCCACAGGCAGCAGTGCCATTTTCCAGCAGTTTGCCCTTCGATTTTGGAGAGTTTGGGATTAATTTCACATACAGCAGTTGGCTGCTCTGCACATGGCCACAGTAATGCTTATGTGGGCATAAACGGGGTCTGCTGTGCTTTGGCCATAACACTTAAGGAAAGGAAACCTCTCACAGGGAAGTGTTTTGTGTTAGTGCACACTCAAATATTTTGACCCCATTTTGCAGTTTGGGAAGTAAATACAGTACTGCTCACCTGGGCCTTTTTCCCTAAATACCTTCAGCACCATTATGAAAAATTAGTTACTGTATATGCTTATTGTAAACTTCCAGAATGCTGCTAATACTGCTTGAACGGTGAATGTTACATCAAGTATTAGAGCGTGGGGCAGCAATTCAGAAATAAATGGTTTCCCCTCACCTTAAGGAGACTCCAAATTGCTGGATTGCTGCTATAAAACAGGGAAAGTGTATTATTGAAGTTGAGTTCCTTGAGTAAACAGGTTATAGGTATGAATGTGGGGAAGTTTTGTCCTAGTCTGCTGACTGGGGCATGTTTGAAAGGGGAATCCTCTTCAAAAAGCATTGAAAAGAGAAATTGTAGAAACCTGGAAGCTGTGAAGGAACCAAGATTGTTTCATTTACCCCCAAGTCTGAGACCAACAGAAGAGACCGAACCAGTTGAATGTCTGGACATGAGACTTGGTTAAACCTGCTGGTCTAACGATCAAGACAGCTGTGGATTTGAGCTGATTGATGTAATTAGGATATGTATTCATGACATAAATATATCATCTGGATCATCTCCCTCCTTTGAGTAATGCTGTGGATATTTGGGTGGAGGAGGTTGTGCCCTCTAATCTCCCTTCCTCTGGGAATCTGCATTGATTGATTTGATTGAAATGTTTCTCCATTCATTATCCTTCTGTTTATTACTGGCATTTCAGAAGACATCTGCTAAAACTTCAGTTGCAGCAGCATTGATTTGTAGTCAGTCTTCTTTTAAATCAGCTTAGGGTGGAGTGGGANAAAAAAAAAAAAAAAAAAAAAAAGGTTGGTAGAGATTCTTTCCTTTGCCAAAATCCTCACATATGGATTTTCTTGGATTAAGCCCCTAACAGAAAAACACCTTTTGCATAATGAAGTGTGTGCTATATGCATTACTAGGGAGCTCTAAAATGCAGAATTTTCATACTCTGCTCATTTCTCCATCATCTTCCTTCAGGCTGATTCTCCAGTGTTATGGATGGTTTGGTTTGCATATTTAGGCATGTACACACCATCCTAAAAACGCTGCAGTTACCTGTTCTTACCCTAAACTAGGCATGTAAAAAAGCTTCTTTTTGGTGGTGTTTTTGTTTCTTGTGTTTTCGTGGGTTTTTAATTAAATAAAATAGGAAATATTTGTTTCTCTTTTTCAAGAAATTCAAGTATGGTCAGGAAGAGAAAATGTTTGGTAGTTCTTAAAGTTCTAATATAGAGCTACTAAGTTATATCTCCTATTTTCTTAAAATATCTCATTATTTCAGATACTTAATAAGCCTTGTCAGTTCAGTATGTTCCACTGAACTTGCAGCCAAACCTAGATGGTTTGATAAATTGTTTCTTTCTTTAAACCTTGCGATGACTAAATCTTTATTTGATGCTTTTTCTCTATCTCTTTCTTCTTTTTTAAGCAATTGCTAGTGGAAAAAATTGAGTGTCCCTGATCCCCTTGAAGAGCTAAAAAGCCATTTGGCTATGCTAAGATTTCAACAAATCATATTTAGATTGCTGACATTGTTTTCATGGAAACCAAATAAATTGGTGCTTCCTGGGTTTAAAAGATGTGTTCATCTGGTGTGTATTTCATGTATTTTTTTTTTCCCAAAAATATTTTTGTGGTTACTTTGCTTTAGGCAGTGACCAGACAGTGCTGTGTTCTGTTTATAAAAGATACCTGCTCTGGTTGACTGCAGATGACCACACTAGCAGATATTGGCCTACAGCTAAATGACCAACTCTGCTGTAGCCATGGCTTTGTAAAAAGAACGAATTATAAAACTGGAGCTATTGCATTTAACAGATAGTTAAATGCAGAGTTGTGGGGGAAACTGTTGTAACATCAGGCACCTTGATAGGAGTGAGGTTTCAGTGTTTTCTTGTACATTCATGAAGAAGTGACTTGGCTCTCTCAGGGCGATCACAAGGCTTCAGGAGATACAGGCTGGTTTGACTCAAACCTTTCTGAAAATGGAATAGTTGACAGTTATGAATAAAGTTACTTAACAGTCAACTTCCTGTGGTTTGCATTTCTGAAGCAGGAGGAGGCTGAAGGGCCACAGCTGAGACATGTATATTCCATCTGAGCAAAAAAAGGGCATCTTTCTCAAGCATTCAAAAGGGACTGCTCAAAAATCTGATATCCTGCTATAATTTAATAAAGTTTGAAACAGCCAAAGCAGCCTCCTCTGACACCAGACAGTTTTGAAGCTGATTGTTCATTCTGCTGTATCAGGGTGTGCTGCAGAAGTTTGCTTGACTGCAGTAGCTCAGTATTCATTTGAGATGTGTGCCCAAGCCTGTGTTGGAGTGCAGCAGAGGGAAGTGGGCAGGGATGAGTTGGGCTCTATGGTGTGGTTGGTTCCATTGTCATTGCTGGCCTTCAGAGATCTGCATTTCCAAACTGCTCAAGCCTGCAAATTATTTCAAAGAGTTCATCTGCACTTTAAAATGAAGGTTCACCTGTGACTGGTTGAAGACTATCACGTAGAATGGTTTGGAGGGACAGCTGCCATTATCCATTATCCCAGGTTGCTCCAAGCCCTGTCTAGCCTGGCCTTGAACATTCCAAGGTATGCAGCATCCACAGCTCTGGGCAACTTGTGCCAGTGCCACAGAACCCTCAAAGAATTTCTTCCTAATAACCAATCTAAACCTACTTTGTCAGTGTGAAGCCATTCCCCCTTGTTCTCTCCCTCCAGACCCTTGTAAATAGTTTTTCCATCTTTCCTGTGCTCCCTTCAAGTTGTGAAGGCCACAGGTAGGTGAACCCAAATCCTTCCCTTTTCCCAAATGTCTCAGCCTTTCCTCGTAGGAGGGGTTCTCCATCTCTGTAATCAGCTTGGTGGCCTCCTCTGGACTCCCTCCAACAGGTCAAGGTTCTTCCTGTGCTGGGGACATCACTGTATTTTTAGCTAATCTTTAAATTTCCGTCCTATGTACTCACAGAACGTGGGTGTGAAGACAACAGGAGTGTAATGGAGAACTGTGGGGGTTTTAATGGGGCCAGATCCTCCAGTTTCTTATTTCTTGTCTAGATTTTGCTCTTGGTGTGGCTCCTTTGTGGCCTGACACCACAGATGGATTGCAGAGCAGCCACGTGGCAGGCCTGGACATGGTGAGCCACACTGGCCTTAGTGGGACGGACTGGGGAAACCCAGTTTCTTTTTCCTAGTCATCTTGGGTAAACCAGAGAGTTTGCAGTTTGTCAGAAGGGAAATTTTAGGTGACAGCTGTTGAGTACAGCTATTTGAATATGGTCACTGTCATGGATTTACTGAGTGGGATCTGGGTGTCTATCTACCAAGAAAAAGCAGCCTAACACAGAAGCTGGCTTTGGGGCTGCTGTACTGGCGTGTGAATGGTTCCTTTTCTAACTGATTTTTAAAAATAGGTGGCATTAAGGCTTTCCTTGGTTGTTGTGTGCTGAGTTTTTCAGTGTGTTTCTTTTCATTATTGGATAGAATGAAAAACTTCACCCCTTTGGGAAGGGATTGAAGCTGGGCTGCTTTGTAATGCTGCCTCTTTGAAGTTTGTTTAAATGGGTCAAAACTTTCTGCTTCTCCAGTAGTGCATTCTGATAACAATCTGTTCAGGAGTGTCTGTAGTTAGCAGAGCTCAGCCTGCTGATAGCAACATGTCCAGGGCAGACAGAAAATTACCCCTGGTCAGGCCCTGGGCTGTGGCTCTGTGATAGGAATGGGTGGCTGGAGTGGGATGGAAGAAGAGATGATGAGTTTGAAGCCGTTCTAGGTTTTTAATTGGTATGCAGATTGGTAAATCAGTGAATGCACAGCTTTTATCCTTGGTTACAGGGTTGAGTCATGTGCGGAGCACTTGCTGTCTGAACAGATTTTTGTGAGGGGAGAACCCAAGCAGCTGAGCCCATGGTGTGGAGGAGGAAAGCTGGAATGTCCCTGCTTAATGAGCTGTGTTATGTTGTAACTGATGGATTTAATAATTCAGTCTCTTCAGTTTCAGCATGGCCACCTTGATATTTGTGTGCCACTGTCTCTGATGGGTGACAGCCCAGAAGTGGAGTTGGCATCTCACTGTTTCCTGGCACTGACTTTGCTGTTGGATGTGTGGCTCTGGAGTGTCACTGTCACTGCAGCCCCATGTATTTTGCATTTGTGATTTCAGGAAATCCCCTCTTTTGGAAAGCTGCTTGTGGGGATGTTTTGTGAATTTTCCAGGCTGTGGTTTGCTTGTCTGTTCCAACTGCTCAGTAACTGCAAGTCCTGGGACTTAAAGGAGAGGTTGTAACTTCCACATTAACTGCAGAGTTAATGCTTCTTTGGGGAGTAGGTATTGCTGTAAGTTGTATAAAAAAGCTGTCTGAGATTAAAATGCATGTTTGTACACACACACACACACTCTGAGGCTCAGGTATTCCAGAATAAATACCTGCACTTACTGAGTCTGAAATCTGCCTGATTGGTATGTAGCCGGCCCTGTGGGGAAGGGAAGATTGCCAGCTCCTATTGGCACCTAAAAAAGAAATTAAATCCGACCTTAAATTTTATTTTGCCTTAGTATTCGGCTAGAGACAGTGGTTTAAGCACTTGGAAGGCCTGAATTCTGGTCCTGTCACTCCTTCTTTGGGAAGCTTGGTGGATTCATGCATCAGGGTTGCTTATTTTGTGTGAAATAGGAATGTACTTGCATGTACACCTTCCTTAGAGGATTGAGGCTAGAACAGGTGCTGGAAAACATAGAGTACTGCTCTCATTGCAAGCAGTTGCTGCTGTGCGCTACTAAAATGGTGTTCCTGCTGCAGTTTGTCACCACAGAGAAAACAGGAGATAAAATAAGTAGCAGAGGTGTGTTGGGCTCTCTCCCTGCAGGTGTGTTGAGCACGAGGCGTGTTCCAACCAGAGCCCCAGTCTTGCCTCATTAAAAGCTGATGCTCAAATTGCACACTTAAAGGTGTGGTATCCACTTGCATTATGTAATTTATTTTAGTGCTTGGAGAACTTGCAAAAGTACCATGCTGATGTGTTTGCCAGAACCTTTTTTGGCCTGTTACTTACTCTACTCTGCTCAGGGTAGATGTTTTTAGGTGACACAGTTGAATAGTGAGGTTTATATTCTTCCTGGTTAAAGTTTGCAGAGTTCACATTGAAGGGAAGGGAAGTCACTCTCAGGGTGTAGCTCTTGTCCTAATTCACTGGTCTGGATTAGGTGTAGTCACCCTGGCCTCAGATGCTGCTTGATTTTTCTCATCAAGAAAACTCAGTCAGAATTTCTGTTCTTCCACCTGCAATGTGAAAACACAGGCGGTTTCTTTTCTGCACTTACTGTAAAATGAGTGAGTTACAACTGGTAATTAAGAGCTGCCAAAAGGAAGCAGGTTAGTGCTTCTGTGAGGATGCTGAGAACCTTAAAAAGGTACTTTCCCCTGCAGTGAATTCCTTCAGTACATTCCTATTGCACGTGAACTCAGGTGCAACAGTATCCATGGGAGAATTCCTCCTTAATCCCAGCACCCTGATGGAGTTCTGCAGAGCTGACTGTGGTTCAGGTTTACCATGAAAAAATCTTTAGTTCTGCATTGCTGGAGGGATTAAAAACTGCAGCCACCCTTTGCCAGGACAGGGATGACTCAAATCCAGAAGATAAAGGTGGATACTGAATGTGATATCATGCACAGCCTGGAGCTCTGCTCATCACTCAGAATAAGATGTTCTGGTCCAGCTTGATGTCTGATGGGAAACATGAGTAAAATGCTTTGTCTGCTGTGGTTTCTCATCCTGTGTTCTGCTCATCACTCCCTGTGCTCCGGGGAAGTACCTGTGGGAAGAGTCCTGCAGTACAAATGAACCTTCTCTGGTGATTAATCCCTGTAGCTGAATGCCTGTGTGTGCACTCTCTGCAAAGCCTCGGAGGAATTGAATGTTTCTTTTCATAACGAAGGTGTAGCTGCTCCATTGATGCTCCCTGTGGATAACACTTGGATTTATTTATCAAGTCTAAACTTGGAAAGAATGTGATTATTATAAATGTGCCTTTTATGCTTTTAAGTTTAAATATTAACTGGCCTAAGAATAAATCATCAGTTGTGTTCTTAGGATAGCTGCTTTTAAAAATGGCAGTGATTAAAGCTTACAACACTTAAATGTAGGTTTCGATAAATTATCTGGACTTCAGAATGTAAACGATTGGGATCAAGGATGTCGCTTATTTAAATAACTCTTTGATTTGTTTTTAGGGGGAATCTGTAAAGTATTTCTTGGACAACTTGGATAAACTTGGAGAACAAGTAAGTCCTTTTTTATTTTTCTTTCCAGTCTTGAGTTTTAAGTAGTCTTTGTGATCTCTGGGTTTTAAATAGATGAAATGTAATTAGTGTCTACTCCAATAACTTTATCTTTAGTTCACTTGCACTGTCGCATTATCTCAGCAGTTCATCACTGACATGTCAGAAACATGGGGCAATGCAAAGGCCAGGAGACTTTCCTGGAAGGAAAATAAACCTTCTGTCAAAATTGAAGAAAAAACAAGTTGCAAATGCTTGGCCAGGCAGGAGACCGTTCAAGAAGCTTTTCAGCACTAAATGACATATAAAAAGACTGGGTTTGGGGTTATGTGTCCACTTAGGAGCTCTGAGTTAAATCAGTTACAAGTCAGTGGTACCTTCCAGGAATATCTACTTTAACATAAACTCAGTAAAGAATAAAGTCTGTTTTCTCTGGAGAAATACCCTGAAATTTCTGCAGAATACTTTTTTTAATAGAACTGTTAATTAGCACTTGAATAATGAGGGTATCTGCCGATGCTCATCAGTTGTGTATTGCAGGAATGGCATGTGGGAAAACTGCCTTTAAACAGGAGTTTTTAATATGGTGCTTGAACTCTGTGGGGAGGCAGTTTCTCCATGGTCATTCCCAGCTGAAAAAAAATCCAAACCATTTCAGTGAAACCCTGTTACATCGTGCTTAATTTCATTTTTCTTTTTAACAGATTAAATTTTAAGCCAGACTGTTTTTCTGCTTTGAACTGTCCATGTTCTAACTGAAACACTGATTGTCATTGTGCTTCCCAGATCTCTGGCCTGAGAACTCCAGCACTTGGTCTCTGAATTTGGATTTGGTCTGGAATTATAAGACTTGCACTTTAGTGAACTGCTGAACTCTCTGCCAGTGATGGATTTCTCATGGTCTTTGAATCCAGTGCCTTTAAGTTTCAAAGGGCTTGGATTTTTCCCCAGCAATATTGGATAAGAGTTTTGCAGCTCCATTTCAGAGTCCTTCATGGAGAAACTTTGGTCCATTCTTTGATTAAAGCGGGAAACCTAGTCAGTAGTTGGGTTTTTAAAATGTTTTTATACATACACACACTTACTGCAGATCTTGCTGTGGGAGTGCTGTGAATTACAGCTTTTCTGGCTTCAAGTTGGACCAAATGGTGTTGAGAATCAGAGAGACTCATCAGGATCTGCTGTTGTAAGAAATGTTAAATCTTTGAGGAAAAAAGCACTAGCTACGTTTTGTTAGTGAAAGATTTGATAGGTTCTTCTGGTTAATCCTTATCTATATGCAAGATTGTCTAATGATTGTTTCCCCAAATTGTAAATAAAAGTATTTGTTCTTATCTGATGCAACTGGGCTGATTTGCAGCTAAACTGCTTCTAAACACATATATCTGCAATTCATGTGCCTCTTGCCAAAAGGGAGCCGATAGCAGCACTGAAGGAAAAGAACTTAATGTTCAGATTTAATCAGATCAGCAGAATAAGAGTATCTGACAGGCAGACATGCGTGGGATCTCCTGGATTCCTTGCAACTGTGTGTTGCTATTTCAACTGCCAGTGCAGACTGGATGTATCCAAAATACCTCACCGAGAGACTTGGCTTTCCATCTTGTGATTGGATCTTAGTCATGCCTTAAACTGTAATTTGAGCTAGGCAAACAGTGATGTGATAGCCAAAAGAGCTGCTGATAACCAAAGGAACTCCTTTAGAAGAAGCAGGCTGCAGTGAATTTGAGGAAAGGAGACAGGAAAATCAGGAAGAAAGCACGTGCTCCAAATCAGTATCAATGTGAGGATGCTTGAGGGAAAGAGCACTTACTGACAATGGCAAAACATTGAAAGAACTTGGAAAATAATACTCTGTGCCATCCAAGGAAAATACTCACCTGATGCTGCTGTCTTCAGACATGGAGAATGGGATCAGCACTGAGAAAGGGGCAAGCTGCTGTTGGATCAGAGTAGCCAATATCCAGGCTAAAACATGGAATGGTTTGGGCTGGAAGGACCCTAAAGATACCCACTTCTGTGGCAGGTCTTGTGTGCAGGTAAAAGTAGGAAGCACTTAAAAGGATTCTCTTTGTGGCTGCAAGTGTGGAAGGAATTTTCAATGAGTAATGGTACTTGAGAGGGAATTTGTCAGGAATTCTGGGGATAAGATCCTTGTTCTTGACAGCTTTACTGAGTAAACATTACAGGCCAACTCCCAGGAGAGTTTACTTTGTGCCCTTGTTTCAATATTGAAGGTGCATGTGGCTTTACCTATTATATTAGCTGGTTTTATTTGTTTAGATAATGTAATAATTTCAATCACTCCTGAGCTTTCCTAAGATGTTTTGGTTTTGTTCTGAGAAGCTGAAGTTAACTTCCTGAAAAACAAAAGAATATACATTCCTGTTTGGAAGCTGGAATGAGTGCTGGACCTCTAACACTTGTCTGTATATTGACAGTCAGCTTTGCTCAAAATCCTTTCACATGTGCCCAGTGACATTTCATACAGTCCCTGCACTGCTTTTGCTGGTTGTTTTCCTCTCTATTATTTCAGTAGAAAAGACCCAAGATACATTTAACAAAGGGAAAGGTCTTACCACCCTTAAAAGTTGTTTATCAGTCAGCAAGGGGGTGGCTGCACCTCTTTTGGTCAGTTTGGAGGGAACTTGATGTTGCTTTAGCAGTCCTCTCCTCCAGATTTTGGTGCTCTGGGGTGTGGATGTGTAACAGTGCTGCAGCAGAGGCTGCAGGGTGGGGAGCCTGTGCTTCAGAGCTGCTTTGTAATTTGTACCACGATAAAAATCAGTGCCTTAGTCATGGGCAGCTCGGGAAAAGGAGCCCAGAGTTCAGACAAAGCCCTCTCTCTCTCTAGTTTCACTTTGGAGCTTACAGGATAAAACAGAGTGATCCTCGAGTTTTTGGAATTTTGCATTCACTTCATGATTTTTAAATTCAATTTTTGTGGTTTGAACTTGCCCAGCTGCCTTAAACCTGGGATACAAGTACTGAAATAGCCACGGTGCTGTGTGCCTGTTCCACCACCCAGCTGACTGCTTGAATCAGACTTTCTGCACCATGGTCTTACTCATCTTTATAAAAGCTCCAAGTGTGGGAACTGGCACTGTCAAAGGAAGATCATAGATCATTCACTTTTTAAGAAGAGACTGAAATTCCAAAACCTAAATCACGCTCTCTGACATGGTGAGAAATGTTGGGAAAATGTGAGGGAGAGTTTCCATCACAAGTGAACAACAAGGTTTTAAAGTCCAGCACAGGCAGCTGTGAGGTAGAGATGCACTTTGCAGATAACAGAAAGACTTGGACCACAGACAAAAGTGTAATTCTAGGAATGAAGAAATCCCCAATCCGAGTGTTGAATTTCATGCTGTCAAAAGCTGACTAATAAGAATTCCTCCTCCTGTAGCATTTGCATGCATTGATGATGTTCATGTAACAATCAAAACAAAAATAGTCTCTTGAATGTCTCTTAAATTCTGTGGAAGGGAGGACTTGAGAAGTTCAGGATACAGCTGTCTGTGCCCCCCAGGCTGCAAAGGCACTGCTGCCCCCAGCTCTCCATTTCTTCCTCCATTCTACTCATTGCACGGTAAATTTTGGGCAAACTCAGGCAGTGTGAGCTCACTGATACAGCAGGATGCATAGATGCATGGCACAAACACAGGAAGTTGCTTGGGTTTTAGTTCTCAGACATAATTGATTGCTTTAAAGTTATTTAGTGGAGCAGCTGGTTTTTTTCTGGAGGCAGTCATGCACTTTGCAGGAGAGCATGGGAGGAGTGGAGAGCTCACAGCTGGCATGGGATATGCCATAGTTAGGGGGTTGAGGAAGCTGTTTGAGATCCCATTTGCTGCATTGTAGTGTTGGCAGCCAGCGCTGTGGGAAGAGAATGAAGGAAGCAGGAAGTGACCAGATTGGGGGAAACTGCCATGAGGAATTGCTGGCTCACCTCTGAGGTTGGTTATGGATCCTTGTCCTGTGCCAAAGGGAAAGCTTAAAGTTCTTTGGGGTACATGTTGTGATTTAATATTGGATGTGTTTCCTGCTTTGGGCTCTGATGTTAGCATGGAAATCCACATCCATGTCTTTTTATTGAAAACATTGTCCTGTTCCCTGCTCTCTCCACTGCAGCTCAGCCCATACCCATGCTCATATTCCTAAGCAAAAAACTCTCCTTATTTTTGTAGGATTACCTTCCCTCACAGCAAGACATCCTGCTGGCAAGAAGGCCCACCAAAGGGATTCACGAGTACGACTTTGAAATCAAAAATGTCCCTTTCAAGATGGTTGATGTGGGCGGCCAGAGGTCGGAGCGCAAGCGGTGGTTCGAGTGCTTCGACAGTGTCACCTCCATATTGTTCCTCGTGTCCTCCAGTGAATTCGACCAAGTGCTCATGGAGGACCGGCAGACAAATCGCCTCACGGAGTCCCTGAACATTTTTGAAACGATAGTCAACAACCGGGTGTTCAGCAACGTCTCCATCATCCTCTTCTTAAACAAGACGGACTTGCTTGAGGAAAAAGTACAGAAAGTCAGCATCAAAGACTATTTCCCAGAGTTTGAAGGGGATCCCCACTGCTTAACAGATGTCCAAAAATTCCTGGTGGATTGTTTTCGCACGAAACGCCGGGACCAGCAGCAGAAGCCCCTGTACCACCACTTCACCACTGCTATTAACACAGAGAACATCCGGCTAGTTTTCCGTGATGTTAAGGATACCATCCTGCACGACAACCTCAAGCAGCTGATGTTACAGTGATGTGCAAAAAGACTGCTTTATTTCAGTAACTCTGGTGTGTTGTTTTTTTTTAACTAGAAGTTTACAGCAGGAGTAGAGAAATCCAGATCCTGTCAGACTTCTTGATATGTGGCTAAAAGCTGCTGCTGAACACATTATTGCCAATTTCTGCAGAAATTCAGGCTTAATCTCTTCCAGTGTAGCTTCAAGTTGACTCAAGTTGTAATTTTATAGCAGACCTATGTCTAAGTTACCTGTAAAGTGGTAAATTTGACCTTTTACGAACGTGTGTATTATCCTAGAAAATCCAGAATTCCAAGTCAAAACTTCAATGAAATTGTTGCAATTATTAGACTTGCAGTAATTTAAGGTGAGAGGGGGGAGAGAGAAACTTTTCACATCTAACTTCATTTTAAAGACTGTGATACCATAGCTGACTTATGATTTCTCAGGTCTGTTTTTGGTTAGAAATCCCATCAAATCCCTTACTGGAATCATCTCTTTGAAGCGCGGGTTCCTGGGTGTGTAACCTACTTCCTGTTTAAGTACAAATCATGGCGTTGGGTTGGAATAGGAGATGCTTTAAAAATGTGTAAAATCAGGAGTTTCAGACACATCTTTCAGGAAGTGCTGAGTGCAGTGATGAGGGGTTAGCGGTTGGCACAGTACACGGATTCACTCCGGAGGCGTCCGCGCGTCCTGGAGCCATGGCAAAGCACAGAGCACTCTGATCAATCCTCTTGGCACTCTGGTGTGGGAAGGGGGGAGCGAGCCCAGCTCGTGGCTTTTATCTTCACTGTCCAGATGTTCCCTGGAGGTAGCAGATGTTACCTGGGGGTCACCTGTTCTGGAAGCGCTTTAACTCAGCACTGGTTTATTTGAACTCCCCGCCTCCTTGCCAGGTGCCTCCTCTGAGTCAGGAGCGTTTGGTGATGGAGAGAAGGACTTGCAAACCTAAGTGCCTCCTTGTGTTCTGTCCTCCTCTGGCATTTTCAGTGGCCTTATGAATTCCCAGCAGAGGCCTTGTGTAGCTGACACCGTGCAGGTGAATGTTTATTTCTGAGAAAACTTAAAAGTCTGTGTCCCAGCAGAATGTGCTTCAGCTGAGGTTCTTTCTGAGACTTTCCAGTTGGGTCTAAGCAATCCTAAGTGTACTTGAGCCGAATATGTTGCACAGCATCTTCCAGAGTGCTGCTTGTGACTATTATACCCAAAGTCCTTTTGCAGTTTTGTTTAATTTTCTTAGGAGGGGTTGTTAGCATTGCCATGTGATTAAAAAAAGAAATGATAATAATAATAATGAAAAACAGTGAAAATAAAGCAATCCTGATGTACCCCACAGCACACTGCAAAAAGAGAGTGAGATTGTGATACAAAAATCAGTGTCCCTACCACGTTTTCCCCAGGCTGTTGTGTGGGCAGTTCAGCTGCCACTTTGCCCCATGGATTTGGCCAGTTCCTGTGGATCATGCTGGTGGCCAATCCTTGAATACATTTTTATTGTCATCCCAAGAGCTGGGGGTGACATGGTGGTGTCACTGCTGGGAGCAGTGGCCCTGCCAGGACATAGGAAAGCTGCCTGTCTCCTGAATTAGCCTTTACTTACTGTGATTGTAAGCTGCATTAACATCTCTGTATCTCGTTCTCCTGGCAGTAGAAGGGGAATAGTGTATTTTTATTTAGTTAGGTGCTTTGAAAGACCTCTGTTTTTTTTATCTCATCCAGTGAATAGTCATAGATAAGTCTGAGATTCTGGCCATCAGGCACTGTTTGGGGAGGAAAGAATGCTGAAAAGAGCTTGGGTGAAGTCACAGTGCAGAGTCTAAATATAATCCTAAAGTCTGGATGCAGCACTGATGTCAAGGAGGGTTAATAGAATCTTGGATGGGGATATTTAATAGAGATTTTGCCTCTACTGGACATGGATTATTTCTGATTTTGGTGTGTGATTTGGTATATGAGCAAGTCAAGCAGGGTGAAGCAGAGACCTCAGGAGAGGCTGGAGAGGCTCTTTCAAGGACTGAATAACACACCTGTGATGGCAACAGAAGTTCTCCTTTGGGTTATCAATGCTCCATGAGCAGATACAAACCTCTGGTGGCCTCCCAAGTCCTGTCTTGGAAAGCAGAAAACAAATCCACACCCTTGCTTGTCAACAGGAGGAGGAGTTGGGGTGGTTTTTCCTTTGCTGACAGTTGTCTGAACAAGTGTCTTTTCAAAACAGAGACTTAGCTCTGATTAAAGGTTGATTTGGAGAGGTCTGCAGAAGGTGCTTTGGAGGGTGTCAGACCAGATGATTGCAGAAAAGACTAAAGACTGGTAGTGGATGATAGGGTGAGTACCAGGGATTTGTCTAAACTAATTTATGTGAAGTGTTGATGAATTTTTTTGTCAATGGAAGCTGTTAATTTACTGAAGATCCTCGAAACTGATGTCGGTCTGAGGATGCAGCCAGGATCACCAAGGCACTGGGCACTTCTAGCCTTAGCTAAAGTGGGGAAATCCTCAGCAGCTTCTCCCCAGAACCACCACAGAAATCCCTGTTCTGAATCCCTGCAGATCACTCTCCTGTGAACCCCAGGGCCTGGAAGAGAGTGAGGGGGACCCCAGTGCTGGGTCACTTGCAGGCCCTGGTAGATAAAGCACTCTATGAATCTCAGGCAGAAATGAATTATTTTAATGAAATAACTGAGTCAAATCACTTGGGTTTCCCACTCCCAGTGTGTGAGAGGGGTGAGGCAATGCCCCTGGATGTTCCTGTTTACATGGTTCCTGTGTTATCCTGCAGCCAAAAACCCCAAATCAACACCCTTGTCCATCTTCAGGCTCACTCTCCATGAGCTCCCTGCATGGAGCACCCCTTGGACTGTTGTATTTCCTGTTAGATTTGTTTCTAAATATCATTTTTTTTTATAGCAGGACATAAATCTGGTACAAGAGCTGAAGGGTTGAGGCTCTGAATTGCTGAGTTTTGTCCTGAAACAACCAGAATTACAGTTTGCTGGTGAGAGTGAAGCTTCCTCATGGAAATCAGTCTGTGGTACAGGGTTGGGATGTATTCCAAGTGAAGGTGGGAAAGCAGATAGAAAGTGAAGTGTCCCAGAAAATCAAGCTTCCCAAAATTCCTTAGTTCTCTTTGCTGGAGTGAGCTGTGTTCTAAAGATCACTGACTGTATGGAGATAAACCACTGTCCTGTACAAGCTGTACTTGAAGGTGAAATTGGTGTTTTAGTGACTGTTCCCTGCTGCAGAGCGTTCAGCTGAGATGATTGATACCTAAAAACTGTGGCTGTTCATCAGGGCTTTAAAAATGTTACTCTTTTTTTTTTTTTAATACATATTGTACGTGGGAGCATAAGCCATCAGTTTGTGTGAAACTTCAGCTTTCTTCTAGAACAACTGCTCTTAAAAAAAAAAAAAAAAAAAAAAAGTCGATCTCAAAGGCTGTTTATGGAGCTTGTTTGTGAGTAGCTTTAAATTCAGCATTATCCAGCAGAGTGAGGGGGTGGGTGGCTGTTCTGGGCGTCCCTCTTGCCCCTGGCCACAACACCCCTGGCTGGTGGCAGAAGGTTCATTTTCCAGCACCACTCCTGTCCCACACCCTCGTGCAAATCCTTCAGCAGTTCACTTTACAGGTCTCGTGTCTCTGATGGTACCATTAACGTAGATTTTAATTCCACAGCATTGCAATACAGTGCCATTTTGCAATTTCTTTGCGTTGTACTTGAAAATGAGTTGAATTGCAGACTATTTAAAATCGCTTTCCTGCGCTTTCAGTAGCAGTGAGAGCTTACCTTATGTGAAGCCTTTATGTAAAAATATATTTTATAACAACCTCATAGATCTTTAACAAAACCAAGATTTGTATTAGCTTTGTATAAATGTTTGTGGCTTACAATTTTATATGTTTAACTTTTTATAAACTTTCCAGGGACTACGTTTTATTGTAAATTTTTTTTTCCTCTCCTTGCTTTAGTTTAAGATTGGCAATAAATTATTTCTAAGGGAGGTCTTAGAAGAAAAAGCATCACTTCTTTTTTATAAAACGGTTAAATCAATTCATAGTTTCAGACCTCTAGACTTGCTTGTACATTGCTCTGTACAGTGTTGCCTTTCAGCTATTAATATTTGCCTTGTGTACAAAAATTACTGACGATGAATAAACATATACAGCCTCATGTTGGTGTGATGAAATCATCTTTTTCTGTTTATTAACAAGCAAAAGCAGCCAGCTGACGCTTTTTGTTGGTTGGCAAAGCCCGCCTGGTTTGCTCCTGCAAACACATCTTGTGTTTCAAATAAAATACATAACAGAGTCAAACAAACTCTGCTCAAAAGGCTCCTCCAGGTTCTGCTCGGCCTGATGACTTTATCCCCAGCAGGGAGGCACCAGGAAATTGCTGACTTGCACTTGACTGCCAGTTTTGTGCTCAATATTTAAAATATTGATGGCACTCGGGTGTGTTCTGCGACAAACCTCTATGAATTATGGATCTTGATAACAAGAGAGTTGGTTTTGTTGGGTTTTTTTTTTTTAGCTTTTTGACTAAGCCAGAAGAGGCTCACTGGCTGCAGTATGAAGCAGAATTTTGCAGCAAAACATTGATTTCTCATCAGTTTTTGTAGGCCTGAATTGCTTCATTTTCCACAGGAGCTCTTTGATTTGGCTGGCGTGCTGTGCACACTAAATCCCCAGAAATGCTCAGCCCAGGTCATCCTTGTTTCTGGAGCTGCTGGGCCTGCTGACAGGAGCACAGGAGCTGCAGGAATTCTCAGTGTGGATGTTGATGAGGCTGGGTCAGAGCCTGGCTGCTCTCAGAGCCACCTCAGATCACTGAAACGAGTTCAGAACCTGCCAGATGCCCTGGAACTTAGCTCAGCTCCATGTGGTTTGGATTCCAGATCCTGCCTATCCCTTTTTCACTCTGGAAAACTCACACCAGCTGAACACTGTGATGTTCCTCTCACTTTGAAATCCAGGGGGTTTTTAAGCCTTTTTTTCTTTTTCTTTCTTTTTTTTGGGTTTTTTTTGGTTTTTTTTTGCATCTTATTTCCTGAGATGCCACCTGAGAAGTAAAACGAAACCCATCAAGGACTCAGCTGAACAAGTCACGTTTGTTGGGTTTTATAATCCAAATATCACAAGTGTAATTGCATTGCCTTCACCTGGGCTTCTGGTGAAGCTTTTGGGGACTAAAGCCTAGAGCAAACTTGTCTAGTGGAAGGTGGAACTTTAGGTTGGAACTGGATGAGCTTTAAGGTCCCTTCTGACTCAAACCGTTGCCTGATTCTGTGATAATTCTATGAAATAATTAATAACTGATAATTTCTTAGGAGTGGGTTAGTGATGTTGGACCATGCTGGGCTCTGATCACCTCACCACACTGAGGGCTAAAGCAGTGGGAAGAGCAGAAATGGAAAAAAAAAAAAAAAAGCACATTCCAGGATTTATTTCCAGGAGCAA
The DNA here is from genome assembly GCA_013186435.1 of Turdus rufiventris. NCBI lineage: Eukaryota > Metazoa > Chordata > Aves > Passeriformes > Turdidae > Turdus > Turdus rufiventris. Next base: position 855,917 of record PYHW01009944.1, read on the forward strand.
GTGAAGTTTCTTCACGTTTGCAACACTTTTGATTTACCAAAACACCTCGTTGCAGTGCTGAGTGTAGGTTGGGTGTTCCAGCCTCTTCCTTCCTGTTCAAGTAACTCAGTGATTGCACAATAACTGACAGGAGGGATTGAAAAGGCAGTGGGGCTATGCCCAAAGTGTCCCTGGCTGTCCCCTGGCAGCAGGAGCCGCGCTCAGAGCCCACCTTGGTCCCATTGCTTCGGGGAGCAGAGGTGACCATGGAGGGCAAAGGTCTGAGGAAAGGCTGCCAGGAGAGAAATCCCATGGGGAATCCAGCTGGAAATGGGACAGGAATCTGCTCTGGCACCGACCCTGCTGGGTTTGCCCTCTGAAACAGAGCAGGTGCTGGCAGGGAGGTGCTTCTGTCCCCTCCATCTGGTACCCTGACCATTGTGCTCTCCACAGCAGCTGAGCTGTTCCCAGTGTGTGTGAGATGGAAATTACTTGATTAAACTGATAAGAAGGACCCAGATGGATAGAGTCCCACGAAGCTGTGCAGTGGTTTCATCTGTGCCTAACTTCAGATGCTCTTGGATTGCCTTTCTCTGCTTGCTGTCATGCACTTGAGAGACAAGACACTGGTTCCAGCTGGAGTGCAGCTCCCACAAACAGCATTTTTTCTGGGGTCCTTGCTCACTGTCACTGTTAAGAGCAGCTCCTGCTGCAGGCTGTGAGGTTCTCCATAGCAGAGTGCAGTGAGCAGACAGCAGATGATGAGGAATCCAAAGAGATCCCCAAAGAGGGGAGAGCAGTCCCAGCCGAGCTGCTGCCCCTGCGCAGGGAGCCGAGGCTCTGATTAATTGCTGAGCACTGGATCTGACAAACCTGCATTTGGGTCTCTGCCACGGTGCCTGCAGCTCCATGCAGAGTTCATAGTGAAAGGCTGAGCACTCCCAAGCTGTGAGCAGCAGGTCGTGTTTGCCGCTCCTCGGGCAGGGAGCCCTGCAGGGGAAGGCTGGAACATGTTTGTCAGCAGATCCAGGACGTGAATAAATCCCATTTCTCTGCCTCGGTGGCTGCAAATGTAGTGACCCACTAAGATGATGCTCATCAGTGAAGACTGGTTTTTATTAATTTAGAACTTGCAGAGCAGGAGGAAGCACGAGATCCTGTGCATCCAGCAGTATCCAAAGCAAGTTTTTCCCAATCCAGTCTTCAGTAGTGGATCTTGCCTGTATGAAAGATGCTGATGCCCTTCCCAGGATTCTGCCCATTGACAGGAAACAGAGCCCAAATCCCTGCCTGATGTCCAAACCTCTGTTCACCCAGGCCAATCCTGGGTGGCTCTTAGCCAGGCTGCTGGTGCTGTCCTGTCCTCTGTGCTGTCGCCTGCAGCCTGGAACACAACCAGCTTCTCTGACGTAGCAAAAAGCCACCTCTCTATCAGATCCAGAGGGGAAGCAGGAGTGGAGAAAAGGAGAAGGACATCTCATTTAACATCCCCCTTCCCCCAAACAGCCTTTGTGCTGCTCAGGGGCTGAGTGACTCTTTCCAAGCTGACTATATTCCCTGTCAGTGAATTTGGGGGATGCCAGCAGCTGTGAATAACTCACTGTCCCTGCAGTGCCACCACTACCCCCACGTGAGCTTCACCTCCTCTGTGCACCCCCAGTCTGTGCCTGGGGGCTGGTTGTTGTTCTCAGCTTTTATTGGAAGAAAAGCCAGTATCTAAGAGTGGTACAGATCTTTCTGGGGTTGCCTAGGCAGAATATTTTACATTTTTTCTGTATGAGCTGATTCTCTTATATTGATCCAGAGTCTAAGGGTGGGAGCAGCTGTGAGCTGATGACTGTTTCCTGCTGTAGCCTCCACTTTCCCTGAAGAAAAGGGAAGCAAACAAAAGAACTTCAGTGAAATCAGCATTTTCAATGCTTTGTTAACATCAGGATTTGCAGGGGGACAAGTTGAGCAAGGCTTCAGCAGCATCGGCCTTCTTACATCACGTCTGGCACTTGCTGAAAAATTGTCCAAAATTAAGGAGAAAACTTCCTCTTTTGTTCTTGCAGACAGCCCACGCAGACTCTCCTTCCTTCTTTCTGCCATGCCCACTTACAAAACGAGGAGAAAAGGGGATATTTCTCATTTTATCCTCTGCTGTGCTCCACAAGCTGCCTGGGGAAGGGACACCAGCAGACTCTGCAGCAGGAGCCCCTCCAGTCCCTCCCTATTGATAGCATTGCATCTTCTCCCACAGCAGGAAACCCTGCTGCTGCTGCTCCTCTCACCTCTGCAATACTCAAGGTGAAAGATTATTAAACACTTTTTTTTTGCCAGCATGTGGCAAAACCTAAGTCCTCCTCCTGTTCCCAGTGGAAAGTTGGCTTTCACTGCGCTGTCATGGAGCAGTGAGGAGTCACCTCTGGTGTCCTTTGGGGATGTCACTGGGGAAAGGAACATTTCTGCAAGAGCAGCAGGTCTGTGGCTGTCTCCTTGTGACCTAATTGTGGTCTTCCAGTCCCTGGAGGGAGCCTGAAAGCAAGCTGGAAAAAGATTATTTGCAAAGGCCTTAAGTGACAGGACAAGGGGAATGGCTTCAAACCGACAGAGAGCAGGTTTAGATTGGATGTTGGGAAGAAATCCTTCCCTGTGAGGGTGGGGAGGCCCTGAGGTTGCCCAGAGCAGCTGTGGCTGCCCCTGGATCTCTGGCAGTGTCCCAGAAGGGCTTGGAGAACCCTGGGACAGTGAAAGGTGTCCCTGCCATAGAAGGGGACGGAACTGGAGTAGCTTCAAGTCCCTTCCAACCCTTCCACGATTTATCCCTTTAGAAAAGCAGCCCCATTTGGCTGAACTGAAAGGTTTGATACATGGAGAGTATTTAGACATTTATTATTGGAATTAATTGCCTCTCTGAAAGGCTAGCAAGGTAAAGTGTTGTTCTCCCCTCCCCACTGCAGCAGGGATGGAACATGAAAGCACCTGGCAGCCACCCAGCCATTCCTCTGGAGCCAGGCTTCCCACTCCCCCTCTCCTTTGCTTGCAGCAAGACAAATGCCTGTGATGATGCCAAAGCAAGGAGAGCAGAGGAGGAAAACACAGCCTGGCACATTCCCTTCCAGCCATGTCTCTGTGGGGAGGAGGAGGTCGGTGATTCCCTGAGCAGGGGGAGCCCTGGATAGAGGGAAAGGTCCTGGGAGCTGCTTGCAGGGGCACCAGGAGGGAGAGAAAAGCCCCTGCAGAGAGCAATCCCCAGCCTGAAAGGTGTCCCAGGTCAGAGGGATGAGCCCAGCACTGCCAGTGAAGTGAAACCTCTGCCCCACACCTTTGTGCCCTGTGATGGTGCAGAGCACTCCAGATCCTTGCAGAAAGGTCCTGACTGTCTTCTAGCTCAGGGGGGTTTCAGGGCTGGACTCCCAGGCCTGTTTGTGGCAGGATTTCACCTGTCCCATCTCCATGTTCGCATCGACAACACTCCCAAAGCTTTGCATTTAAATAACTCCTTGTTATTTGTTGGTATTTAAGTAATTCCTCCTCCTTTAAATAGCTCCTGGAAGTGGTGTGGGATGTAACCCCACATATTTACAGTTCCTGTAAAGCAAAATAGCAACTTAAACATCTGAAATGAAACTAAAAACTGAACATAATTTCCCATTTCCAAAGCTCTTTGGATCTCACATTTCTTTAGCACAGGCTGATTTTTTACTCCATCTTCTGGTGTTATTTTTGTTTATGGGACATGAATGTCACCCCATCCTTATGTGCCAGGCTCTTTGGGAAGAGCTCCTAATGCAATGTTTGTGAAAAAAACTTCAGAGCTGAACGCGTTAGGAGGAGATTGACTGACATGGCAAGATTTTTGTCTGCAACCAGCTCTGTTTCATCCCTGTGTCACTTTGAAGCTTCAGACGAAAGCATTGTGGAGGAGCTGGAAGGGCAGAGGGAGGAGCAGGATCCATGTGCATGGTCCCGTGCCATGATCTGAACTGAGCACAGGATGGATTCCAGGAATATCAGAGCACTAAATATAGCAGCTGTGCTTGCTCAGCAGCTTCGGGTCCAGCAGGCCAAGGGGAGGTGTGAAATTCAGTCTCAATCACCACATTAGCAACGCTTCCTGAGAATTCCAGGCTCCTTCTTTTCCCTGGTTTATGTCTCTCTGAAGTGCTGGAGAAAATAATGAAATTATCAGGGGGAGAAATAGAACATTAATATCTGGCTATAGGAATCATGGGCTAAACTCTGTCTTCCAGCAAACCTCACCAGTGGGTGTTTTTGTAAAAGCTTCTGAACACAAAAAGCATCACACGAGTGCCAATGCTGGAGCTTTTATTTGTTTGGATTTAATAAAAACCCCAAAGAGCTGTTGGGTGTGTTGGGGAAATGCTGCTCCTGAGACACCTGTACAAAGCAGTAAGCCCAGAATGCCTCTGGTTATAGAGGAAAATACAGGAAAAAAGGTTTCCTAGGAAAAATGCATGGAGGCAGATCACTCCCTGAAGGGTTTCAGCTCCATGCTGAGTGTGCTCATGGTGCACTGTCATGCATGATGCTTTTCCCCTCAATTTTGTCAATTCTATCCAAAACCTACTCCAGAAAGGGTGATGCTGTCATTACCAAGACCTCAATGTTCTCCTTCCCTTGCTGCTGCTTTCCTGCAGGTCTCTTAAAACTTTTAAACGAGCTGGATTAATAAAATACGCTCCATCTCTCTCGTGCACGCATTTTAAATTAATAATGGCACTGCTGCTGTCAATTCACGCTGGAACAAACCAGTCCAGCACACCCAGTCCTCCTGTCCCCAGCCCGTGTGTCCCTGTCCCGCCTGTCCCCATCTCGCGTGTCTCTGTCCTGTGTGTCCCATCCTCCTGTCCCCAGCCCGTGTGTCCCTGTCCCGCCCGTCTCTGTCCCGTGTGTCCTCATCCCGGCTGTCCCTGTCCCGTGTGTTCCTGTCCCCTGTGTCCCTGTCCGCTGTGTCCTCGTCCTTTCCTGTCCCCGTCCCGCCTGTGTCCCCATGTCCCTGCCTGTCCCCGATGTCCCTGTCTCCATGTGCCTGTCCCATGTCCTCGCCTGTCCCCATGTCCCATGTCCCTGCCTGTCGCTATCCCTCCTGTCCGTGATGTCC
>PYHW01009944.1:861680-875543 GCA_013186435.1 Turdus rufiventris
ATAGAATAGAATAGAATAGAATAGAATAGAATAGAATAGAATAGAATAGAATAGAATAGAATAGAATAGAATAGAATAGAATAGAAATATATTAAGTGGAAAGAGAACAACAAGGATCATTCAAGTCCAGCACAGATTCCCCAACAATCCCACCCTGGCAGTGCTGACCAAACACTCCTGGAGCTCTGTGGGGCTGTGCCCATTCCCTGGGGAGCCTGGGCAGTGCCCAGCACCCTCTGGGGGAGGAACCTTTCCTAATATTCAGCCTGACCCTCCCTGGCACAACTTGAGGCTGCCACTGGCTCAGTGTGACAGAAAACCCGGGGCAGGGAGCCTGGGCAGTCACACAAGCTGCACCCAGCCTCTTCCTTCCTCCCTTGCGCAGCACTGGGGCCGTGCTGGTGGCACCAGGGCAGAGCCCAGCCCCTGGGCTGCAGCAGCCTGTGCCATGGTGTGAGGAGCTCACCTCAGAGCAGAGCCCACAGCTTGGCCGCTCCCAAGGCTCCTCAGGGTGTCCTGCAGCACAGCAGGAGCAGCAGGATGCTCTGGGCAGGCTTTTGGCCACTCTGCTTCCCTGCAGCCTCATGCCTGGCTGGATGTGTGCTGGTCCCAGGCTCCTGCTGGTGTCACCTCTGCCTGGGACCCCCCCTCACACCTGAGCCTGGATTTCACCCCCATCAGGCAGCCCTGGTCTCTGCCTTCCTCGCAGGATGCATTTCACAACCTCTGCCTGCGTTTGTGTCCCTGTTGCTGTAGATACCACCAGCTTCTGCCTCTGTGTGTTTGCTTGTTTTTGTCATCTTTCTATGGCCTTACAGACACTAAAACTGTAGAAACACATAAGTTCAGGGTTTCCAAAGGAAGCTGTGGTCTGAGACATGCAAAGAAATGTCAGTGGTAGAGAGTTACACTTGTGGTTGGTGACTGTTTATTTGTTTTGCTAAGTAGAAGCAGGTGTTAGAGAGGGTATTTGGAGAAAGAGGAGAAGGGTTGTGTTGCTCAGAGGCTCGAAAACTTCTCACCAGTGTTAACTATTGTGTTCAGATACAAGAAGCAGGATGCAGGTGAGAGAGAGAAGGATTTTGCTTCGGTCTTTCAACATGAAGATTAAAATCTTTCAGCTTTCCCCTTTCATTTTCAATTTATGTGTTGCAACTTGAAAACCTTATTATCAAGGACTGCACAGAGATGATAGTGAAGCAGAGGCAGGAACCCCAAATGTGTTCACCCAAACCCCTACAAGTGTTCGAGGAGAACCATGAGAAGTTATTAAAATGCCTCGAGGTGCTGCTGCAGGATTGAAGTGTAACACATGCAGAAAACTGTGTGTTTAAAGGGTTACTCTCTGCCATTCACTATGGACTATTTTAAAATTTACTGTTTGACAAGGAACTACCAGTGCACTAAAAATTCTTCTCTGGAAAGCTAATGTTTGTATGTCTTGGCTGACAGCGGTTGCTAGCATGATGCTCAGTGTTTGGTCTGTGCTGAGGCTGCCTGCATCCAGGAATGTTTGTCTTCATCACTCTTGAACGCTCCTAAATCCAGTCTGGGGTGTGCTGTGGGATCTGCCCATAGCATCCAGGCAGGGCAGACAAGGCTGATTGCATCCAAGATATTTCATGTTCAGGAGAAAATGCCTTGAATTTAATATTTAATCCAGGTTATTTACAAAGTTTCTCTCCCTCTCTCTCTTTTTTTTTTTTTTTTTTAATCATGTTCACGTTTTTAACGGGTGCTTTGTGTGAGAGGTTTAATTTCCTGTGTCAGGATGTTATTTGTAATTACTGTAACCAGGATTTGGGCAGGTTTCCGTTCTTTACCTCTCCCAGGTAGGAAACTTCCTGCTCTGTGCTGGCAAATTGACTCCCCTGTACCTGGGCCCCAAATCAGGCTGATGGGGCACATTTCCCACTGTGCACAATTTTCAGGGCTAATTTTTCCTCTCAGCTTTACAGATCTGCTTTTGTTCTCCCTTCCTGCCCTCACATACTGTGAGCAATTAACTCCTGTAAAGCATGTGAATTTTGCTTTTTAAAAGTCCACACCGGAGTGCATCTATATGCATTTTAAAAATGACTCTTTTTGAAATAGAACCACTTATGCATTTTAATATTTACTGCTACTGTTTCCTTGGTCGATAAAATAGAATTTGACATGGACACAAGGTTTATGTCCGGTTCCCCCTTTGCACACTGAGCAGTGCTGTGCTCAAGGGGCTTTTATCCAATAACTCCACAGGTAGGTCAGGCTGCAGGGTCAGTGTCTTGTCCTTGAAGACAAACACCGAGGTTGGAATTCTTGGAATTCTTGGAATTCACTCCAAGTGAAAAGGAGGCTGAATAAAAACCTTTGAGAAGTGAGCTGCCTGTGTAGCTCTGGGGAGAACTGGGGTTGTCTCCATGAAAACACTTCACGAACTAAAGCTTGAAGGGTTTAATTTGTGTTTAATTATTTGGGTGATCTGTTTGCTGCTGGGGATGTGGGTTCACCTGCTGGGTTCTTTGTGAGATTGGCCAAAGCTGGGAAAGGCTCTGACCTCTGTCAGTGGAGGCAGCAGGAGAAGGGCAGCAAATGGGAGAAGAAACAGAGAAATTCCCTTTGTGCCTGCAGACCCTTTGCAAGGTGCAGTTTGTTGAATATATTTTTCCATCTGGGTGGGGAGCTGCTGAGTGCCTGAGAAGGGGGAGCTGTGCCGGGCCAGAGAGTCTCTGTGGGTGCAGGTGGGAGGTTTCTGTGTGGGCACAGCACAGCCCTGCCTGGGCTATGAGCTGCTGGTGCTGGGCAGAACAGGGTTTGTCCCAGTCCAGCAGGGCCTGTGAGCCCTGATAGCCCCAGCACAGGGCAGGGCTGTGCCTGCCTAGGGCTGATAAGGCTGTGACAGCTGCTCTGGGGGGTGAGGATGAGGCTGACACAGGGAGTTCTTGGGGCTGTGCTGGGTGCAGGGATGGGGAGCTCAGGGCTGGCAGCACGAGGAGGGGAAGGGAGTGATTTCTGGGCAGCCTGTGGGAAGGACGTGGCTCTTCTGGGACTCCTCTCCAAGCTGTGGCTCCCTGTTCCCAGTTCCCCAGCGCTGCAGTGCTTGGCAAGGGCTGCCTTGTCCCCCTGCACTGCTTTTGCAGGAGCAGCAGAAGCACAGCACATCCTGCACCCACGGGGATTTATCCTGTTCTGCATCCACAGGGATTTATCCTGTCCTGCATCCACAGGGATTCGTTTCATCCTGCGTCCCTAGGGCTGCATCCCATCCTGCACCCACAGGGATTCATCCTGTTCCAAATGCACAGGGATTCATCCCATCCTGCACCCACAGGGATTCATCCTGTCCCACATCCACAGGGATTTATCTCACCCTGCATCCACAGAGATTCATCCTGTCCATAGCAAGCCTGGCTCATGTGGAACAGGAGTTTCCGTGGAGCAAGGGGGTGAGGGCACAGTGAGGGGAGCTGGACTGTTCCCTCCATCCCAGGACATTGGCTGGAAGGGTGCTCAGCAGGACTGAGGAGCAGGAGCATCCCCCTGAGCCATCCCCAAAACCACCCAGGTATAACTTCACAAACAGCCTTGGCTCCTCAGTGTGGAATTCATTGTGAAAAATAAAAATACCTGTCGCTTCACAACAAAAACCAAAAACCCAGAGGTGCTTAAAATCCCTGTGCGATAATTTAACATCCCAAGCCCAAACTGGTGGGGTTGAAGTGAAGCAGTGGAGCACAGAGGGGAGGCAGCAGCCCTGCTGGGAGAGCAGGAGCACAGGGTGATGCTCAGCCCCTGCTCTGCCCTCATCCCTCCTCGCTGCTCCCAGGCTCTTTGGGGCTGCTCTGGGCTGCCTGTGGCCAGCACCCAGCAGTGGATGGAGCACAAAAAGCACTCACAACATTAATGAAAGCTCTGACAAAGGGAAGCGAGGGGAACTATTGTCTCCTTGGCCCTCTCCTCAGAGTGTCTGCGTGTAATGAGACTTTTGGTTATGCTTGTGGCTTCTGTGACAAAGCTGTGATTTAAGGGCTGTCTGTTCCGAGGCAGAGCTGCTCACACGGGCCAAAGTGCTGGTGTGTAATATTTTACCACAAATTGTTGTAACTGGAGCTCGACGACTGCAGTAGAAGGAGGGGGGGGGATTGCATTTGATTTATTAGATGACTTAGTGCAATTTGCAGAGTGAGCTTTGTGCTGGTGTGGCCGTGGATTTGCAAAGCCAGCAAGTAAAAGTCCATGGGAATGGGAGTGGGGAGGGGAAAGCTCCGTGGTTTGCTGCCAGGATGTGCAGAGGAGGAGGGCTGGGTGTGTGGCTGCCTGCTCTGGGGACCAGCAGCAGCTGGGGATGCCCTGAGCGTGTCCAGTGGGAGCCATGGAACCACCGAATGGAATAATTTAGGCTGGAAAAATGTCCAAAATCGAGTCCAACCTCTGATCAAACACCACCTTATCAACCAAACCAGAGCTCTGAGTGCCACAGAGTTCCTCAGAGTTCCCTGGGCAGCCCCTTCCCATCCCTGACCACCCTTTCCATGCAGAAATTCTTCCTGAATTTCCTCCTGCAGAGTCCTGCCAGGACCTCTGGACAAGCAGTGCTCGCTCCCTCAACCTCCAAACCGAGCCAGAAATTCAAGGAATGCTTTCCTAAAGCCAGGCTTTTCCTAAACCTGACCTGTGACGCATCTTTAGGCTGAGTTTGAGGAGGAAGGAGCTGCGAGGGCAGGCTGCTGCTGGGCTTGCATCACTGTGAGAATTCAGGTCATGTTTACTACAGGCAGCTGGAACACGATGATCTCAGATGGTAACAAGTAACATCTGAGGGGACAGCACTAAAACATCCGAGCTGTTTTGTAAGCACCTACTTTGCGTTCTTTCCAAGCCCAGTTTGGCTATCTGCAAGGACTCATTGGTCCCCTTTGAGAACCTGGTGTCATCTTGTTGAAATAAGTGGAAAAGAACAAGAGGTTCCCTTTCCTTTTAATTTCAAGTGGAAAAAAATGGTTTTGTCTTTTTTTGCTTGGTCGGTTTTTTGTCGTAGTTTTTGTTGGGTTTTTTAAAATTTTTTTTTAAAGTCCCCAAAATAACAAACAAAGCCCCACAGCTTCTTTTCTGCTTCAGCAGGGACAGATATCTTCGCTCTGAGGGCTTCTGGCCTCTTGCAAGCTGACCTTGTGTAATTTCCTTTATTTACATTTGGCCAGCACTGGCCTCATTGACTACAAGAGTTTATTCAAGCCCTTTGGAGAGGAATACCGAGGATTGCTGAGGCACGTCCTGCCCCACACTCTCCTGTTTACTGTGCTGCTAAATAGATGCACAGTGCTACTGAATAAATATGTCCTTATGCCACTTTGTGCTGGCTTTAATGCCTTTGTACCGGGATAACAGAGAAGGTCACAGGCAATTAATTTAAACCAGGTGGGAAAAATGACTCTTAAAATCTCTGTGCAGGGAGACATCTGATAGTGCTCCAGTTAAATGTGCTTTTATTTGTGTGAGCTGTGTGCAGGCTTTGTAATGGCTTTTTTGGGGGGTGTTTTTTTGAGGAAACTGTTGCAAATAATGTTTGTTCACTGCTGTAAACCAGCCAGAATGGAATTTGGAGGCAGATTATCTTCACTGGACTTTGGTGCTGGCGTTCAAGCCTGCTCTGCTCCGCTCACCTCTGCTCCAGGACTTTTGCAACCAGAATGGAAACAGCTTGTACTCAATACACACATCAGTGTGTGATGATTCCCTCAGCAAGCAGAGCATTTGCAAACCTAATGCATGCATGATTTGGGACGTGGCAGCACTGCTCCTCGCAGGGTTTGGGCATGCTGGGCAGCCTCTCAAGAAACCAGGTTTGAGGGAGAGAAAATTGCTCTTTGCACGACTAATCTGCTATTTAGTGGCTTTTTGGNTTTTTTTTTTTTTTTAAAGTAGATTTTTCTGATACGCAAGTTGATCAGCCTGGCACGGAGAAAATATTCAGCAATTCAGTGATGATAAAATAATTCCATGATTGCGTGCTTCAGGAAGGCACGAGGGGAAGGCTCCAAGTGCCACCAGCTCAGGCACCACTCAGGAGAAGAAAAGGCTCCCTCTAATCAGGGCTCCCGGGGTGAGGGTTTAGAGAGCACCCTCGAGGTCAGCACTAATCCAGGCAGCTCATTTAAAGAGCTGGGATTGCCCAACTTGCAGGGAAAGCCACTTCAGGCTGGAGGAGTGGCATGTGACAGCTTCCCACAATAAACCCAGGGATGGAGAAGAGGGAGAGAAGTTTCTTCACCGTGTTTATTATTATTAAAAAAAAAAAAAAAAAGAAAAGGAGGGGGGAAAAAGAGAGGAGCAAAAAAAAAAAAACCAAAACAAAAGAAAAAGTTTATTGCAAATCTCAGTGTTTAAGAGTATTTCCAGAGTCCATTGGGTAAGGTTACAAACAAATCAGTAAATGCTGCTTGTGCTGTGCCCTCACACACACACACTCACCACTCGCTCCCCTGCTCGTGCTGCCACGCAGACAAGAACAGACACGGACTGTGAGGTCAGTGACAAACGGAGTATTTGATCTGTACGGGAACCTTGGCTAAAAAAGAAAAAACCCAAACTAAATACAGTAGAACCTCGCGAATCTGCAGAACAGGGAGCTTCCACACACACGCAAAACCTGGAGGCCTTATTCCACTTGCAAGCAGTTGTAATAGCAAAGTGCTGTAGTGAGGTCTCGTATCACAAAGACTTCAATAACCTTACGAGGATAGGCTACAGAACATTTACCAAAAACGCTTGAAGTATCATAAATTAACAATAAATTAAAAGTACATCGTAATGCAACGTGGTTATTTGTTCACTGATCACTGATTCACACGACTCGAGTTCTCTGTAAGGGATCTTCCAGTCCTGGGTGCAACGCAGCGAGGTTCTGCTGGCCGTGATAAAGTGCTGAGGCAGAGGAAGGACACGAGACCGCAGGTCCCGGGCAGTGAGGATGAATTGCTCCAGCCACTTGGTTGCAAGAGTGCCTGTTTCTTTTTTCTTTTTTTTTTTCTTCCTTTTTTAAAAATTTTTTTCTTTTTTTTTTTATTTTTTTTATTTTGGACATCTAAGACAGAAAAAACAAATCAAGCACCTTCCCAAAAAGAGGTTGTTCTTTTTTCTTTTGCAGATTGTCCCACATTTCTATGGCTGGTAAAACACAGACAGGTCAGCATAGCAGTTAATGGATGATGCCACTTCCACTTAAATACACAGAAATGGTAGCTTGGGGTTTGTTTTTTTTTTTTTTCTCCCCAAACCAAAACAGACTTGTTTGATTTGTCCCCCTGAGTTGCCTAGAGGCGAGAAGATGCATATAGGTGGGGTAAGCAAGCTCGTGCCACTGCGAGCAGGAATCTCTCCTGTTAAGACTGAATGAACAGCTCAAATGTTGTCTTTCATCCTTCCCTCCGTGCACAGGCTCCACTTCATTTCTCACTGAAGTCAGCAGCAAAAAATAAAAAGGCCCTTGCTGCCTTGAAGGGAGAGCTGGGGAAGGGGTGCAGCCCAGCCCCAGCACCCTGTGGCTGGCAGGGGTGGGGAGCAGAGGGAGAGGGGAAGGTGCTGGGGGGGCCACAGGCAGCTGGGGCTGCAGCAGAGATTTCCTTGTGCACCTGTGAGCCAAGGTTTCGGGTACATTAAGACATCCTGGGCCAAATCCTCCCTGCGGGCTGGGCTGGTTCTGGCAGCTGTGCCAGGTCTGTGGGCACCAGCTGAGTCTTTTTCCATGGAAAGAGATGCTGGATCTGTAGTTATTTGTTTTGTTGTTTTTTAAATAACTGGGTTACTAAGACTTACCTATTAAAAACAGCTACACTTTATGCTGTAAGAGTAATTTTCCCAACAATTTCACAAGCAATACAAGATAGGCATCGAAGAGATTGATGTAAAGACAGCTTTCCATTATGCAGAAGATCATTTTTCCTCTCCAGTTACTTAAGCTAACCTCCTTTAACAGTCTCAGAATAAATTAATAAATACTAGTTAAATTAGAAACAGTACATCAGGTCTGACTATTGACAGAAAACAGTTCTAAGGATCCCAGTTGGGAGAAGAAAAATGATCTTATGAAACATGTGCAGTAATAACTGGCCATGAAGACACATGGAACCTTTGATTTCCCAGCATTTGTGACATTCAAGTTAAGATCATTAGTAATGGTTTCTAATTGTCAGCTACCTAGCCTAGCCTCCTCCTCCTCCTCCAAGCTAAAAGGTGAGTCTGTATCCCTCCAGAAGAAGATTCAGTTGGCTACTGGTGGTGTATGAAATGCTCCAGTTCATATCATTGGGTCTGTGTGGAATTTGTGGTAGAGGATGGGTGACAGTCAGAGGCTGAGCTGCTTCTGCTGTGGCTGTTGTCAGTATTGATGGGATCAGTTGGACCTTTACCTATGCTTGTTATCAGGAAAGCAAGTGTGCATCACATCTTCATGCTAGACAGAAGTTGTTCTTACGTGACTATCCGTATTTTCTATGGAGCTTTCCATTGTTGGTTAAAAAAGTTCTCTAATATTTTTTTTTAAAAAATTGTTGGTAGCAACTGTTCACATTTAAAATTTCACATTCCCTTTAGAATGGAGTTTTAAAACATGGAGCAGAGCTGACATTTCCCCCAGCCTTACACTGAGTACATTAGATGGAGAAGGAACAGGGTTTTTTATACCACACTATCGGAGCCTTTTCCTGAATTTTCTGCTTTTCCAATATCCATGTCTATAAAGTCCTCTGGCAGTTCTGGTGGTGGCCCCGCCATGCTCTCCTCCACCTGCTGCTGCTGCTGCTGCTGCTTGTGGCACAGCCCAGTCTTGCACGGCCTCACCAGGGCCAGAAACACGGCCCCCAGGACCATGCCAGCAGCACAGGAGTAGAAGGCTGAGCTGTAGTTCTTTGTTGTATCCACTAAGACACCTAGAAAAAACATTTACAGCAGTTAGCCACAGCCCACTCCCCCCCTGCCCTGCCCTACCCTCCTCTAGGGTTTTAATCTGCATTTATCTGCAGCCAAAACTCGGTGACAATCGGATGCCACGTTAGAAAAGTAAATCCATTGTGTTCTGGGGTCATCTTCTGACAAGTCAGAAGTCCCTGTGCACCGCAGGGATGCTGAGCCCGAGATGCAGCAGGCATCTGTTTGTTGTGCCAGACTTCACCTTTCTGCAGTGCATGGCACAGGCACAGGGATTCGCCTCTGCTTGTGCCTGAAGTGATGCCAGCTTTGGGTTTCTAACAGGAGCAGGGGAGCACTGCAGTATTTCCCTTCCCTCTGAGGTTCCTCAGTGCCTCATCCGTGGGACTCTGCAGAGCTGCATTGCAGTCTTCTGGCTCTGGGAGACTCCCAGTAGTGTTTGCAGGGATTTTAGGGGAGTGCTGTGATTAGTGCTGCCAGAATCCCTTCTCGACAGAGATCAGCACCGACAGCTGCCAAACATCCCAACGAAATCAAGACCCAAGTTTGTGTTACCTGCAAGGGGTGGTCCAGCCAACCCAGCTAAGCTTTGAATGAAGACGTAGACTCCAGCTGCAGAGGACATCCTCTCAATGCCAACCACGTCATCTTCAGCCAGGAGGGGAATATGCGTGCCCGCCACGGTGCCGAGCATGAACCCAAAATAAACGCTACATATCATCAAGCCCCAGAATCCAGAGGCAAAGGGGAAGGCAACCAACGCTACCGACAGCAGGATGACGCAGATGAGCTCGATGTAGATCTTGCGGATCGGCTTCTTGTTGAGAACCCAGCCTGCAAAAATCCTGCCAAAGACCTCGGCGATGGCCATGGCCGACAGGATGTAGGCAGAGTGGTCTTTGCCAATGCCCAGGCTGCGGCTCAGGGGGATGATGTAGAGGGAGGGAGCGAAGAAGCCCAGGGTTGCAAACAGGCCAAAGAATGCATAACAGATAAAGCTATAGTCTCTCATCACAGAGAAGTCCAGTAGTTTGGTTTTTGGTTCTGGAGGGGTGCTGTTATTTTCAACGGGATTCTGTCCCTGTTGCTTTGGTTCTTCACTTTTCGGCTCTGCTTTGGTTTTTCCAGGCACATTGCTGGGTGAGGTAGTTATATCGACTCCTGAGTCTATGGACTCTATTGAGGTGCATGTTTGCTCGTTTTCAAGCATGTACTTTGTCTCCGTGGACTCCTCTGGGGGCTGTGCTTTCACTTCTTGCTGCTCTCTGATGACGATGGGGCGCAGCAGCGATCCGCAGGCGGTGATGCCGAGCTGCAGCACCCCGACAGAAAGCATGCTGTACCTCCAGCCAATCTGCTCCTTCAGGGCTGTGATTGCTGAGGGGAGAGGGAAAGTGTAACTGGGAAAGCCTGTAGTTACACCAAGGAATTGAATTTACAGCCAGGGAAGGGACTGGAGATTCGCCACTGGAGGGTTCCAGGTGCCTCTCAGAAAGGCTGACCAGGGGTCCCTCCTACCCAGGGGTCTGGTACCCACCTTCCTCCCCTCTGCTGCAGCAGACAGAAGCTAAAACTTGTGTTTGCCACCTGGCTAGCAGATGCCACCCTCTAGGTAGCCTCTTTTTGAGGTGTCAGCAAGTTTGGGGACAAAAGAGGTGTTGTTTTTAGTGAAGGAGAACAAACTCAATGCTTGAGTTTCCTTTCTCAGCTGCCCCCACCCTGAAACCAGCTAGAAGAGGAAGTCTCTTAGTTCTGCTCAAAGGTGCACGTCACTGCTTAATTACCAGCCTTCATTTGCACCCAAAGCAGCTTTGCAGTGGGTATTAGCCCAGAGCACAGCAGAGCACATCAACCTCCAAGGACAGGCGGTGACAGGACCGTGACACCCAGGGACAGGTCCCCAAAAGGCTGGAGCCCTTTGGCAGCCCGTGCTGAGCAGTAACCTTTAGGAGCAGTTCTGTGTGTGTTTTAAATAGCTGGAGTTTCTCGGGCTTATTTTTAGCCTGCCAGATCTATATAGGGAGCCTGGCGAGCTGCGTATCAGCCAGGCATGTCCTGCGCTGGCACACGGCACCGGGGCAGCTCGGGCAGTGTCACACCCGTCCCCAGCCACTCTGCTGGGTGCCACGGGCATGTGAGCCACCACTTGTGGCCACCAGCTTGGCCTCTTGGCCTGGGGAAAGGATGGCAGCAGCATTGTGTCTTTGTGGGCACCGTACCTGGTGCGAAGGAGAAGACAGCGAAACATTCCCCTGTCGATGCCACCGCTGTGACCAGCGAGCGCCTTTTGTCAAAATACTGTGATAAAATGGTGACAGTCGGCAGGAAGGAGAGGCAGTATCCCAGGCCTGTGAATAAATGCCAAAAATTGCCATAACAACAAGTAAAGGAGGGGGAAACACCGATGCAAGAACACGTTAAGTCGGCTTTCCCGGTGGTCATTACAGTATCATTTCGGCCAAATCAGCAAGTCACCCTGGAAGAAAATCATTGGGGAAACCAGAATGTTATTTTTTTGTAAATTGGAATGGGGAAAGAAAAAAAAAAAAAAAAGAAAAAAAGGAAAGTAAAAACCCAAACCAAGAGACCCAGCCTCCCAAAGCTACTAGATAATGCCTTCTGCTCCCAAATAGCCAGCAGGGTCCACTTTGAGGACCTCATCTGCTTAAAATATTTGAGCCTGTAGCAACTCTTCCCCTAAGCAAGGCAAGCTCCTGGCCATAGATATTAACAGAGCACCCAGGCTGGAGACGGGGAAAATGTAGCAGGACAAGAAACAGGGACAGAGGGAGCGTTAGAGGATTTGATGCCGGGCACAGCTTTGTTCTCCCCAGCGATCCCAGTCCGCTGTGAGCGCAGGGCTGAGTCCTGGCTGGTGCCCGGGCTGGGACAGGGCAGAAAGCCAAGCCTGGAGCCCATCCCTGCCGCAGGACCAGCTCAGGAGGGGCAGCAGCACCGTGTGTGGGGAGCCTGGCTGGTGGGATGGAGGGAGCACAGCGCAGGGCAGGACGGGCACTCACCGGAGACGATGCCGATGGTGATGTACATGTCCACCACGCCGCGCGCGAAGGACGCGATGACCATGCCGGCGCTGACCAGCAGCCCCCCAGCCATCACCACCAAGCGGTGGCCGAAGCGGTTGCTGAGGACCGTGGACAGAGGAGCTGGAGAAGGGAGAGAGCCGTGGTCAGCACCCACCTCAGCAGCTTCACAGCCAGCACCTCCTGCAGAGACTCTGGTCGTGCTCCTGCCCGGCTCCCTGCGAGGTGCCACCTCCCTGCACAGCACAGCATCACCCTGGAGCCACCCTCGCAGCACTGCTCAGCTCATGGCATTTAGGACATGCTAAAAAAATCACCAGAACTGACTTTAAGACAAGCACTGGAAGCCTGGGACAAATCTCCAGCCATATGGTCAGATACCACTGGACTTCAGCAAGGCTCAAGTTATTTCTAATCCTTTTCACTGCAGAGTTTGGTTTGAAAACTCTGGTTTTTTGGTTTGAAAACTCTTGGTTTTGGTTTGAAAACTCTCGTTTTTAGCCCCTTGCTGGTGAGACCTGAACAACTGGGTCATGCTCAGTGACACGGACCATGTCCCTGCACCACCCACGGACACGCATTGGGACTGACAGGCTGAGACAGACATTTCTTGGCATTTGAGGAGCAGCCTCTGAGCTTTATGGCTGTGATTTAATTTATAATGGAGCCATTACAGGCACAAAAGTCACGGGTGCCAGGTCCTTGCATGCTGAGTCAGCAACAGCACTGCCCCTTGCACCTGCAGCGAGCGCCTGCTCCTCTTACCTGTGAAGGTCTGTACAAACACACATATGGAGATTATCCAGGATATCCTGCTGTTGGTTTCGTCAAAGCTTTCCATCAGGTCGTTAAAGAAGACTCCAAATGATTTTATGATGCCGTATGTCAGGGCTTCCACAACAAAGAACGCAAAAGCGACTGTCCAGCCCCATCCTCCGTCAGGCACTTTAGTATAAACGTTTGCAGAGGTGCACGGCATCTTTACAGCTTTGACCGTCATTTTGGATCTGGGAAAAGAGGGGAGAGGGAGCCAGGCATTATTATTTCAAGCTGAATTTTGCTGGAAGAGGCACAGCCTGGGATCTGTAGCACCGCTAAGGCACCGTGAGCTGCTGAGAGGGGTTAAGTGTGAGAGTTGTTCTGATGCTTCTGCCTCTGTCCCTCCGTGGGCTCGTTCCTGAGCCCAGCACCAGAAACTCTCGGCTCAGCACCCGGGCGAGCTGTTCCCAGCAGCCAGGCCCGGGAGCTGGGAGCTGTCATCTGTGTGTCGGTGCGTGGGGGCGGATGGATGCAGTTCGTGAAAGATCCACCGCGGAACCCAGCGCGGGCTGGGCTGCTGGAGCCGCAGGGCACCCATCCCTCCCCAGCCTGCCTGTCCCCAGAATGGCAGCTCAGGGCTCAAAACAGGGGGTGGGGACACCCCTGCTGCCCTTGGCACCCCCCAGGGCAGGGGAGGCTGGATGGGATCACCCCGTTAGGCACAGGGTGTCCTCAGCCCTGCCCCGTGTCACCCAGGGGCTCTGGGGGTGGCTTTGGTCTCACATGGAGCTCCCCAGCACTGCCACCCCCGCACAGGGGACACCGTGCAGGTGTCACAGTCGGGGGGAGGACACTGTGCTGGGGTCACTGCCACACCTGCACAGGGGGACAATGTCACGGTTACAGTAATGGGCTCACTGCCACACCTGTATGGGAATCCGCAGTGCCAGGGTCACTGTCACACCTGTGTGGGGGACAATGACAGGGTCACTGTCACACCTGCATAGGGAGAACACCGAGCCGAGGCCACTGCGCCACCACAGCCATGCAGGGGGACAGTGACAGGATCACCTGCACTGGGGGTCTGTCCTGGGCTCATTGCAGGGGGCTCCTCAGTGCCATGGTCACTGCCACACCTGCATGGGGACAGTGCTGG
>PYHW01009944.1:876998-891986 GCA_013186435.1 Turdus rufiventris
GCCGCACCTGCCCCGCACGGGGAGCTCCGGCAGGTGCCGAGCCAGCCCCGACCGAGCGGGGTCCGGGATGCGGTTCCTGGAGCATCCCCCTGGATGCGGTGCCTGGAGCATCCCTCTGCATGCGGTGCCTGGAGCATCCCCCTGGATGCGGTGCCTGGAGCATCCCCCTGGATGCGGTGCCTGGAGAATCCCAGGATGCGGTGCCTGGAGCACCCCCAGGATGCGGTGCCTGGAGCACCCCTGGGATTCGGTTCCTGGAGCATCCCCAGGATGCGGTGCCTGGAGAATCCCAGGATGCGGTGCGTGGAGCATCCCCCGGGATGCGGTTCCTGGAGCATCCCCCGGGATGCGGCTCCTGGAGCATCCTCCTGGATGCGGTTCCTGGAGCATCCCCCGGGCTGGGTTCGCAGGATGGGATGCGGGAGGGATGCGGGAGGGATGTGAGGAGCCCCCCACTCACGGGGCTGCTTCTGGGGGTGGCACAGAGTGTTTGTCCCCTCCAGAGCTTTGGATGCTGCACATGATGCGGTGTTAGGGAAAACATGTCCCTTGTTTTTTTCAGGGCAGAACACCTCCTTTAGTTGCATTTCTAGAGAAAAAGCATCACTCTTGGTTGTATTTTTAGGGGGAACCACCTCCTTTAGTATCTTTAGAGAAAATCGCGTCCATTTGTTGCAATTTTAGGGGCAAACATCTCCTTTGGTTGCATTTTTAGGACAAGCATTTTCCTTGCTTAAATTTTTAGGGATAACCATCTCTCTTGGTTGTATTTTTAGGGGAAAACATCTCCCTTAGTTGCTTTTTTTTTTTAAGGGAAAAACCTGTCCCTTAGTTGTACGTTCACTGAAGACATCTCATTTGCTTGCATTCTTAGTGAAAAACATCTCCCTCAGTTAGATTTTTAGGGGGAATTGTCAGCTGTATTTTTGGGGAAATCATCTCCTTTAGCTGGACTTTTAGGGAAAAGCTTGCCCTTTTGTGGCATTTTTAGGGGAAAACATCTCACACAGTTGCATTTTTTTTAGAGAAAAACCTGTCCCTTGGTTGAATTCTAAGGGGAAAACATTTCCATTGGTTGCATTTCTAGAGGAAACCAACTCCCTCAGTTGCATTTTTCAGGGAAAACATGTCCTTTATGTAGGAAGCTTAAAAAGTAGGGATTTGTGAGTCAAGCAAAGCAGGAGAGACCAATTCACCACCTACAGAAATAGGGAGGGAGGGAGCAGGGGTGCAGTCATCCTAAAATCACAGAACATCCTGAGCTGGAAAGGATCGTTGAGTCCAACTTTTGGCCCTGCACAGACACCCCAAAAATGCCACACAGTCCTTGAGAGCATTGTCCAAGCTCTCTGGGAGCTCTGGCAGCCTCAGCTCACTGCTGCATCCTGCTCCTGTTCTCATCAGATGGATGCTGCCAGGAGGATTTGGAACCTTGCACCATTCTTTGTGACTTGTGCCTGCAGGGGACAGCACAGGGGTCAGAGTGGGTGGGTGGGCACACCTCTCCTCACCTGCCCTGCTGGGATCTGCCCCCTGTGCTGGCCCAGGACCCCACCACGGTGTGCTGGGTTAATGTGGAACCTGCTGGTCCCAGTTCATACCCCTGGAAAAAGCACCCGGGTTAAAATGTTCCTGCACTGCAGGGGCTGCTGCGTTTGGTTTGGCCAAAGTCCCTGCTGCTGCTTTTCCCTTTCTTTTCCTCAGTGGGATTGCTGGTGGGACAACATAGCCAAGGGCAGCGGGTAGATGGGGCAAAATTCTCCAGATTCCCCAAAATGAGGCAAATTTGTTGCTTTTGCTCAGGAACTTTGGGAAAGCTGCTGCTGGTTTCTCTTGGCAATACTGCCCCAACAGCCGCTGCTTCAACAAGTGCTGGTGCTCTCAGGGAGGTTTCAGCAGCTTCACTCCTCACAGTGTCCTCCTGAACAAGCTGAAATCCTTCTGAAATCCTTCTGAAATCTGGGTACTCAGCCATGGGAGTGCACCCTCTGTGTCCTTGAGAGCCTCCTGTCTCCCTGACCTACAGAAAAACCCCTTCCTCTGAGGAAACAGTGGAGGGGGTGTCCTCTATCCCTGCCCTGCCTTTCTGGGGCGCAGATAAAGGGTGACCACCCCTCTGGCCTTGCAGAGCCAATATCCCGTTATATGAGCTTTTCTGAAATTCTCCCTGGGAGCCACAGTGCAAGTGGTTGTGGGACAATAAAAGAGGTTTGTGCCTCCAGGGGAGAAATAAGAATGCAAATATCTTTGGCATGAAAAACCCAAAGCAATTTGCTCCTTGGTATTTCTTGTCAGGACTTTGCATCTGTCTCTGCCTCACCTTGCCATTCCTTTCCTTTGGGTTTTCCAAGAGCAATAAAGCTTTGGGGAGCCATGGGGGCTGCTGGGGCCCTGTGGGGGGACAGGGATGGTGGCTGCAGCCTTTCCAACCCAGAGCTTCCCAGCCCCACAGTAAAACCCATTTTCCCATATTGTTTGCCCACTCTGGGGTGATTTCCCTGCTGCTTGGCTTGGCTGTGCCTCGCTGGGATCCTTTTCCCATCCCGTGCCTGGCAGCGCTCGCAGCAGGACGTGCCTCTTCATCATCCCAGGAGCTCCAGCAGCATGGCTGGTGTTTGAGGGCTCTGTAATCCACAGGGAAGCAGAGCAAGCGTCCTGTCTGTGGGCATAAATCAGCCAGGAGCTGGAAAACAGGGCGGGCTGGGAAGAGCAGGGGAGCGCGGGCCCCTGTGCCGAGCCACCGGATGGCTCAGGGACTTCCAGTTCATTTATTCTGCTGGGGTTTGCCCAGCCTGCTCGGCATGTGAAATGTTTGCTCTGAAAGACCCAGCAGTGAGATGGGTGAAAAACATTCTCCTGTCCCAGGAGCTGGCAGAAATCCTGGTAAATCTGCAGAAGTATGTTTTTGTCGGTGCTGCTTATTCTGTGAGGAGAACTAGTATAAACTATTCCAGTAGAAAACCTTTTTCCTGGAATAAAGTCCTGAGTGTGTTCAGAGCATTGTCAGGATGGTTGTGCTGGGAATGGAGCTTTGCTGGTAAATGTCAGCACTGGGGAGGCCCAAAGGGGCAGACACAGAGCTCCTGCCCTCTGCCCCACAGGCAGACCCCTCACCAGGAACCTGCTCAAATTAAAATCTCTGTAATCCTAAATTGCAAACAAAACATAGATTTATTTTCCTGCCCCCTGAAAGCCTGTCTGCCCTGCCGTGCTTCCCCTCCAGACTGTGGCTGGACATTCCCCAGTGGGGTCAGCACCACGAGCCTCACCGTGGGGATGTGTCCCCATCCCGTGTCACTCAGCACAGCCTGAGCCATCACTTCTGCTTGCCTGCCTCAGTTTCCCTGACCCCAGCTGGCACAAGGAGCTCCTGGAGTGATCCTGGATAACAACAGGTACCCACTCAGGTCTGAATTTCTCACCCCTTGCTGTGTCCTTTTCTCCCTGCTCCTGGTGGCCGGGATGGGGATCCTGCTGGGACTTTCAGTGGGTTTGGGCTGGAGATCAGAGCAGGGACAGCCTGGGTGGGTCGTGAGCCCCAGGAGCTGGCTCCCCACAGCTGGGTGTGCTTCAAAGGGCAGCAGGTTTTTCTGGGCTCCAGCCACTGCTTTGCTCTCCAGGCAGGCGTGAAAATGTGAAAGAATGTGAAAAATGTGAAAATGATCGTGCTGGCCCCAAGATTTGTAAACTTTCTGGTTAATGTGTAATAAATACATGACAGATACTGCCAGTGCTGTGAGGGTGACCCCTCTGTGGTGGCACTGCCAGCAGTGACATCCCAGAGAGGCATCTCCCCTCCTCTACACGGGGCCAGCCCGGGGCTGCCCTGCTTGGAGAGGCTTTGGGGCTTTTCCAAACTGGTTTATCTGGTTTGGACGTCTGCAAGTTCCTGTGAACTGCCTTGCCTAGCTTGCAAAAGGCAGGTTATTTGTTTGTTCAGTCCTCCCCTGGTACAAGGTGCGTGCTGCTTGGCCCAGGTGTGCCGTGTCCAGCTGAGCAGCGCGCTGCCAGCGCCGGTTATCCGGAGCCCTTGGATGCTGGGAGTGATTCCTCCCAGGTAATTCATCCAGCTGGAGCCACCTGTGCAGCATTTCCTGCTTGGCACGAGGTGAGCTGCAATGTTCCTGCCACAGGCAGCCTGGGGAATCTCTCCTGAGTCATTTTTAATTTTGCAAAAATAGCTGAAAGTTGGTTGTCGGCTCTGGGTGGGTCCGGCTGCAGCAAAGCTGGAGGGGAACAGAGGTGCTGCAAATCCTGGTGCAGGACTGGGATTTATCCTCCCACCTCCTCCAGGGGGATGTGCAGAGCCTGGGTTCACCCAGGAATTTGAGCTGAAAAGGATCAGAGAGGGCTCAGAGTGCAAAGTCGGTGCCAAGGGATGGCCTCACACTCATGGATGTGGTCTGGATGTGGACATTGCACAGGCCATGTTCCTCCTCACCTTCAAACGTCCTCTGAGCATCAGGGATCAGGAATTTGTCTGATGCTAATGCATGAATTTCAACCTCAGATGACTTTCCCTGTAATTTAGGGGAGGAGAGAGTGTCCTTTGAAAATGGTTTGGGTTGTTTTTGTTAGCTGTGTCATCCTGGCATCCCTCCCCAGAGTAAATGGAAGGGACGGAGGTTTGTGGGTTTGGCTGCTTTGAGGTGTGCTGGGTTTTTCTGGGTGGCTGCAGGTGCAGCTGGGGGGTCCCTGGGGCACGCTGTGGGGTGCAGAGCCAGCCCCCAGGAGCAGGACTGGGTCTGGACTGGTGCTGCTGGGAGGATGTTTGGAGAGGCTGGGATTTGGCACAGACACCAGGCTCAGCCTGGGAGGGGCTGGGAGCTGCTGGGTGCCAGAGGGCAGGATTAGGTGGTGTGTCTTCCCAGAAAGACAGAACACCAACTGCCTGAGGAGCTGCTGGAGCTTTGTTCCTGCCCAAACCCTAGGTCTAGCACAGGGTGATATCCTGCTCCACTGTGGAGATTCCCAGATAGGGATTGGGATGGGGCTGGGATGGGCTGAGCTCTCCCTGACCACTGTGAAGTTGGTGGCTCAGTTCTGTGCTGTCCTTGGCCCAGCTGGGCTCAGCCCCTGAGCAGGGGGTGTTGGACCCAAGCAGAGCTGCTCCTTTCAAGTCCCCATCCGTAAAGAAATCCAAGGAAATTGCAAAGGAATTTTCGTTTTGAAAGTAAAGGCAACTTAGCTGCCATCAAACATGTCCAGAGACCTAATGCTGATTGTTGGAGCTGTGGGGATGCAGGAGGGTGTAGAACAGCACCTGAGCTCGTGGGTTTTGTTGGGACAGGGTTGAGCAGCCTCTCCCACAGCTGAGCCCCCTCCTGCAGCTCAGCCCCACCACCCACCACATCCCACCCCCATGAGCTGATGTAGCGAGAGCCTCCAGGCTTTATAAATTAACACTCTGGGCTATGAATTATGAATGGAGCCACATCTCTGATCACTGCAATGCTCTGCTGACAGCCCAGGAGCTGCTGATCCAAGTGACAGCCCAAAGCTTTTAAAGATGTGAACAGCAAAACCTGGAAATAATTTACTTTGCAAGCTGCAAACCGCTTGGCCTACAGATGGGGCTCATCGTATTCCCTCTCCTGCCTGCTCCTGCCCTGTTTTCTCTTGTTTCCCAGTATTGCCTTCTCTACTCTCCCTTTCTGTGTTAATGGATGTTGTCCTGCTAAGCTGTGTTGACCATCCCTTGGGAGCTGCATCCCTCATGCCACGTTCCTGCCCCAAGGCTGCTGGTACCAACTGGGGACAGCTGGGGACAGCTGGGTCCTGGCCATCCCCAACCCAGGCACAGATCCCCACAGCATCCCCCACAGCCAGTGCAGAGCTCCTGGTGCAGGACCCAGTGGGATTTTGGCAGATCTCTGCAGCTTCATCCCCCTTTGGCCATAACTTTGTGTTCAAGACATTGTATTCCTCAGCTCCATCTGCTCCGTGGAGCTCTGCCATCGCTCTTTGGAGGGTTTGTCCTTGAACCTTTCCATCTCTGGAGGCCAAATCCTGCCCTAAGCAGCTGGATGTGCTTTATGCTGGGTATTCCTGGGGTTTTTTGCCTTCTGGGTTTGTATGGATTCCTGCCTCCTCACCTCTGGGCAGCTCCTCCAGCAGCCGGGCTGTGCTCCCTGCTCTGGCAGCAGTGGGGCAGAGGGAGCAGAAATAAATTTAGATAACGAGCTTCAGACACTTGTCAGTTGTCACAAACGAAGGCAGAGCCCTGCATGTTCCCCTGGTGGGGCTGTGCCCCCTGCAGCACTCCGGAGAAAGCCCTTGGCGAGCAAAGGGAGCGTGGCATGGCAGGAGCACAGGAAACCATCCCAGCCTGAGCAGTGGGTGCGGGAAATAACCCTTGTAATTCCCAGTCCTTTCCAGTCGAGCCATTGTGAGCCAGGCAGCAGAACAACTTCAAAGTCAAAGTGTCTGGAGTGTTTTTCCTGGTGTCTGGATGTGTTTTGCCCCAGGCTGGGTGCAGGAGTGCTCCCCGTGTCCTGACTGTTTTGTTTCCCTTGCACAGGGGATGCTGTGACGAGGTGAAGGATGGACTGACAGAGCCCCAGCAGTTTCTTCTCCACCCAGAGGGGCTCAGCCTGCAGGGAAGGAGCCATTTTTGGACACAAACATCCCTGTGGCTGCGGTGAGGGGAGAGGAGCTGCGGATCGAACCCGCTCCTGGAGGAGAAAATACCGCTTCAGTTTGGTGTCTAATTAGATATTTACCAGGAAGGAAGGAAAGATATAAATAGGGTGACAGTGACTTCAAAGGGTGTTTTTTGACTTCTAAGAATAACACCTTTGCTGGCGTGGATTTCGGGAATATCGGCTGTGCCTGGGTGTGAAAGACGGAGGAGGTGTCGCAGCTCGGTCGGCAGCCAAGGGAGCAAACCCAGACCCCAGCCCCCGGCCGGCCCCACAGGACCAGCTGAGGAAGGGACAGAGCCCTTGGAAAGCTCAGCTGCATCCTCAGGGACACAGCAGGGGCAGTTTGGTGCTGCAGCGTGGGCAGCAGGGATGTGTGGCACCATGGGCACCCCGTCCCTGTCCCCTGGGGCAGTGCTGGTGCTCAGCCTGGTGCTGGTGGCACTCTGGGCTCCCTGGGTGGTGGGCAGGCAGCCCAACTTCATCGTCATCCTGGCTGATGATGTGGGCTGGGGGGATCTGGGTGCCAACTGGGCAGAGACCAAGGAGACCCCGCATTTGGATCAGCTGGCTGCTGAAGGAACAAGGTAATGTCTGTCCCCCCTCCCTGCCCTCACCTGGTCACTCTGTCCTGCAGCACAGGGGAATTCAGCCCTGTGGGACTGGCAGGTGAAGGGGTTTCTTTGGTGTGAGTTTGGGTGCATGGGGAGCCTGGTACCTTGGGGTGCAGGTCCATCCATCCCCGCTGGAACCATCACCTCCCACTCCCCATCCTCATCCCCTGAGCAAAAGGGGGAGTGTGCAGGGGAGCAGGGAGGGACAGGGCAGTGTGAGAGCACACCCTTGTGAGCTGAAGGATCCTTTCCTTTCGCAGGTTCGTGGATTTCCACTCGGCTGCCTCCACGTGCTCGCCGTCCCGCGCCTCGCTGCTCACGGGGCGCCTTGGGGTGCGCAATGGGGTCACCCACAACTTCGCCATCAGCTCGCTCGGGGGGCTCCCCCTCAACGAGACCACCCTGGCCGAGCTCCTGAGGGAGGCTGGCTACAGCACAGGGGCTGTAGGTAATGCCCAGAGGTGGCAGGGGGTGGCAAAGATGCTCCTGCAGAGGAGGTGCTTGGGTGAAACGCTGGAAGTGAAAGGAAAATCTAAAGGATCGCGTGAGAGATAATTCACACGTCCCCCTTGGATTTTGCAATGCCAGGCTTAAAATTTTCCTTCTCAATGGTGCTGCCAGAAATCCAGAGCTCTCCATTTAATCTCCCATTCCAGGAATGTGCTGGGTGTTCCTCAGCCTGCCCTGCTCGGCAGCTTTGCCGTCCTGCATCCCTCATCACTGGCCCTGTGGCTTTGGGCACCCTCCTGTCACTGTGGGTCCCCCTCAGCCAGCACAAACCCTTTGCACCTGCGGCTCCTGCTGTCGTGCCCGTTGTGCTGGCAGAAAATCCCTCTGTTTCTCCATCTCCCCCAGTTTTTGCAGTTCTCCCTCTTGGGTTGGTGTGTTCGGTGGGAACAGGCGTGTGCTGGAGGTCAGGGGATGAAGCTGGCTGCTGGGGAGGGGTGAGGAAGCCGTCTGCTCAGAACACAAGCACATGAAAGAGCCTTTTAAGGCTGGAAACAGTCGCTTTGCACAGGCATGAGATACCTTATGCATTTTGTCTGGGTTTTCTGCAAAAATAGACGGCATTCTGGAACTGCAGCCAGCACAAACAAGGAGCCTTTCTTGTAGCTTGATGAAAGCCCCCAGCACTGCAGGCACCTCGTGGGTGAGGGCTGTGCTGGCCAGAGCTGTGTCACCTCTGAAATGACGTTCTGTGCCCTCCACACAGGCAAGTGGCACCTGGGACACCACGGCCACTATCACCCCATCTCCCGCGGTAAGGGCTGTGCCAGGGGGGGTGGGCTGAGGGCCCTGTGACCCCACTGATCCCTTCTCTTGCCTCTCAGGCTTCGACTACTACTTTGGGATTCCCTACAGCCACGACATGGGCTGCACAGACAGCCCTGGCTACAACCTGCCCCCCTGCCCGCCCTGCCCAGGGCACGGCGCTGCGGCCAGGTACGGCACGGGGGTTCCAGAGCTGCCATGCTGGGGTGGGTGGGTGTTTGCAGCAGTGTCCCCAGCCCCTGGGCTGCCCTTGGCTGTGGTCACCTCCCCTCCTGCTCTGTACAAACCTGCAGGGTGTGGGCTGGGAGCCCCCCGTGCCATGGGGACATTGGCACTACTCTCTTGTTCTCCCTTCCTCGGCTTTGTGGAAGCCAGGAGAGCAGCCAGGCTCCATCCCTGCTCTGGTGACAAGCCTGGGGTGGCTCTTCCCAGCAGGGTGGCGAGGAAGGACTGCTACACAGAGGTTGCCCTGCCTCTCTACGAGAACCTCACCATCGTCCAGCAGCCCGTGGAGCTCGGCAGCCTGGCCAGGCACTACACAGAGGAGGCTGCACGGTTCATCCAGAGGGCCAGGTGAGGGCCACCACTGTCCCCTGGCTGTCCCCTTAGCTAGGAGAGCTTCTGGGTCACTGCAGCACTGCTCTGCACCGTGCTAGTGCAGTGCCAGGGGAATTGGGTGTTGCCCCATGGTTCAGATTTGGGGTGCCCGTGGCTTGACGAGGCACTGAGGCTCTCCTGCTGTCCTCTAAAGGGGTCGTGTGTTTTTAAAAGCATCATTTTTGAGGAAAGTCAAAGCCTTTTCATGGGGCTGTGCCTCTTGCCTGGGGATGTCCAGGCTAGTGGGGATGGGAGGGAGGCAAACGCTGCTGCCATCCGTCTGTCCATCCCCGCATCCCTGTGGATGAGGTGTTAATGGGGTGCTGGAGGTGCCTCCATGGGTGTGAAGTGCTGCCAGGCACTGAAAACAGGCGCTGAATGATGCTCAGGGTGGGACCAGAGCAGCAGCCAGAGGTGTTTGAACATGCCCCCTGTGTGAGATTGGATCCATTTTGAGGATTGCTGGGCTTTGGGGTCTGCCTCCCCCAGCCTCACAGCACGGGGGGGAGGACAAACGGGGTGTGTTTGTCCCCGAGGAGCAAAGTGGCTCCTCTGAATGACGCCCCCGAGCCCTGCTGAGGGGTTGTGTAATTTTAATCCCCATTATTGGCGGATTACGAGCTGTGACTTTGCAAAATGCCTCCCTGCAGAGTGAGGAGAGGAAGCGCTGCCGGGCAGCCCTGTCTGAGCCCAGCCCCTGCCCGCATCCCGGGATAACGGGGAAGGCGGGTCCTTGGGGTAAGGTTTGTGTAACAGAGGCGAATGAACCTTACTTTGGGGTAAGGCTTGTGTAACACAGGGCTGGGCAGGGAGCAGCAGCGAGGAAATGGCTCTTTATTAACCTGCGTGCTGTTTTGTTTTAGTTTATCCCTTTGGGTACCGAGGATTGGCTGTGGGGTGGTTTGGGATGCTGAGGGTACC
The DNA here is from genome assembly GCA_013186435.1 of Turdus rufiventris. Lineage (NCBI taxonomy): Eukaryota > Metazoa > Chordata > Aves > Passeriformes > Turdidae > Turdus > Turdus rufiventris. The sequence goes on from PYHW01009944.1 coordinate 887,044, forward strand.
CAGGCTCTGGGCTGTGGGGCGGCAGCAACCCCTTCTGCTGCCAAACCGCCAGCCCTCGGGGCTGCCAGGATGTTCTGTGGCTGTGAAACCAAATGTGTGAGCTCCGGGTTAATAGGAAAATCCTTTAAACTCCCAGAAGTGTTTTGGGGTTATCTGCCTTCATGGAGAACAGGATTAAGCAGGTGCCTGCCTTTTCTTCCCTTCCCTTTGATGGCTTATTCCAGTTTTCCCTTGCCTGACTCATTCATTACAGGGCAACAAAAGAACACTGGATTTGCCATCTCGATGTTATTTTAACCAGTCAAGGTTGAGCAATTTGTGACAGTGAGACGTGGCACTGCTCAGGCACAAGCGAGCGTGGGAGCAAAAGTCAGGGACTCCTGTCTTCAGTTATTGATTAAACGTTTGCTGCATCCTCAGGACAATTCCGAGGTGTCTGTGTGGCAAATGAGAGGGATGTTCAACTGAGCATCGCAGCCACGAGTCCCTCTGGGTGCTGCAGTGCTGCTCCCAGGTGGGATGTGAGCCAGGGGAAGCTCGGGTGTCCCATCATGGCAGAGGTCTCACAGCCCAGTCTGCCAGGGGCACAGGAGCTCTGCTGACCCCAGTGTCCTGCAGGGACAGGCAGGGGGACACAGCCCAGTGCCACGGGGGGATGCAGCAGCTCTGGGCAGGATGGGCTTTACTCATTTTGCAGCCCAGGTGGGGGAAGGAAGTTCTGGAGCTCACTTTGGAGGGGCTTGCGGGCGGCAGCGATGGGGCGGCCGGAGCCGGGCGCGTGCGCCAGCCTGGACACGTCCCTGGGATCCGGCCCCTCCCGCCGCTGGCCATCACACCCTTCCCCTCCGAGGTCCCTGAGGAAGAGCAGGCCTCTTGGAGCAGATAAATATAGCTGTAAACAAGCAAACAGGACGTGTCCTGTGATGATTTAGGAGCGCACGGCAGCGGGGCAGCGCTCCCTGTGCCGGGCTGGGTGGCACTGCCCGGGCTGTGCCCAGGGTGCTGTGGTGGCCTGTGGTGGCCTGTGGTGGCCTGAGGTGGCCTGTGATGGCCCACTTGCTGGGGAGGGGGACAAAGGGCCACAATGGGCCCCCTGAGAGAGGGGAGGGAGGTGTGTGGGTGCACCAGCATGGGGTGTTTGGCTGCTGGACATGGAGGAAAGGGGCAAATCCATCCCAAATGGGGGGACAGTTGGCAACAGGGGGACGATGAGGAGAGGTTTAAGAAGGAGCAAGGGAAAAGCTCAGCCAAGCTTCCTCCTGTAAGGAGGGGGGTACCTGGAGGGTTTTCAGCTGGGTGATGCACGTGGGCTGTTTGTCTCCCAAGGAGCTGTGGCAGAGGCAGCGCCACTGCTTTGTGTCCCCAGGTTCAGCAGTGCCACCATTCCAATGCCCTCCTGCCACTGCCTTCCATGGAGGCTGAGCACTCTCTGTGTCTCCTTTGCAGTGACAGTGGACGTCCCTTCTTCCTCTACCTGGCCCTGGCCCATATGCACGTCCCACTGACCCCCCCAGTGCCCCCTGCTCCGGGCAGGGGCATCTATGGAGCCTCTCTGGGTGAGATGGATGCACTGGTGGGACGGATCAAGGAGGTGGCTGACAACCTCGGGAAGGGCAGCACACTCCTGTGGTTCACAGGTACAGCAGGAAAACGGGCTGGGGGTGACACTGGGGACAGCAGGGGGGGAGCAGGACCTGTGTTTGTCCCCTGCCCTCGATGCTCCCATTGCTCTGTGGATGGGGAGTGGTCCCAGTGTGGGGATGGGGGTCCCAGGCTGCTGTGGTCACTCAGCTGGGTGCCCACCCTGCCACCTCCCTCTGGCTGAAGTGACTAATTAAACCACAAATCCTCGTTCGTTAAGAAGCCCAAATCCGCTCTGTGTCGCTGAGCAGCCTCCCTAATGAGGATGTCTTGCTCCTGATGACAGGAACCGCTCATTAACACCCAAAGCTGGTGGCACCGTGCCCCCCCTGCCCTGCCCTGGCTGCACTCCAGCCCCTCGCCCTGCACTCAGCCCCTGCAAACAAAACTGCCAAAACCCAAACCCCATCAACAGCTGCTCTCGGTCCAGTGGGGACACATCACAGGGCTGGCACAGAGGGACAGAAGGGTCACTCGTCCTCGCCTAGCCCCCACTGTGGAGGTGTCCCCTGCCGTCCTGGTGTCTCTCATGGGGACATTTCTTTCTCTTGCAGGTGACAATGGCCCCTGGGCACAGAAGTGTGAGCTGGCAGGACGCCTGGGGCCATTCGTGGGTGCCTGGCAGAGGCAGCGAGGTAACCTGGCAGCGAGGGGTGTCCGGGGGGGCTGCCCCACAAATCCTTCACTGCCCACCCCGGGGACACGGGCAGCACTGCACCCCGGCCCTTCCCTGCCTGCTGCCCTGCCCTGAACACACCCCAGCGCTGTTTTCTTCTGCCAAACAGTCAGGATTCCCCCAAAACTGTTGCTGGGCTGGGCTGGGGTCCCCATGGCCCCGGATCTTGGGGTGGGTGTGCTGGTTTGGAGTTGGGATGTTGCTGTCACAGCCCCCAACCTGACCCACCACCCTTCCCGCACCCCAGGACCTTGCTTTTCTTTCTCTCCACAGTTTTTTTTTTCTTTTTTCTTTTTCTTTTTCTTTTTCTTTTTATTTTTCTTTTTCTTTTTCTTTTTCTTTTTCTTTTTCTTTTTCTTTTTCTTTTTCTTTTTCTTCGGTTGGTTTTTTGTTGGTTTGTTTTTTTGTTTTGTTTTGTTTTGTTTTTTCGCTCTTTCCTCCTTTTCCGGCCAAGCCATCTGTTTGGTGGGTTTGTTTCAGCCAGAAACATTCATGAGTCAGGCGTTTCCCACTTCTGCTTGTATTACGCGGTGTTAACGTGCCCAGGGTCAGCTCTGGGGGCTTCCTTCTCCTCTTCCTGACCCCCAGCCCCGGCACCGTGACCACTTCCCTGGGCAAACTGCGCTGGCTCTGCCCCATCCCTGAACCCTTCCTCCTCCTGGCCCCGCCATGGAATCCTAACCTTCATTTTCTAGTAAACAAACCCTTGAGCAGCTGCTCCAGAAACTGGGGAACAGGGCGAGCAGAACACGGCCCCTTCCAGCCCCTGTGCCCGCCTGGCACGGGAGGAGCTGGGGCTGGCAGAGCGCTCCGAGCTGGCTGCAAACACCGGGGGGATTTCGGAAATCCCTGGACTGCTGGCTGCACGGATGTTTGGAGAGCTGGGCTGGGTGATGCTGACTGGGCTGGCACTGCCCGCTTGGGATGCTCAGCCCTGCCAGACCGAGGGATCCTTCCCTGGCATGGAAAACCCCCGAGGAGTGGCAGGGCAGGGGAAGACAGACTGCTCCCCACCCTATTTATTTCCATTTCTTTCCATTCCTTTCCATTCCTTTCCATACGTTTCCATATGTCTCTATATATTTCTATGTTTCCGTACATTTCCATATTTCCCTATATGTTTCTATGTATCTCCCTATTTGTTCCTGTGTTTCTACACGTTCCTATATCTCCCTATTTGTTCCTGTGTTTCTACACGTTCCTATATGTCCCTATCTGTTCCTGTGTTTCTACACGTTCCTATATCTCCCTATTTGTTTCTGTGTTTCTACACATTCCTATTTGTCCCCAAGTTCCTATATGGTTCTACATGTTCTTGTATGTTCCTATATGTTTCTACATATTTCTATAAATTTCTGCATGTTTCTACATCTTTCTCTATAATTCTGTGTGTTTCTAATGTTTTTATATGATTCTATACATTTCTACATTTTTCTATATGTTTCTACATCTTTCTCTACAATTCTATGTGTTTCTCACGTTTTAATTTCTATACATTTCTACATTTTTCTATATGTTTCTACATGTTTCTACATCTTTCCATGCGTTTCTAACATTTCTACACATTTCTATATGTTTACTGTGTGTTTCCAGCATGTTCCTATATGATTCTACGTGTTTCTACATCTTTGTTTCTAACATGTTTCTTTACATTTCTATATGTTTTCTGTATGTTTCTAACATGTTCCTATATGTTTCTACACGTTTCTGTAAATTTCTGTATGTTTCTACATGTTTCTGTATCTTTCCTGTAGCTCCACCTTTTGTTTTAGGGTCCAACCCTAAATCCCAGGGATGTTTTCCACTGATTTCAGATGGTCATTGGGGTTGGGAGAGAGCAGCATCATCTGTGTGTGCTGCCCCTTTCTCTGTGCTTCCCACAGCCCCCACCCCAAAAACTCATCTCCCACCTTGGGGTCAAGAGTCCATCAAGGGAGGGCATACTGGCAGAGAGAGAAACATTTTGGGGATGTGATGCTGAGCACGTTTGAGGCAGGTTGGGGAAGTTCCAGAGCTGGTGTCCCTGTGCTGAGGACCTGCTGTGTGTGTGGTGGGACCAAGGTTTTCATCCCACCACGGGAATGCACAGTTCAGCTTTCCTGGAAAGCCTGGAAAGTCCCCACAACAGCAGGGCTGCATCATCCCCACTCTGCAGAAAATTCCCTGGTTGGGTTTGGGTGTTTTAGCCCTGTTTACTTCCCAAAGTAATAATGTGACCTCATTCCCAGGCTGCTGTGACCTGACCAGCCAGGGGTGCTGGGGTGACTTGGTCAGGAAATATCCCTCAGATGTCCTTCCAGAGACCCCTGACCATGCATGGAAAAACCCTGGAAATGCATCCAGGAAGATGAGTTTTTTAATACATGTGCAGAGACAGGGATTGATATTAATTGCTGCAATTGCTGTGATTTCCTGGGGTGTCTGAGGGCAGGGCAGAAACACCAAAAATTTGGGTGGGGAATGGGAGAGACTGGGGATGTGCTTGGTCCATGCCAGGGTCAGAAACTTTTCACTGGGCTAGTCCCTGTGGCCCCTGTGCCATTCATGTCCTGTGGCACCTGTGCCATTCGTGTCTCTGTGGCACCTGTGCCATTCATGTCCTGTGGCACCTGTGCCATTCATGTCC
>PYHW01009944.1:898311-924093 GCA_013186435.1 Turdus rufiventris
GGATGCTCAGCACCATGGCAGGGCAGCGCTCAGCACCATGGCAGTGCTCTGTGCCACATCATGCCCAGGCTGTCACGATGCTCAGCACCCTGGCAGGACAGCACTCCCACCATGTCCTGCTGAGGGTCAGGATGCCCACTGTCCCACAGACAGGGAGCTGCTGTCCCTGGGCACTGCCAGGACCTTTCTCCTTGGTGTCCAGGCAGCAGCAGGATGCTGGAGTGGCTTTATGTGTTAAATCTCTCCTGGCCAGGGTAAGGGTTCCAGTGTGGCTTTGCCTGAAGCATGGCTTCCCCAGCTTGGCTCTCAGGATTTGCCCACTGCTGAGGCCTTTGCTTTGATGCCAACTTTGACCAAAATCCTGGTTTTCCTGCCTTTTTCCATGGGTTACACCTACCCATGGCTGGGGAAAATCTTACACCACCTCTGCCCTCAATCCTGTTGTTCTCCCTGTGTTGCTTCCCAGAGGTCCCATCCACTGGGTCAGGGCTGCTTGGCAGCACCCATCTGCCCTGGGATGGGAGCTGGGCACCCATGGCACCAGGGCCAGGCTGCCCAGGTGAGCTGCTGCTTTGGGGGGCTCTGCTCTGCCCCCAGCAAGGTTCCTGCAGGGATTGCAGAAGACAGCCAGGATATTTTGGCCGCCTCCTGGCCGGCCTGGCCGTGGGGCTGTCTCAGTGAGCGCTGCTGCTCGCAGCAGTGTTTGTTCTTATTTGTTCTCTCTGTTTCTTAGCAGCTGAATTAAAACTCGTTCAATGGGAGAACCGGGGGCTGTTAAGCCCAGGGCTCTTTTCTCTCTCTGCTCACGCAGGGACAGGATTGTGGTGATGGCAGAACCATGGTGACAAGGTGACAGTGGCAGGACCCACGGCAGCACCCTGGTGACCCCAATTCCTGGTGCTTTTTGCTCCTGTACCGATTTCCTTGCCCCAGCCAGGCCCTCTGAGCTGCTGGCATGGGGCTTGTGTGGCCAGAGGGGTCTGGGTCGAGTGCTTGCAGCAGTGCCAGCTGCGAGCTCCTGTGCCACAGCTTGGTCCCCGAGGGCAGTGCTGTGGTGTGTCACTGTCCCCTGGGCCATGGGACATCCTGGTGCAGGTGGTTCCTTTTAGAGGTGTGGGGACACTTTGGGGCTGCATCTGTGAGGGAGGGATGCTGTTGGTGGCACGAGGGGACCATAGGATGCCCCACAGGATGTGGAGGGTGAGGGAGCTGTGAGCAGGACGTTCTCATCCCACTGGAGTCGAGTCTGGACCCCTCTGGGGCACATGGAGGAGGGGGAGCCTGAGCCCGGTTTGGGAAGGGCTGGGAGTGGGGCTGGGTGATCCCCATCCCATCTGCAGCTCCTTCACACCACAAAGATGTGCCAGGTGTGGACAGCCAGGGTCCCAGGGCACAGGCAGCAGCTAGGGGAGCAGGGACTGTCCCTCTCTGCATCCCCAGGGAGCCAGAGGGACTTTGGGTCACCTGTCCCACCCCCGTGTCCCTCTGTCCCAGGAAGGACCGAGCTGAGTCCCGGGCACTCTGTTGTGGCTGAGGCCATGCACAGGCTGGGGCTGGCACTGCAAAGGCTGACAGGGCTCTCCTGTTCCATCCTGGCAGCTCGTGCTGTGCCCTGCAGCAGCCACTCTGCATTTCCTGGGGTGCCAGGAGCTGCTGGCACTGATCTGGAAACCCCTGGGCAGGCACTTCGTGTAGAGGGCCACTGTCCTGCTGCCTTCCTGGTGTCCAGGGGCTTCAGGAGGGGCTGCCCTGCTCCCCCCATGCCCCTGCCCCAGGGACAGGCACATCCTGGCTGAGGGTGAGCCCCTCTTGCCAGGCCAGAGCTGGCTTCAGCCTTTTCAGTGTTGGGGATGCGGGGTGCAAGTGATCCCTGCAGGGATCCCCACTCTTTTCTCTTTCCCCAGCACCCTGGACATCTTCCCCACGCTGGCGGCCCTGGCTGGGGCAGCTCTGCCCCCGAACAGACGCTTTGATGGCTTGGATGTGTCCCCAGTTCTCTTTGGCTGGTCGGATGTGGGGCACAAGGTAAGGCAGAGCCAGCCCCTCCTGACAGGTGCCTGAGCCAGAACAGGGAAGTGGGGGTGGAAAAAGGCTCAGACTGGGGATGTGCAGATCCAGGGGAGTGTCAGCCTGGAGCAGGAGCACAGCTGGAGATGCCCAGGTACTCCACCAGGCCAGGTTTGGGATATCAGGGTAAAAGGGTTTTGCGTTAATGAAGATTGTTCTGTGCTTTGTTGACAAATGTGGGATTAGAGGTGGAAATGCCTGTGCCTGCAGCCTGGCACCTTCCTGTGTGCCTCAGAGTGTGCAGCCTGGGGATGCTCAGGCTTGTGGCAGCCTGCAGTGTCCAGCACAGCAGTTTTCTGATCCCAAAAGGGATCAGTGTGGGGAAGGGGAGCTCCAAATAAATGGTTATACCATTTATTTATCACAGCAGACCAAGACATAACAAACCCCTCCTTCCCCCAGCTCCAGGGTGACAACATTCCATCAGGACAGCCCACCCCATATCCCACAGCTCTGTCCAAGCTGGCAGCTCCTTTCACCCCAAAAAACAAAGTTTGCAGGACAAGCAGAGTGGCCACACGTTTGTCTTGGAGTTGCATGAGATTAAAAAAAAAAAAAAAGAGGAAAAGTGTCTTTAATAGCAGTCCCATGGATAAATCCTGATTTTGCTTTTAAAATACACCCTCCTGCAAGCACCACGAGCCAGCTCCCAGCGGGATCTTGGATTTGCTTTCGGTGTCCATCAGGGGTTTGGTATTTGCTTTGTATTTATGGAACCCTCTGCTGAACTGGGAGACAGAGCAGGGAAGGGGATGGGATGTGGCCAGCTCTGCTCTGCTCTGCTCCTCGGGATTAACCCTGCTCTGCACGGGCTGTGCTGGAGCAGCGAGCTTTTGGGAATGAGGGTTTGCTGGGAGTATTGTTTTTTTGGGAATGATAGTTTGATGGGAATTATGGTTTGCTGGGAATGTTGTTTTTTTGGGAATGATGGTTTGCTGGGAATGATGGTTTGCTGGGATCAATGGCTCTTTGGGAATGGTGGTTTGCTGGGAATGATGGTTTGCTGACAACAATGGTTTGCTGGGATCAATGCTTTTTTGGAAATGATTTTTTTTGGGAATGATTTTTTTGGGAATGATTTTTTGGGGGGGAATGATGATTTTCAGGCAGCAGTGGTTTGCTGGGAGCAATGTTTTTTTTGGGAATGATCGTTTGCTGGGAATGATGTTTTTTGGGAATTGTGGTCTGCTGGGAATGATGGTTTTTTAGGAATGATGGTTTGCTGGCATCAATGTGTTTTTTTGGAATGATTTTTTTTGGGAATGATGGTTTTCTGGGATCAATGTTTTTTTGGGAATGATGGTTTGCTGGGATCAATAGTTTGCTGGGAGCGATGGTTTGCTGGGAATGTTGGTTTTTTGGGAATGATTTTTTTTTGGGAATGATGGTTTTTTTTGGGGAAATGATGGTTTGCAGGCAGCAATGGTTTGTTGGGAGTGTTGGTTTGCTGGGGGCCAGGGTGCAGCCATTCCTCTGAGGAATTCCCCCATGGGGTGGGATCTCACTGCCATGGGATGGGGTGACCTCGGAGGGGACCCACAGCCCCTGGGGTGATGGGGACAGCCCTGTCCCCGCTCCCTCCCCTCCTGGCTCCTGCCAGTGGCCAACAGTGACCCCTGTGCAGGGTTTCCCTTGACACAAATCCTCCTGAAAGCAGCTCCTTCACTCTCTCCAATGCCCAATTTCCACACTTTCCTAATTGGGGTGGCTGGAGCTCGCAGTGTGGGCTGCCTGGGTGACACTGTCCCACTGTCCCCTTGGCACTGGCACACACGGGAATGGGGCTGGGGTGACACCGAGGTCCTGCTCAGAGCAAGGGCTGTTGGCAGGAAAAATAAACCACATCCTCCAAGGAGCACCCAGGCTACCAGGAGCAGTAAATCCCTCTGTGCATCAGCTGGATGTGAATAGCCCAGAGCACCAAGTTCAAGCTATGAATTCTCAGGGGAGAAAAGGCTTTTTCCTCCCCCTTCTCTATTTTTTATTTATTAAAATAATAGCCATGGATTAATGGAAGAGTTCCAGATCTGGGAATGTTTCTTGACTCAAAACAAGCTCCTTAATTATACAGTAAATTATAACAGATTTTCTAAGTGTGGGGTTTTAAGAGGTTTAGGAACATGGTTGTTGGTAGGAAGGGATGTTTGAGTGCCCTTGGCAGCATCCCAGCTGTGCTGTTAAAGGTGTAGGCAAAGCTTTAAGGCTGGAGACAGATGAATTGATTCAGTTCCTGGTCCCTTGGCTTCACAGGGCCTTGAATATTTGCTGATTCCTGCTTTGGAGCTCTTTTACCTGCCCAAGAAGTGCCAGCAGAAGGGGACTCTGCAGCAGAGCTTCCTCCTTGCACAAGCTCACACTGCACCACCTCTTCCACTTTACACCCTTCTTATTTTTCCCCAAAAACATAAAGATCCGACCAAATTCCAAAAGGTGATTTTTTTAAACAAATACTTTACTTTACATTGGAGAGCAATAAAAGAAAGTGAGAACATTTGGAAATCACCCCTAGCTTGAATCCTGGAATTTCTTGGATGAGGATCCAACCAGTCCCATGAGATAATGGCTACATCCAGGCCAGGCAGCACGGGATGCACACCTTTGGGTGCCTGGGATCCCTGGGATGCTCTCAGTGTGGCATGGACACCTCTGGGATGCTCCCTGAGGTGCAGGGCTCTGTGCCGGGCACCTGCTCAGGCACTGCTGCTCTCATCAGCTGTGAGTGCTGTTACTAAACTTGGCTCTGCAGCTGCCTACAACTCCAGCAGATGTTTCTAATTTTTAGCACAGTGGAAACTTCTTGAATCACTTTTAAACTCAAATCCCGGGGAGGAAACCTCAAGTGACTCATCCCTCAGTGAAGGCATCGGCTCCGCGGCAGATGTTATCGGAGAGAGGAGCTGCTGGAGTGTCCAGCTCACTTGTCTCCTCACTGCCCAGTGCCAGAGCAGCCCTCCCGTGTGGATCAAATGTCCTAAATACCAAAAGGGAGAGATTGGACCCACCCTCCCCTCCTTGCCTCGCTGCTCACCCCGTTCCCTGGCTGTTGTCAGGGCAGGGAGCCCTGCACAGCGGGGTGAGTCAGAGGGACGGGAGGGATGTGGGAGGGATGTTCCAGCACCTCACCTTCCCCTGTGCCTCGCATGAGCTCACCCTCAGCTCGTGGCTGGCTGCTGCTCCAGCCTGGGGCTCGGCTCCCTTGGATGTCCCCACTGCTGGCTGAGCTGGGAGCACCCAGGGAGGTGCTGGGTGACACAGAGCACCTGAGACCATCCTGGCTCCCAAAAATTATGCAGGCGTTTAGTGAGAGGACAAGGGGGAAGGGTTTTAGAGTAAAAGATGCGAGATTTAGATTGGGTGTTAGGAAGAAGTTCGTAATTTTAAAGGTGGGGAGGGCCTGGCACAGGTTATCCCAAGAAGCTGTGGCTGCCCCATCCCTGGAGTGTCCAAGGCCAGTTTGGATGGGGTTTGGAGCACCCTGGGACAGTGGCAAGTGTCCCTGCCCATGGCACGGGGGGACTGGATGGTCTTTGGGGTGCTTTCCAACCCAAACCATTCTGCGATTTTGTGATAATCTGCCCTGCTCTGCTGAAAGCCCCAGAGCCTTTGTGATCCCTTTCTTGCTGTAGAACTGGGAGGTAAATCTGGAGGACCAGGAAAGTCCAAGGGAGATATTGGTGTTTCCTGGGGCCCTTTTTCCATCATCCCACCCTTGAGCAATCCCAGCTCTGCTGGTTGCTCTGAGTCCAGGGCCTCAGTGAAGTCTGTGAACGTGTTCAGGGATGGGGTGTGCCTCATGTGGGGAGGGAGTGGATTTCATGGAGCAGGTTTTCCCTGCCATGGGCTCACAGGAATGATTCTGTCATTCCTGCAGGTTCTGCTCCACCCCAACAGCGGCGCAGCCGGGAAGGTTGGTGAGCTCGAGGCGCTGCGGCTGGCTCAGTACAAGGCATTTTACACCACAGGTACTGCCCCTAGCAGGGGTGGAAAAGTCCAGGAAGAGATCCTGGAATTCTGAGATCCCTGCAGATGCAGGTGAAAACCAACTCAGGTTAATTCAACCAAGAGCAGACCCAAGGATGAGCTGAGCTGTGTCTGCAGGATGGTGCTGCAGCCTGGGTTGGTCTCAGAAACAATGAGAGCTGGGATGGGGTGGGAATGGCCCCTCCTGGGTGGGTGAGGAATACAGAGCTGATCCCTGGAGCTCTGTGACTCCAGGGTTTTTCTCCCATTTCCTCCCCAGGAGGGGCCATGGCCTGTGATGGCAGCACTGGGCCGGCGGAGCGGCACCAACCACCCCTCATCTTCAACCTGGACCGTGACATCCAGGAGCAGCAGCCTCTGGATGCGGCATCCAGGGAGTACCAGGCAGTGCTGCCTGCCATCAGCAAGGCTTATGCCCAGGCTCTGCAGGACATTGCAGCAGACAACGTCTCGGTTGCAGATTATTCCCAGGATCCAGCTGCAATTCCCTGCTGCAACGTGCAGCACGTGGGCTGCCGCTGCCATGGGGCCACACAGGAGCCCCACGTGGAAAAGAGAACACCGTGGCTTTGTCATTAAGCAAATAATTGCTCAGGCTGCTCCTTTCCCAAGTGTGGTGTCTGTAACTCCAGGCTGGAGGGATGGAGGCTGTGGTTCCCTTTGCTCTGTGCTGGGAAGAGGGAGGTGAGTTGGGTGTGGGTCTGGGGGAGCACACAGAGGGTTCCCTTTGGACCCTGGGCATATGGAAAGCTTTTTGTTGGGATCTTTATCTCGGAAAGAGACAGCTCTTGGATTAAAACTGCCTTCTGTGAGAGCTGACTGGGAGAGGATTCCTCTGGGAAATCTACTTGGTTTTCCTCTAAAAAGAAACCTTACAGAAGCAGCTGGTGGGAGCACAAGGCAGGGGAGGATGGGGCTCACAGCCCTTTGGCAATCAGCCCTTCTGCTGCAGAGACCCTGTAGGTTTGGTGGCTGCAGAGAGAGAATTCCTGGCTGGCACAAGGGGAGTGCTCTGGAAACGGAGCACCTGCCCTGCCTGCTGCCTGCTGAGGTTCAGCAGAGGGGTCATGGCAACACCCAGCTGTCTGTGGAAGGAAGGAAGGGGGTCCTGGGCTGTCCCTGGGGGCAGGGAGAGCACTGGAGCTGCTCCCCATCAGCTCTGTGGGGTTTTGGGAGTCAGGGAGAGGTCCCTGCCCTGGGGTCTCCCAGCAGATCAGGGCTCCGGTGCAGGCACAGATGGAGTGAAACAGCTCCTGTGGGGCCATTTCTGGGCAGTGCAAAGGCCTGGGGAACTGCAAAGGCAGAAATGAAGGTGCAACTGAAACCTGAGAAACCACTGGGATTTCTCAGCAGCTGAGTGAGGGTGTTCTGAAACCATTCTGAATTCTGATTTACACACCCAGATCTTTCTTTGGCCATAAGAGGACAAATCTGGACTCACCCAGGTGTGCTGCCCCCAAAACCCTTCTCACTCCCCAAACTTAATCCAGACTGACACCTTTAGGGCCCCAAAAAGAACAGCAGGAGCTGCCAGGGACAGACTGTGACTTTATTCTGTCTTTCAACATAGCAAATGGCACCTTCTCTACTAACACTGCAAAAATACTTTGCCTGGGTTAAAATAGTCTGTATATACTGTACAAAGACATAAGTTTAATATCTCTTCCTATAAGTACATTTATACACATAAAACAGCATAAATTAGAAAAGGGACAAATGGGTATATAAAATTCTGGTTACATACAAATCTGATTAAATTAGCATTTACACTGTGGTTCTAACATAGAGTTTGTTAAATAGAGCCATGTGCATACAGTACATTGACACCCCACCCAGACACAAATTAAAACAGGAGCTAACAGGGCCAGGTGTTCACTTACACAGAGGAAAAAACGTGGCCTGCCTTAATTGATATTTTTTTTCTCATCTGAGGGACTCACAGATCTGTTCTTCGAAACTCCTGGCTTTTCCAAAGCACCTCCCAGCAGCTGTGCTAAGTGTGGATGTTTTGCTTCTCCTCATGACCTCTTCGCCTTGCCCGGCTGAGCTCCACGGCACAAGATTATCTACCAAAATCAAAACAGAAGGGCCTTACTTTTCCCAGCACCAGGGAGTGCTTCCAGTCGCTTTTACGCAGGCGGGAGGAGCAGGGGGAGGGATGTCCCGCAGTGTTTTACTTTCCATTCAAAGGCACATTGCTCAGAGGTTTATTTATTTGCTCTCCCCCTCCCCAAATTTGCAGTCCTGGGAACGGGAACCATCTGGCTGGGTGATAAGTGTGGCTGAGCAGAGCAGAGCCAGGCTTTGGGGAGTGCAGCTCCTGGGGATGAAGTGCATTGGCCTCACTGAGTGCTCCCAAAAAGCTCAGCTCTGCTGGGGCTGGAGGGAAAGGTTTGTGCTGGGCGTCCCTGCGTCACTCCAGGGTCTCTGGATGGATCCAGAGTTATCTCCAATATGTTAGACAGGATTAGGGAAGGGAAAGCCCAGCCTAAACATCAGCAAAGCCTCGGAGTGAGAGAGTAAAGCAGGAGCAGAGAAGAACAGGCAGCAGCAGGACCCTGATTCACCTCCCATCAGCTACTCCTGCCACAGAGACCCGGCTGAAATGCGCCCCTGCTCCTGGATGAGGCTTGGGCAGCCCTGGCACAGACCTGCCCCAGCTCCAGCCTTGCCAGACCTGACCTGGAAGGGATGTGAACACACAGCTCCTGCTGCAGAGGGTCTGTGCCAGCTCCTCCTCCCAGCTCAGTCCCCATGAGCTGCAGGACCAGCACTGGCCAGGTTTCCAGGCACAAGCATTGACACTGGATGCCACGATTCCCAGTGGACCTCACATAATGTACTGATAAGCTGGGCTTAATCCTGCAAGCTCCAGCTGCCCAAAATGCCAATCTGAGCTACAAAGGCAGGAGCCAGGTTCTGCCAAACTCCCTCATCTCCTATGAAACACAATTACAAGCAGAGTCTCACTGGAAAATCTGTGGCCTTTCTTCTGCTACCAGCCAGCTGTTAAAAAATAATCACTTAAAATAATTAAGTGTCCATATCCATGCAACAGAACGAGGGAAACACCATCCAGCAAACAGCCAGGAGCCAATACTGGTTCCCCAGAGCCAGAGATGTATCTGCAACCTGGTTTCTTGTATCAAGATCTGTGGTCTGGAGCAGCACAGGGGTGTGTGGACCCCACAACAGGGCACTGATTTCTGTCCTGTTGTAGATTCCCCCAGATTTTTTCCCTCCTACAGTCAGCAACCTCCTTTGGCAGCACAAGAAACTGCCCGAACTGTTTTGGGCAGCCAAAAACCAATGGGAAAGAGATGGTCTTTAAGAGTGATGGAATACCAGTGAGGGGAAGCTGCCTTTAAAGAACCGATTGGTCTCACTGGATTTAATGAAATAGCTTTCCTGATAAAATCTCCACCTCTGGGCCCTGCAGCCAAATGCAGGATGGATCACCTATGCCTGGGAAGAAATCATCCTTCCTACTGAATCCCAGAAGCTTTGGGAAGATGCCCTGCTTGCACTCCCAGCTGCACACAGGCTGTGCTCCTTGCAGAATCCTGTAGGGTTTCTTTTGCCAAATCTCACAGCACTACCCCAAAACTGCAGTGCCCTGCCTGGCCCAAAACACAGCCCAGGAGCTCCCAGCACCACTGGAAACCTCACTCCCTGCTGCTCCCACAGGACAGGGGTGGCAGGTGACCAGAAAACAGCCCAAAGTGCCGCGATTTTGCAGCCAGAGCTGGGTTTGCTCTTTCCACTCTATAAAATCTTGTGATCCTGCAGGATGAGGGCTCTGCAGCCTCCTCCCTGCACACCCAGCACTGCACCCATGGCTTCAGCTCCCTGTCCCCCTCAGTGGCACCTGAATCCTTCCTGCCCCAGATCAGCAGTGATTTGGGAGTGCTTCATCCACCCTATCCATGCAGGAATTGCCACTGAACTGGTTTAACCTCCTTCTGCAATCCTGGCACCAGCAGCAGCAACATCCACGTTCCCTCTTGTGAGGCCACTTTTTATGAGTCCTCCTTGGGCTCCTCATCTCCTCCCTGATCTGTCCCTCCTTCCACTTAATGAACAGGCAGTGTTTGACAGGTTTTATGTCAGGCTGAAGCTGGTTTTCCTCAGTCTTTTAACAGCTGAGCCTCTTAAGTCTTGCTTGAGGTCAAGGGAAGACAAGAGGTTTCAAAATGGGGAGAAACTGTGGGGTTTGAGCACTGCTGTTTCTCCAGAACCATGTCTGAGTTCAAAGCCAAACCGTGGGCTGCGGGTGAATATTCCATTTTGTCACAAGTTTTGAGGTTTTTAAAAGTCTTTTTGTTGTACACTGGAAAACAAACAAAACCCTTCCCATGTTTCCGCAAAGCTGAACGCTGTCAAAACATTTTTGTTGGATAAGGTCAGGTTTTCTCTCCCTCCTTCTCTGCACAGGAGTGACCGATGCCTGAAAGCCCCTTCACTGAGACTGAAGATCTCAAGTGCTGAGAAAACAGCCAAGTTCAGTGAAATCCAGAGCATCCAAACATCCTGAGTGCTCCCACTGCAAGGGGCAAACCCCAAAGCCAAGAGCCGGGCCTTTATCTGGAAGCTCCATTTGCTCCCTGCTATCAGGGAGTATTTTTGGAAAGCACCTTCCCTTCCCACAGCACCTCCTCCCTAACAATACACATGTCCCTGCTCTGTCAGGTTAATGACAGGATTTGGAGGGATCAAAGTTCATTCCATAAAGCACCTGCTGTGGTCCAGCAGGGGTTTGGGGTTGCTTTCATCCAGCACAGTCCCAGCAGGAAGCCTCATTCAGGAGCAGCGTGATTCCTGCCTGCTGGCATTTGCTTGTCCCCAAACCATGAGTTCAAGAGCAGGTTTAGCAGAAGGAAACAAAGGATTTCTCTCTGTCCCTGCTGCTCTTTCCAGGGGCCTGGGCCATCACCTTCTCTGTGGGTACACAGAGGAGACATTTTAAATATCCTTCTTGAGTAATGGAGTTGGACGACTGGGAAATTGCTGCTCCCAGTTTACAGCAGGGAATGCTGCAGGTAAGGAAAGGAATCATCCGAGGGCTGTGTGAGCTGAGCTGGGTTTAGGTGGTGCTGGCTCAAAGGGAGTCATGAGCCAGCCTCCTTTTATCTAAGCAACACTTTGCCTCAGCTCAGAGGAAGGTGCCTCACAGAGGTCAGCTCAGCACATGGAACCAATCCTGGGATAAGGTTTGTACTTCCTCCTTTTCAGGCAAAACTCCAACAGCAGGATATGTAAAAATGAAGTAAGGAATTCCTAAAGCCTGCCAAAGCTGCAACCTGAAATCCATTACAATATTCTGCTGTGTTACTGCTATGAAGACACCACTGATTACAACCAGATCATAGCACAGACCAACATTTGTCCAATTAGGGGTTAGATACTTAATTAATGAGTGTGGAATAGGAAAAGGAGCCAGAAGGACACTGCCAGGCTGAAGTTAGATTGAAAAATCCACTAGCTCCTTCCAATGGTAACTGAGAAAGTGCCACATAAAAGTCATGAAATGGTTTAAAACTCTGTTATTCCTTTCATCTTTGTACTTGGAAAAGGAGCTTCCTTCTCAGTTACCTTGGAAATGAAGAGACTGCTGAGGTTCAGGTATGTTCCAGTTGCATTCCATGAACTAACACAACTGACTGAAAATGCAACAGAGTATTAAGTTTTTATTTCTAAATTGTTCCAATTAAAACTTTTCCTGGTAATATTAGAAATCTGCTCAAGGCACAAAGGTTAGGTGTGGATCTGAACACCATTCAGCAAGTTTGTTCAGATCTATCTCTGCTTAGGTTTGACCATTTTTGCCCCATCCCCAGCTGCTGTTTAGGGGGGTGTCATTTTCCTGCCACTGTCCCTAGAACCCACTCAGTTATTTTAGGCTTCCCAGTGAGCTGGGACAAGGAGGGGGCAATGGAATCTCTTCTGGGAGAGGGTACCACTGCAGGTTTAGGGGATGCTCACAGGAGGGAACTCATTCTCATCGTCCAGACAGACTGGTCCAGTTGCAAACTCGTGCTCTGGGATAACCTCCCCTCGCAGGGCTCCGCCGTCCTCCGAGTAACCTGGCCAGGGGAAAACACCAGAACACCAAGGGTTACTGCAGGAAGGGATGGGAGCAGGCTGCACACAACAGCAGACACTGTCACCACCTTTTTTCAGCACTGAGCTGCTTCCTCTGGCTTCATGGACTGAGGACGAGGAAGGTGTCTCCATGGACACTGTGGATTAGGGATGAACTACATGGTCAGCTTTCCTCCTCCTGCCATGAACCTGAGCACCAATTTCAGAGTAAGATCTGCATTTGTTTGTGGATCTTACACTTGGGAATATAATGATAATCACCCAGTCTTTTCCTGCAGCAGTTTAGTGCAAGGTGTACCAGCTTCAGAGACTCTGAGGCAATCTCACCACAAGAACAGTGAGCCCTGACTTCTACACTCGTGGTTACAACTCCTGAAAACCACCTGGCAGCAGCTGCTGTCTGCCAAAAAGCGGTTCCTGCTCTGCCTTGGGCCTGTCTGGGGCACAGCTTGGCACAGGCAGCAGAGCTGGCACAGCAGAAAACTCATGCCCTGTTTTTGTGGCTTGGGATGAACCAGGTGAGCTCCAAAGTCCTGCTGCTCCAGTGTGCAGTGCACATGTGAGGATCCTGGATGAACCCTTGGAATGTGGGACACTTTCCACTTTGCCCCAGGTGGTTTTGTGGCTCCTGCCCAAGGAAGGGCAGATGTGGTGCTTACCTGGCATGGTTGAAGTTGAAGGCACTGTACTTTGTCTGGCTACAGTTGCTGCATAAGATTGAGGTACTGGAGGCTGAAGGTCGTTTTCTTTGTTCTCCTCCATCTTTCCTGAGCCAAGCAGACTAATTGTACAGATCAAGAGAGGGGACAAGAGTTAGTTTTGATCCCAGCTGTTCCTCCCCAGCTCCTGCTAAGACAAGCCCATGCATCCACATCTCCTGGAAGCACATCACCCATCCCCATCACTGCATGCAGCAGCCCCAGCAGTGCTGTGGACAGGGGAGCATTGTGCTCCACAAGGAAAGCAGGGGGTGAAGAAGGAGATAGGGAAAGCACCACTTCGGCTGGAGGACAATGCTGGCATGGGAACAGAAGGGAACAGATTGACCACAAAAGCTTTAGGTTACAAAGACAAACAGTGTTTCTAATCACAGAGGGGGCTCCGAAGGGCTTCCAACAGGAGCAGACTAGATGGGAAAAGCAGCCCTGGCTAGTTTAGGACGGAGTTTGAGCAGAGATATCGTATGATGTAATGTAACTCATGACCCAAGGGCCCTTTTCAGCCCTCTGATGCTCAGAGGAGCCCACATGACAAGGCTGGGGGCTGCGGGCGGCGTGCGCTGGACAGCGCAGCTTTGAAGTGCCTTTGTTTTGTGGCTTTTCCAAAAGCTGCTGGCACTTTCCTGGCTGGCAGCCACCTCCCGGCCTGGAGCACATGTTACATCTCACCCCACCCCAAAGGCTTCACATCTGGAGCCAAGCAGCCCAGATGTGTGGGGGGGGTGGAGGGGGGGTTATGTGCTTAATGGGATTTGCATATGGACTGAGCAGCGGCAGGGGAGGCTCTGTTTTCACAGAATCCCAGAATGATTTCGGTTGGAAAAGACCTCTGAGATCATCGAGCACAAAGTTTGACTGATCACCACCAGCTTGTCACCCAGACCAGAGCACTGAGGGTCACATCCAGTCATAACCTGAACAACTCCAAGAATGGTGATCCCACCACCTCCCTGGGCAGCCCTTTTTAATGTTTAACAAGGCCTTCCATGAAGAAATTCCTCTGCTTTGGCCCTGGGCTTTTGTTTACAGAAGCTCACAGAGTCACTCCACCCCATCTTACCTCCAGCCAGCTCTCCAGCACCCACTCCAATGTGGAGAAAGTGCTCTGCTCTCCTGCCACCACAGTGGTCAGAGCTCTGCTGCTGGGCCATCTCCTAAAGCACAGCTGCCCAGTCTAAGCTGGGATGTCCCACAGCTGCCATGGCATCTGAGATGTCCCTGGTTTCTCCTGCAAGAAGCCGTGTGTCCCTGCCTGCTGTGCTTCACAGCCATGCCTGTCACATCAGGTAGCTCCAATCACAAACTCAGTTCTAACTTTATAGTTCCTACAGCTCCATTTTGTGCTGCCAGGTGAGATTTCCCTTCATTTTTTAAAAGATCAGCCTCTGTGGAGTGAGGTGTGAGTGGAGGCAGAGTTACCTGTGATTTTTAATTAAGACACACTCTCCTCCATCCTGCGGGTCCAGGTTATAGATGTAGAGATGTCCATCCGATGTCGTTACCAACAGCCGAGGCAGCTTCTGAATCCTGCTGGGAAAAGCATCCTGAGGCCAAAACACTCCCACACACAGACACAGCAGCACCCACACCACGTGCTCTGCAGGCAGGAGGACGAGATAAGGCTGGCCTGGCCCGGGGGCAGAGGTCAGCAGGGTCAGGACGTACGTGGAGAGAGCGCAGATGTTCCTCTGGCCAGAGATGTTCAGCCGCACGGTGGCAAAGGCTCGGTCCTGGCTCATCATGCCTGACACCTGGGCAGGGAGGTAGTTGGTAGCAGCCTGGAACATCTTTCCCATGTAACCACTCCAGGTTGGAGGCTCCTCAGGCCGGCTGAGGGGGTCGCAAAGCAGAGTCAGAGGGGTTACCATGATCAGCGTGACAAAAATCAGAACAGACCTGATCCCACATGGGTGAAGGGTTTTTTGAGCACCTGTACATTGTGTACCAGCCTGGCTGGAGAAGGCAGAGGACACTAATAAAGCCAGCGAGACCTGGAGAGCCTGACAGCAAGGGTGCAGTGTGTGGCTTTTTCAAGGAGTGAGCCCCTCAGGACACAAAGACACTTTGCAGCTGGTATTGCTCATGGAGAGTACATGGTGAGGACATGGTCTGCAAATACAGACCTTTGAAGCAGAGACAGCCCTGGGACAGGCAGGTTCAGCCAGGCTAACCCCTCACCTGTCTGTGAGATGCTCCAGTTTGAAGATGTGCACGGTCTCTGTGTTGCTGGAAGCACAGAGGAACTGGGAATCCATGCTGAACACCAGGGAGCTGATGTTCACATACCTAGAGCCAAACAAGGACAGGACTGGTCACTCCACAGCAATCACTCAAGGGGAACTGCTGGGTTTGGCTCACAGAGGAGTGGATGGACAGGAAGGAGATCCATCCATGGTGAGGATCACCCTGCACAGCTGCTGCTGAGCCTGTGGGCTCACTGATGAGCAATTCCCTAATCCCTTTGCTCAGCAGGGCTGGGAGTAGCCTCGAGCTAGTGACAACCAGCCAGAGAGGTGGAAATGTCCTTGCTGACAGAGCTGCCTGTGGAGGGAACATCTGTGCCTCATTGCAGCTTCTGGTGCTGCAGAGACCAGGAAGGATATCCAAAGTGCTGAACAGTGGGATACAAACAGCATCTCCTGCACAGCTCCAGCAAGAATGAGGTCTCTGACAATTCTGGGGATTTCATTATTTCAAGTAAGAAAAAAGAAAGGACAGAGTAAATGGAGTGACTCCACGTCTGTTCCCTGCCATCGCCCTGTTCTGTGACACACTGAAGGGAATCAATGAGCTGGGCACAGCCTGGCACAGTGACATTTTGAGCTGATACGTTTGCTCTTGTTTTCCTTCTGCAAAAGATGCCAAAGCCACCAGGATCTGACGTTGCCCTGTGTCCCTGTGTTTACATTTCAGCTCTGGGAGCCCTGTGTGTCACTGCCAGAAGAATGAACTGACCTTTTCATCCCTCGCCGGAATTCATAGAGTTTTTGCCCCCCAGGAATGGAAAATACACGAATGACAGTGCCCTGCAAAAAATGCAAATGGAAATATCACGTAGGAGCAGGCCAAGGAGCCTGAGCCCTTTCCCTGACACACCCAGGAGACTCAGGACGTGCAAGGGCTCCTCCTGTTTGCCAGCTGGGCTCAATCTGATCCCAGTACACTGACCAGTCAGTGGCCCTTCTGTGCTGGCTGTGTTTAAGAAGGGGCAGCTCAGGGGTGCTGATGCAGCCCTGGGCAGAGGGAAGGTATTTTCAGCCACACTCACTCACTTTTTCAGAAGCGCTGGCTAACTTGGAGCCGGTGGAGTTGAAGGCGAGAGCGGCCAGAGGCCCATCGTGGGCAGGAATGGTGCAGGCCGATTTCTGTAGGGCACAAGGGAACATGAGTGCAAAGGGACACGTTGCTCCTTGGACTGTGGGGACAAAGGGACACGCTGCTCCCTGGACTGTGTGAGGGCAGGGCGTTCCTGCCTCGCACCCTATCCACACCTGCTGATAAGGATTCACAGGATCACCACGTGCTGATGGTATCCCTTCAACATCCTCAGCAGTTTATCTCAGCCCTGCCTTGAGCTCATTCCCCACCTATTAGGGCCACAGTGATTACAGAAAGCTCTCCTCAGGGGCAGAGAACCTCAGCTCCTCCCTGCCTCCCCAGGGTTCAGGATTGTGTCTGGCCCTTCTCTGTCAGGATGAGAGCTGGCTTCCCTGCGATTCTGTGTGCTGCACAGCAAGTTCTGCTGCGGTGACACCACCCTGGTACCTGCAGGGAGCCCCAGCCCTCGCAGCACCTCTTGCAGCAGCAGGATTTTCCCTGTGCTCTGCTGCTCCCCTGCTGCAGATCCTCAGCTCTCGCTGCACGTACGGAGCCACCAGCCTTATGTAACCCAAAGCCCTGGCATAAACAGCAGATAATCATGGCCCTGCATCCAGCCAGGGACAGATTTACTAAGGGGACTTTGGACACTTTGCCCTCTCTGTGACTTTGGGTCCGGCATCCCTTCCAGCCCACGGTGTGGCAGAGCGGCTGCTCCAGGTTCTGCGCTGTGCCTGGAGCAGCTCCAGCCCTCCTGACCCACGCTGCTCACATCATTCCCATGGGATACGCTGCTGACGCTCCCACAGCAAGCCCAGCGTCAGCCTGGCAGTGGCCCTGGGGCTGCAGGGCAGTGGGTCACGTTTCCCTGAATATCCTGTGCTGGGAGATGCACGTCCTGATCTCAGAGCTGTCCGCTCCAAGCAAGGGGGATACGTGGAGATGTGCCTCCCAGGCAATTCCCTTGCACTGCAGCTCGGTGGAGTGTATTTATTCATCCTTCCCAAGGGCCCCGTTGGCTTTGCTGTGGCTCTGTTTGTTTTCAGTCCCTGCCGGTATCCAAAGGCTGAGCTTCGCACTTACCAAAGTATTTCCGTCGTAAAGCGCGATCTCTCCGCTGGTCGCGCTGCCGGGATAAGCCAAGTAGGAGTTGGCGTGGTTGATGGAGAGAGCACACAGACCTGGCAGGGGGACAGGGACATGGCTGAGGCTGTGAGTGAGGGGGGGACAGCACGGGGCACGGCGGGGGTTCAGGCTCTGGCTCATCCTGGCACTGCTGGCCGTGCAGCGCTGGAACACCTCGGCCGTGGGGACATCTGCTGGCACGGGACAGAACGGCGGTGCTGCCCTGCCACCCTCCCGCTCCCCCAGCACAAGGAACCCCCTGAATTATCTCCCTGGAAAAGGCAGCAATAGGTGCATGGAACAGCAAAGGAAACGTGGCCCCGAGGGCTGACAGCACTCCTGTCCAGCCACATCTGGACTCGTCCAGATGTGCACAGGGTGTAGGTGCCGGGTTGGAAGCTCAGAGGAGCACCCATCATGGGTGCAGCCTGGCTGAAGGCAGTGCCACTTCCTTCTGCTCTCAATGGAAAAGGGAAGCACAGGAAGACAAAGGAAATGCGCCAGCTGTGCAGGGAGTTTCCGGCTGACAAGCAAATTGAACACAGCGAGATTTTAAGCACAGAGGGAATTCTTCTCCATAAGAGCCACATGGTTTCGTGCCAACATGAGCACAAAGGTTCCCCAACGCTCCTTTCAAAGCAGGCAGGAATTACAGGATGAGACAGGGATGGATGGATACGTGTGTGGGTACATCCACCCGCTTGTCCTCCAGGTGACCTCGGGAAAGAGCATCTCTTCCTGCCTGTGCTTCCCGCTGTGGCTGAGGATGCAGCCCGGTGAATCCTGTCACACACACAGCGTGCCTCGCTCGCTTCCTGCCCCACATCCGTGTGCTCCCAAACCCGTCTCGAGGCTCCAGCACGGCCTGAGCTTCCTGACCCGCGGCGGAGGTCCCACCGAGCGCGGGGAGCGGAGGAAGCCGCGGGGTTAAAGGCAGTGGGGACACCACAGGACAGCCACACAGCGCACGTAGGGCTGGGACGTGCCGTGCCGTGCTGTGCCGTGCGAGCCCCGTGTCAGGACACGGCCCTGGCCCTCACCCAGCAGCAGCAGGGAAGCATCGGCCGGAGCTCTCGTTTTAGGTCATTGTTTGTAACCAAACAAAGAGACCGCAGCGCAGCCAGGAGCTGCAGGATCAGCCAGAGGCCCCAGGGATCCGCTGGCCATCCATCCAGAGGCGAGCACACCGTGCCAGGCATGGCGCACCGGGACAGGCACGAGGAGCACGAGGAGCACGGCAGCAGCGAAGTGCGGGCAATTAAAAGGCAATTAAAGAGGGAGGACAGGAGGAAGGCAAAGACAGCTCAGAGAATGGTGCTGTGATGAGCATCCTGCCTTCTCTGGATGGTGATCCCCCAGCCCAGGCAGCACGGGGGGATCAGCACAGCTCTTTCAGAGGGGATCAGGCAAGGCTGGAGCTAAACAAAGCGAGCTCTGAGCCCGGGGTGAGTCACCCGCTCCCTCCGCTCCTCTGGCTGGGAGAGGCGGCCGGGAAGCCAGGCCAGGGGAAAACACAGATGTGAGTGTACTGGGCTGACCTCAGGGACACACAAAAAACAAGGATCACAGCCCCACAGGCAGCCTTTGAAGATGCTGCTCTGCCCTCAGCAGCCCCCCAGCCACGGTGAGGGCTGGTGAGGGCAGTGGTGCTCAGGCAGGCTGGCACTGCCCAGATGGCACCTCTGGGAGTGCCACGTCACAGGTGGTTTCCTCAGGCAGCATGGAAAAATGCTACTGTGTCCAGGAAGCCTGGCCTTGACCTCAGGCCAGCAGGTCCAAGCACATCCAGGGTTTGAGGGGAACCCCATGAGGTGGTTTCCAAAGCTGCAGTCATTCCCAAGATGTGCCCCCACAGCACACACATCACCCCAAGCACCGTGACCTCCTTGGTTCAGATCCTGCCCGACGTGAATCACATGAAAAACAACTGTCTTGGACACCATGGGCATTTTCCTCTCCTACGTGGAGGAGGCTGGATCCAGGAGCCAGGTGCTGGCCAGGAACAGCCAGAGCTCTCACTGTGACTGGCCAGTGTGGCTGCAGGAAGTCCTGGTCCTTCCTATGCCCAGGGCACACACTTTAGGGGGATGGCACATTTTCCATGTGCTCCTACATCCCCACTTCTAAACAAGATGCACAAAGAGCAGTGAGGCTGGACTGCCCTGACCTACTGGACACACCGTCCTTGGGGTCCAATTTGGGACTAAAGCAGATGGCCCAGGGACAACAGGGGCACTGCACTTGTCACTCAGATCATTTCAATGACAGCTGCTACAGTAAAAGGGGTTTAAAACACTAAGTCCATATGAAGCCTGTGATCTGCAGCATCCCAGTCCTGCCCTGGCTGATTGCTGCTGCTTTTAAACCATGACCTGATCCTCCAGCCCCTCTGCAGAACAGCCCCAAGCCTGGGTATCCCTGCCCATCCTGCTGCCGAGTCCTCTCAGGAAGGTTTTAAACTTTAATTATATTTACAGCATTTAGCATGTTTAATCCACACAGAGAGCCCATCTGGTGAGACCTGAAGTAGGTCAGGGGAGCTGCTGGAAGAGCATCCCTTGAAAGCCCCGAGGCCAAGCGTGAGCACATCAGCAACTTCCCAAGCACCCAGCCATGAAAGGATGCTGTGCTGAGCAGGACAGCACAGCACGCAGGCACCCGGCCAAGCTTCCCTCTCTGTTGCTAAATATAGCTCCTCTCCTAGCAGCAGGAAAGCCAGATTCACCCTGTGCCACACACACAGGATCTGCGCTGCAGCCACCTGCCCTGCCCCTGCCTGCATGGAATAATATCAGGTGGCAGCTCCTGGGAACTCCCTGGCAGGGGCTGCTGCTGTGTGCTCTGTCCCAGTGATCGCTTGGGAGTTGACCCCAAGGGGAAGTCAGACCCTTCTGCCCATCTCTGCCCTCCTTTGGTGCATCTGCTCTGCACAGAGCAGGGGTTTGCTCCACACAGGGCAGGGTTTTGCTCAGGACAGAGCTGGGTCACAGCACCAGGCCTGACAGAGCTCAAGGAGTGTTTGGACAATACTCTGGGCACAGGGTGGGATTGTTGGGATGGTGCTGTGCAGGACAAGGAGCTGGATTCAGTGATTCCTGTGGGTCCCTTCCAACTCCTTATCCTGTGATTCTCCCAAGCCTGCATGACTGCCTCCATGCATTTCTGACTTCTCAGGGCTGGATTAGGATG
Source organism: Turdus rufiventris (assembly GCA_013186435.1). NCBI lineage: Eukaryota > Metazoa > Chordata > Aves > Passeriformes > Turdidae > Turdus > Turdus rufiventris. Next base: position 918,813 of record PYHW01009944.1, read on the forward strand.
CACAGGCCACAGGCTGGTTTAAATTCTAACACAAAGCCAGGGCTCTACAAAGCTCACACAGTTCTCCCACGCTCACCTGTTGTGTTGAGAGGCGTATCCATAATAGTCTTCAAAAGCTTCATGTCCTTGATGTTGTGGATGTAAATGGACTCTTCCAGGCAGACCACCAGCCTCTGCAAGGACACAGGGCACATGCACAGAACCCCACAGCAGTGCCTCTGGCTGCTGCTCCCACACTTCCCAAACCCAAACCTTTGCTGTCTCACAGACTCATCAGGAATTTCCCACACACTGAAATGTAACAGAAACGTGATCTCTTCTGCTTCTCCATCCCCTCTCACATTTGGGTTTGTACAACTCTTGTTAGGAGGGTTTTTGCATTTGGTCTTGCTTTAAAGAGATGACAAAACATCATGACTTCTCTGCTCCTCTACATCTTCCACATGTCCAGGAACAGGAGGACCCATCAGGGTTACACCCCACCACAGGTCTCGATTGCCATCAATCCCTACCCCAACTTTTCTTTGCAGTTCAAAACAAATTACTTTTTGATCACAAAGACCTGGCAGCAGAGAGGCTGCAATCCTGCTTGTCAGTGTGCCTCCAGATGGGAATACAGGCCCTTTGCCCTGACCTCTTCCTGATCTGGGACACAACAGGGGGGTGCTGGGTCTGCCACTGCTGCTAAACTCAATGCATCTGCCCAGCACATTAATGTTTCTTTTCCCATTTGGTGTCAGCAGGGAAGACTCTGCTTTATGTGCCCTGCAGAACTGCATAAACACAGAGCTGAGACACATTTGTTCAGGGACATCCCTGGGCTGAGGGGCTGGGAATTCCCAGGCTCAGGTGCTTGTACCTGTTCTGCTGACCCTGTCAGAAACATCTACCCAGCCACAGGGAGGCAAGGCAGAAAGGGAAGCCTGATGCTGTAACCTTGGTCCAGATCCCTTCATGTCACCACAGAGGCTTTTTTTGGGACCAGCCTTTGGGTCTGGCTGAAGGGCTGAGCCCTGTAAGTCCAGCAAGTGCACAGCTTCACCTCCCTTAGTGCCAAGAGTCCAGAAGAACTAAAAACATCCCAATAAAAGCCCAAACCCAGACCCCATCCATCCTGAAGTTGGAGCACCAGAATCCATGCCCAGGAAGCCTCCACCTCTTCAGAAATGAGGCCACTTATTTAGTATCTAAATGTGGAGCTTAGTCACTAACTTGAAACACCCACATTAAAAAATCTCTGCCTTGCTCCACCATTACTCTCAGATCAAACTCTTTCCCACTTCTATTCCTGCTAACCACAGCATCTGGGGCTGTGTCAGAGCCATTTTGCATTTCCAGGAAGACTTTGCCTTTTCTACAGTAAGAGCCATCCACTTGCAAGCAGAGAAATATTTATACAGCTGATTTGGGCAAAGCCACCATGTGCTTTCCCAGAACGGGCTGCTCTTGATGTCCAGGTGAAGGGAGGTTTCCAGATGATGGCAGAGCAACAGCCAGAGATGCTGGCACCCACAGGGACAAAATCCAGGAAAGTTTAGGAGGTGAAGAAGCAGAAGAGGTCGGGACAAGCTCAGCAGGAGCTGGAGAGCGCTGGTTCTCCCCTCCTGGCCTCCATGCAGCTCTGTGCTATGTGAGGGTCAGTGGGATGGGGTTTATCCTCTCTGTGCACACAGACAGAGCCTCAGAGAAGCTGCTGGGAATGTTACACAGGGTGAAGGCACTGCTAATTGTCCAGAATGCTGCTGCTCACCAGCTTGTTCTGTAGTTTGAATGGATCAGGTCAGATAACTGAGCTGTATTTGAGGGCTGAAATGGGTTTGGACACAGCCAGATAAACACCTCAAACCTTTCCAAAGAGCTCAGCAGGGTTTCAGCAGTGAATGGAAAGCCAGGAGCTTCCCAGCAGTCCCAGAGCACAGCCTGACTCCTCACTTTGAGACAAATCAGGATCTACCTTCACACACTTAGTTATCATGGAGCTTGGAACTAAGAATTCCCACAATAACAACTGCGGGATTTGCTTGTTTGCACAATGAGGATTTTTTCACAGAGAGATAAGATTGAAACATGCACCTTTTGTTTGAGACCTGTTCCTGGTTAATTTGTCACCATTTTCCTGAGTTAATGCGTTGTTTGGGATTTGTCCTCCTGTGAACTTCCAACAGAGTGCAGCTTTCCTACAAACACTCAGGCAAGAATTCAAGTGTCACATGCAGAATCTGATGGCCACCAGTTTAAATCCTGAATGTAGACTGAAATAATGATTTCTCTTCCAGCTACCCAAATTGGGAAGGTTTAGATGGGACTTGAGGAAAAAGTTCTTTGTGAAAAGGGTCATTAAGCACTGAACAGGCTGTTCATGGCAGTAGTGGGGTCACCATCCCTGGATGGATTTTTAAAAAGTGTGGATGTGGCACTTTGGAGCACGGTTTAGTGGTGGCTTTGGCAGTGCTGGGGAATGGTTGGACTTGATGCTCTTATTGGTCTTTTCCAACCTAAATGACTTCATGATTCTGTTTCTAAACATCTGTAGCATCTTCAAATCCCTCCAGGTGTGCCTGTGGCACAGCCAGAGGATGAGCTCAGCCCAGGATTTGATCCCCAGCTCAGAAAGCAGCCAAAAAATGTGGATGCAAGGCTGGGACTGTGCATCACCTTCAGGCAGCTCCAGAGCAGCGCATGGGGAGGAGCCTGAACTTATTTTATTCACACCCATCTCCTACAGCTGCTCAGCAGAACCTCCCAGTTTTATTTTTACACACACATCTATCTGCAATTCAAAGGAAGTCTCTCTTTTGCCAGTTTCACTGTAAGCTTAAGTGAAAAAAATCAGTTTAGGACAGATTTAATTGTAGTACAATTGTCCTGGTCAAAGACAGCTTTACTGGAAGCTCAGCCCAGAGAGCCTCACTGCAGGTCTCACTGTTGCTAACTGAGGAGAGGCTGATTATATACAATTACCCAGACTGCTTATTTCTTCATTGTAAAATGTCCTCTGCTTCTTAGGGCATATACTTGGAAAATAATTATGGACAAGAAGATGACTTAAACTCCTCCAAAAGAGCTCAGGGCCGCATGAGGCTGTGTCACATCAGAGAGTAACACTCTAAAAGCCTCATTGTAAGTGGCCTGAGTGGGTTTTATACCTTTAAAACCAAAATAAGGCTGCTAGCAGTACCTGGAAAGCAGCTTTTTGCCTTATCAACAGAGTTCAAGTTACTCCTGGGTTTTTGTACCCAGCTTTGAAGGTCTAATATGCAGCCAAGATGGCAGAGGTGGGTCTGAAATCAGGATGTGGAATCCAAGGGAGGGAGGAACAAGAAAAGGTGTTTTTTTGGCAGAGCTCTGTCCTGAACAGACAAGGAGGCAGATGACAAAAACAAAACAAGGCTTTGGCTTCGTTCTCCTGCAGGAACCAGTGGTGGCAGGTGATACCACAGCCCTGCAGCTCCTGCCACAGGGCTCTCATGCTGGGCTGGGAGGAGAGCACAGGCACCCACCCCTCCAATCCCACTCCCAGCCTCCCTGCAAACCTCCCCAGGCTGCTCCCAGCTGCAAAGGCAAAAGCAGCAAAGAGCCAGAGTGGGATAACTGGGGATAACCCCTCTCACCTGCCGGTTCAGCCGGATGGACAGGATTTTAGTGACATAGCTGTAGTTGCAGATCTCTGTCCCTTTCTTGAAGTGGTAGACATTCATTTGCTGTGGCCTGGCATGGCTGACCACAACCACAAGGCTGCTGGAGAACAGACGCTCCACGATGTAAACATCTGGGATTTCATCTGGGCACACAAGGAGAGCAAGGCAGAGCCTTCAGCTGGGTCTGACTGCAGCAAGGCAGAGCCTTCAGCTGGGTCTGACTGCAGCAGCAAGACTCAGCTCAGAGGGGATTGGGGTGGGAGGCTCTGTGCTAAGGTGTCCAACATCATTTTGTGAAAAATCTCTCATGCCTGGCACAAAGCAATTAGGCCAGAGCAGGAAAGGATTGAAGAACCTTCCCCTGAAGGCAGAAATGAAGCCAGTTCTCTTAGACAGTGCTGCTGTGGCTCTCTCCTGGGCAGGGCCCAGCAGAAGCTAATCCTCAGGCCCTCCAGCTGCACCAGCTCCTTGGGAAGGGGATATAAAGGGAGGAGCTCCCTCACTTTGGTCAGGGAGTTTCCTGGGGAATGTGAGGGGTTTATTGAGGGAAGGCAGGAGCTGATTGTGGTTTGGTGTTTCTTCTGTGTGGTGTCTGGTTTCTCCTAGCCTCCCTGGGGATGCAAACAGTGGCTGCTGTGTTTTGCAGTGCCTGTGTTTGGGATGATTCCTGCTGTGTGGAGAAGGCACCAGTGCAATGGTTCTGGACTGTGTGGGACTGGTTGTGCCTCAGCCCATCACCCTGAGTGTGTCACCAGCAGGGACCTGTTTCCCTCCTGACTCTGAGAAAGGAGCCTGGACCCTGCTCCAGATGAGGCAGCTGTGTCTGACTGCTGAGGCTCCTTCCGCAGCCACTGGAGAACACATCCAGCTGGGAAGTGTTATCTTCAGTGCATCTGAGCTGAAGCACTTCTGGCCTGCAGCAGCCTGGAGTCCCCACTCCATGAGGCCAGGCTTGTTTTGGGCTGCTCAGTGTGTGCTCCATGCTGCTGTGAGCACAGCTAAGAGCTGCAGGCCTGCTGGGAATGACCTTCTTTACATGGAAAACCTGTTAAAAACATCTTGCTTGTAAATACCACACTGGATTAAAAGCCTGGGAGTTATCCAGCAGCTGTGCTGGAAGCCTGAGGGCTGCTGCCCCATGTACCTGAAACATTCCAATGGGAAACTGCCTCTGAATGCTGGGCTGCAGCACAAACTGCTGCTGTCAGGGTGACAGCAGTGGAAGAGAAGCTGGGCTCTAACAGAGGTGAAGGACTCCCACAAATTTAAGGTACTGCTGGTCAATATTCCTCCCCTGGGTAACAGGAGACTTACTGCTTTCATGGACCTGGTCCAGTTGCTCCACAGAACTTAAGGAGAAAAGTCTGTATCCAGTTGTGGTTCCAATTGCCAGGGAGCTGCAAAGACAAAGCAAAAACCTGCTGGTTCAGAGCTGAAGCCCTCCAGGTGACAAGAGTCCCTGCAGGGATGGTGTACTGGTTTTGACTGGGATGGGGAATTTTTGCCGTATTGGGTTTATGGGGCTGTGTTTGGGCTTTGTGCTGAACACAGGGTTCATAACCTGGGGATGTTTTTGTTATTGCTGAGCTCTGCTTGCACAGTCAAGGCTTTTTCTGCTCCTCACCCCTCCAGTGAGGTGGCTG
>PYHW01009944.1:924143-941370 GCA_013186435.1 Turdus rufiventris
CATCCCAGGCCATGCAGTGTCAGGCTCAGGGGATGAAGAGGGAGGAAGGGGAGGACATTTGGAGTGATGGCCTTTGTCCTGCCTGCTGTCCCAGGGATGGCTGAGCCCCTGCCTGCCACGGGAAGTGGGGAATGAATTCCTTGTTCTGCTTTGCTTGCATGCATGGCTTTTGCTTTAATTATTAAACCGCCTCTATCTCAGCCCGTACATTTTCTCACTTTTACCATTTTGGTTCTCTTTCCACCTGACTGAGTGAGAAGGTGGCTGGGGTTAAACCCTGACATAGAGGAAACAAGTAGTTTCTGGCACAGCAGTGTGTGAAGGCAGAACTTCAGTGTCCAACCTAAATAACACAGAGTAACAAACTCAGGAATTCAGTTTGCCATCTGAGCCTGTTGCAGACTACAGAGGGCAAGAATCTCTCTGAGGGAGCAAACTCATCCTGTCCTGTGTTCCTGTGGCTGCTGGAGGAGCCAGCATGTCCAGCTGTGCCTGGGAGGAGGCAGGCAGGACTCAGAGGGGCTGTTTCCAGTGATCCACCTGCACTGACAGTGACTTATCCAGGCTGTGGAAGCTTTGCTCTCACTGTTAAGAGCAGTGAGCAGAGTCAAGCACTGTCTCTGCCCAGTTCCACATGTAGCAAACAGCAAGATTTAGGTCTTAAACTAGCAGCCAGCCACAACAGCAGCGCACAGGTTTGTACTGGAGGCAGGTTCGCGTCAGCAGCACATCCACATCCCTCAAAGCGCCCTTTGTTCGGGCACACCAATGCAAAGGAAAGGGCATTTCCAGGTGTGACTGAGCTGATAGCTCCGATCCTTATCTCGATCCCCACGAGCTGGGCCGATCCTGCGCTGCCACATCCGTGTGTGGCTCCAGCTTGGGGAGGTTTTTGTTGTCCCGTTTGGCACGGGTAAAGCGCAGGTTATGGAGGGGGAGCGAGGCTGTCATCCCGAGCTGGGGCGCTGCTCTGGCACGGGCTGCTCTCCCACAGCCTCCGGGAATGGTTCTGGTGGCCCTGAGCCACCTCCCAAGCGGCCGCACACCGCTCCCACACAAAGCGCTGCGAGAACGCCGCTCCCGGCCCCGGCCGAGCGCCCCCCGAGCTGCGGGGAGGCGAAACGCGGCGGCCGCTCCGCATCCTGCCCCGCCGGGCCTGGCCGGGTGTCACCGGCAGCGGGCGGGGCCGGAGCAGCCCAGCACGGCCCGGCTGTGTGCGCGGTGAAGGGCGCTCCGCCGGGGCCAGCCCTGTGGGACCCGCGGCGCCCCGGGGCCGCTGGGACCCGCCCCGCTCCGGGCCGCGGGGCCGGTCCAACCCCGGCAGCCGTCGCCCCCCCGCCCCGCGGCGGCCGCCCCGCTTACGTGCAGTCCTGGTTGTAGGAGAAGCAGCTGAGCGCCGCGGGCGCCCCCGGGGCCTCGGCCGCGGCCTCCATGGAGCGGGCGCGGCGCCTCGGCCGCTGCGGCCCCCGCGCCCGCCCCGCGCCCGATCCGGCCCCGCTCCGCCGCCGCACGGGCGGTGCCGCCGCCCATTGGTTGGCTCGCCGCTGATGGACGCGCGGAGTGACCTATCGGATGAGGAGCAGGCGGGGCGGGCCCGCCCCCCGAGTGGCGGAACCGTCTCCCATTGGCTGGCGGCGCGGAAGAGCTGCGCGTGGCCACGTGGTGATGTTGTGGTTGCATCAGACGGGCGCGGGCAGATGTTCGGGAGCGCGTCCGGGACGGCGGGACTGCGAGGGGGACACGGCGACACCGGGCTGCTGGACGGGCAGGCGGTGGCCCTAGGGACGGTGTGACCGAGGGGATGGGGCGGGGAAAGGTGGTGCTGACACCGCTGACCGGAAAACAGTCAGTCCGCCTCTCCACTTCCTTGGCTGAACAGTGCTTTGGAGAGTTGTTTTTATTTCCTTATAGCACTGACGCCCTAAACCTGACGGTATTTGTGCATCATTCCTGTGCTTAACGCCGCTGCTGCTGCCGTGGGGGGGGTCAAATCTACCGGGGAAAACACAAAGGAAAACAAACCTCCGAGCCAGGCTCTAAATGACAGATATTCCAGGAGTCGGTGCAATGACATTACCAGTGCACAGAAAGGCCGGGGCAGAGCCTGCAAACCCCCTAATTAGATGAGTAATCCTCATGTGAGTGCTGAAGTCATTGGCCCCAGATCACTTGATGTGCACCACAGGACTTCTGGAAAAAGAGCCACATGCAATACCATCTCCGTGAGGCAGATTCCATGTGGACACATATATCTGCCTGGATTAATCCCCCTCGGCACACGGGGGCCTCGGAGTGCCCGAAATATTCCCCTGTGAGCGAGTTTGAAGCCTGCAGCAGTGAAGATGATTGATTTTTTGGGGAGGAAGTAGGAAAACACACATCTTCAAAACATCATTTTGGAGGGAGGTGGATGGTGGATCATCCGTAGGACTCAAAGCATATGAGTGACACTGCAGGGGAATAATTAGTAATTTTAAAGATATCATGTTTGGGGGAAAAAACATCCTCTTTTCCAAGGGGCCTAGTGGGAAGTTCTAATAAAACCCAAATGTGAAATTGAAAAGTTGTTTTTGAATGTCCTGAAACCGTCCCTGTGGATCAGCATAGTTTGATTTTGAAACAGGGATGTCAGACAGGAAGTGGAGTTGTGGAGCAGGAAAAAATTTAAAAACAAAACAAAGTCCTCCAACAAACAAAGCCAGTGCCTTGTGTTTCAAAAAAGCAGTTCCTGAGCAACAGCAACAGCTGGATGTTTGCTGCTTGGGTAATCACCATGGTTTTAAAATGAAACCTTGATAAAGCACCCGAGACTTGGGTAACACAATTATTTTTGCAGCTTGACTGATGCAACCATGTTGGTCAATCCTCCTTTGAGCTCACTGCCTACAATGGCTGTTTGATCAGTAGAGGAGGGGGAAACAGGGAGTTCTTGTCCTCTGCTACAGCAGGTTGGGTACAGCCATGTCACCACCATGGATGTAAGGGCAGGGCAAGCTGCTCCTTGGGCTGGAAAAGCTGCTGTGTGTTGGTGAAGCCCTTGGGAATGTCAGGATCTGTGCTCTGGAACATTGGAGCAGTCGGGTGCTGGGGGTGAAATAGAAGCTGGGGTGCTCTGTGTGGAAACTGCGAGTTTCTGGTAAAGAGATGAGGTGTCTCTGGTGTCTCAAAGAAATAGCTGAAGTGATTTTTCAGGAATACAGCTTTGGAGGGAGGAGGTAATTAGGGTAGTAGTTAAATCCCAGGATGTTTCTTGGGATCTGAGTATATGTCACACCTGGAGAAAATAGTCTGGCAAGGCCAGCAGAGAGCTCTGCCAGACACCAGAAGGACAGTCCTTGTGCATGTGTTTGCTGGGAAGAATATATCAGGAATTGGCCTCCCTTTCCTGACAATCCTGTGACTGCAGTAACTATTGACAGTAACAACCTCAACTCAGTCATTAACTCTAAACCCAGTCCAGAGTGTGACCATTTGATCTTAAATGTTTTCCAGTGCAGAAAACATGGTGTGAGGGATGTTGGTTTGTGATCTCCACCCTGGGTGTTTGTACTGAAGCCTTAAAGAGGAAACAGAGGTGAAGAAGCTGGGAAACCAGTGCTGTGCCCAGAAGGGCCTCTCCCAGCCATGGCATCCTGTGTGCTGCCATTCCACATGGGAAAGGTTTGGTACTTTTTGAGAGCTTTTAGGCTTTTCCCTGGCTCAGAGTTTAAATTCCAGCTAAGTTCTTCCCATCTCAGATGTAGCTTGCTCCCACTGATAGGTCTGGTATTTTAAATCTGCTACAGGAAAATAAAAAGGGCTTGGTAGAACTAAATCTGTTAAATATCTTTATATCCTTCACTGGAATTCCTGATAAGCAGAAGCCTGTTCTGGGACTACAGCCTTGCAGGGGAAAAACAGGCAAAAGGTGAATGTGTAATAAGGAAAGAAAGTGTTTCTAAGAGTAAGGAAACCGCTTTTTCCTGTGGAAGGAGTGGGAAGAGGTGGCACAGACATGGCTTTGCTCTTTTTGGTAACTCTTCCCAAGTGTATTGAGCAGGTGGAGGAGGAAGAAGGGGCTGCATCTCCACCTTTAGGAGCTTTAATACATGAAGTGTAGAGCACTGAAGGGCCGGTGCTGGCTGGTTTAGGATGTCAGACAGACAAGAAATGCTGCCATCTGCTGCCCCGAGCAGGCTGCACACAGCCGGGCCAGCACCACATCTCATCACATCATCACATCTCATCATCTCATCACAGACAGCGGTGCCTCCACACCGGGATCCTTACATCCTGCTTTTTTGGATTAGCCAGTGGGTTATCTGCACCTCCACCAGCAGGGAGAAGCACTGACATCAGAGTGGAGCAGCCCTGCTAATGGAATGCTAGAGGAGGGAAAGTGGATTTACACCTGCACTCTCCTCGTGCTTTGATGAGTTTACCTGTTGTTTCTGTCAGGGCACATAAGGAGATTTTTCCTCTTACACAGTGGAAAAGTGAGAAGAAAGCAGAGAGCTGGACTGATTGTCAGTGGCTGTTCTGAGTTTGGAAGAATCCTGATCACGAAATGAAATGACAGAAGTCATCACTTCAAGGCTTTTTTTTTTTTTTATGTAATGATTCCTGTGTTAAATATAAAAATGTGGGAAAGTAAAAAACAATGGAGAGAACACATTTATGAGAGTCACCAGCAGACTGGCTTGTTTTGCTGAATTGTCTGGACAGGTTCTAACGTGGAGTGGGGAGGGGAAGGGGGACACAGGGGACACATGTGTGCCATGTGCACAGGGAAGTGTCATTGCCCTCTGTTTGAGGTACAGAAATTGGGAAAGATTCATGGAGACCCTGAGAGCTGTGTGCTGGCACTGCCATCAGCCAGGGCAGGGGGAGAACAGCAGCAGTCCTGGCAGGCTCCACAGCCAGCGTGGATGTCACTGAGGTTCGTGAGCTTTGCTTTTGGTACTTGTTCCTTTTCTGTTTCAGCTGCTGAGCCTGTCCCAGATCCTGCCAGGGAGGGAACTGTGCTCAGGAGCAGCCCTTGCAGACGTGCTTGATGAGGTCAGGGGAGAGCTCACAACTGGATGCTGCATTTCCTTGTAAGTTGGATTAATGTTCCTTATCTCGTCCTCGCTCTGGCAAATGCTCCATTTCCCTAAGTAGCATTAGGACATCACACTTGCCCTGGTCATGGATTATCTCACTGGGGGCCTGAGACTGCTCACAGGAGTGACACAGGCCAAGGGTGGCTCATCTTCCTGGCTCTTTGGGGTGGACACTTTGGACTCTTTAAAGTCTTGGAGTGTTTTCAGCTGAGAATCATAAGACCTGTACCACAGAGAGCAAAGGGGTTAAAACTGGAAGGGAGAGAGAAACTTTTGCCTTCCTTTAACTCTTGGAGACAGCACTAATTGTAATTCCTCTGTAATTATTTAAAGATCAAAAAATGTTCTGACATGAGAGATCAGAACAAGTTGCATTGTGAGAGGGAGACTGGGAACACACAGAGGTCCTGACAGCCAGAGGAAGGTCAGGTTCCCACACAGCCTGGTGTGCCAGAGCAGGGAGCACCTGGGAGGGAGAACTTTGGGACAGGCAGCCTCACTGCCCAAGCTCTTAGCACAGAAGATTTATCATCTGGGGGACTTTTTCTTCTTCCATGCTAGAGAAGCATGGCACAAAATGGTGGTGCAATAAATGCATTAATAGCAGAGTTCAAACAGAGAATGCAGGGCAGCATCTACACAGCCCACAGAGCCAAGGAGCCCCCATCCATGTGGATGCAATGTCCTGGCTTCTTTTGCCAGCCACACTGGATCAGTTCTCCTGTGTCTGGCTTGAAGCTGGTTCAAGTAGTTCAATTACTGATGCCCATTACTGGAGCATGCAAACCTCTCATGAGCTTGGATTCATGTTCAGCCCAAAAAGTGCTTTTATCCTCATTGTGCTGGAGCTGGAGCAAGGCTAAATGAGTTCCACAGGAGAGGCTGGAAATCAGCAGGAGAGCAGGAATCTAGAGCTGTATCTCTTAATCATCTTGCTGCTTCAGATGTAAGTGTTACAGCTGGAGAGTGAAAAAAGGCTCTATCGTTTTCCTGTGGGTACAGAGAGCGGGCCAAGCAAGCCTGAGCTGACATTTCAAAGACCTTTTGTTTTTCAAGTGGGTTCCTTCCATCTGGGAAAATGCTCTATTATCTTGGGGGGAGAGAGGCAGCAACTTGCCTCAGAAATGGCTGGATTCTGTCGCCAGTTTGTTAGATGTTGGTCCAGACATTGTTTGGATGTCTGTCCAGACCAAGGAGAGTGCATCTGACCAATGTGTTTACTTTGCCACCTGCTTTCACAGAAAAGCACATAAGCAAATTCAAATGTTTTGAATGCTTTTATGTGCACATTTATCTTGCAGGAGAACTGTGTCCCAGATGATACTGGGAGAGGGAGCTCTCCCCAGACTGTGTTAAAAGCACAAGAACTGAGGATTCTTTTCAATGGGGGTATTTACATTCTGTTACAAAAGAAACACTGGGAGTATTTCACAGGCATTCCTGGAAAAGAAGTCGCCAGTAGCTGCACACTATCTCAGTGCTCTTTAATTTGGTTTGTGTCAGAGAGATCTCAAAGTCAGGAATCGCATTTGCAGATGCTTGGGCAGTTCATGAACTGCTGGGGCTGCCCAGAGGTTGTGTAAAGTTAATGATGCAGAGCAAAGCCTGTTCACATCCAAACTGCGAGAGGCACAGACCTGCTGCTCTCCCATCTCCTTCCTTCTCTCTGGAGGCATGAGCCTTGCAGGGGCGTTTTTGCCCCACTTCAGGTGCTCTTTTCTATCTCCCAGGTCTTGTGGGGCAGCCTAACCCTGACCTGGAACTGTTGCCCACTGCATTAATGCCTGTCCTCATCTGGAGCTGAGGAGAGGGAGAGTCCTTGAAGTGCAGAGACATCTGAGCAAGGAGTTCCCAATAAATATTGTCAGGAGGGTGCTTAGGGACTTCTTGCCCTGCTGTTGAGGTGGAGGTTCATCACTGATCTAGGACAGAACTCCCTAGGCAAGAAAAGAGAACCCTGAGTTCAAGTTCAACCCGGCTGAGTGGCAGGAAGAGCACCATTATCAATATCAGAATTTAACCAGGGTATCCTGGCTTTTTCAAAATGCCAAGGAGCCTGTGGTTAGCTGACACAGGAGAGCTGTGTGACATAGCTCTGATAATCACAGCCTCCCTCACGCTGAGCTCGTCAGCATTGACTCAGGAGGTGAAATGTTCCCAGTGCTGCCCCTTGGGTGTTGGGAGCCTTCCAGCTGGGAGCCACGCTGGGAGTCTGCAGGGCTGTGCTGCAGCAGGCACGTCTGGCAGATGGAGATGGATTCCCTGGCTGGTCTATCTGTTAGATCTGGCCACTTCAGGGCATTTTCTTCTTGGCACTTGCTTCCTCTGTTTTGAGTCTTACCAGTCATTTTCTTCTTCAAAGTAACATATGGAAATGGTTTGGGATGTGCCCATAGCAAACTGGTTCTGCGCTGGGGACTGTTTCACACAGCTGACGTCAGCCAGACCAAAGCCTCCACACACCAGGGGTTCTGAGCCCATGAGTCATGCTGGGGTTACAGCAGGAACTTCAGTACTGTCAATATCAATTCCTTGTTCTGTTTCTTTATCACCTTTCATGAGGCAAAATTACAGATTTGACACTGTAAAACTCATCCAGAGGCTCCCTGGCAAACACTGCACTGCTGAGGGACAAGTGTCCTTCTGTCCTTGCATGCAGCTACACTGAAGTGTCACACTGAAAGCTGTTGAGATTCAGAGTTTGACCTGGAACCCAGATGTCCTCAAATAATCTATTGTTAAAAGAATATATTTTTGTGCGTTTAGATTTCTAATCTGTGGATCTTCCTATGAATCACTGTGTGGTGCTGTGTGAGCCAAGGTGTGCAGCAGTAAGGGAGGGTTATTTTCAGTGCTAGTTAAAGCTTAAATGAAATAAAGGGAGCCATGCCCAAAGGATACAGTGTGAACTCTACCTCTGGCACCTTATGGTCCACAGTGAGCTCCCAAATTTTAATTCCACTGATTTTCTGATATAGATTTCAGGGCTGTTTGGGATAACAGCAGCTTCTGTTTGTAGATGAAACCTTTCTGTACCACTAAAACTTCTTCTTGCCCCATTCACTGCACCCCAAGACAGCACACACGTTGCAGTCACTGTGATCAGGAGTGTTTGAGGTTGTGCTCTGCCCCTTTGAAACCCCATTTTTACCTCAAGGATGATGGGCATTCATGATTTTAAAAAAAACAAACTCTGTGTGTGTATGTGGCAAAACAATTGGCTGCTTCGATCTGCCACTTTTTGATTCATTTGGCTTCAACCTCAGAGGCTGCTCCAGGACTGTGGCACCTCACAGGACGTGGTCCTAAGTAGGTTGTGGCCCCTGGCACTCCAGCTCCTGTGCAGCACCCCTGCTCCCCACAGGCACTGTTAATTTGGCTGTCACTGTCAAGCAGCTCCTGTTCCACGCACGCAGCAGGGGTGGGTGACGTCTGTGCTCTGATTTCCCAGTTTCCCCCTGAGCTCTCCTCTGCTCTCCAGCAGCCACAGCCCTGGGCAGCAGATTGCTCCATGAGAAACCGATGCACAAAGTTGTTTGAAATGAAAGTTGTGGCAATAGCGCTGACGGTAACGCGAGTTACTTACTCGGGAATGTTTAATTAGATGGTTAAGACCAGGATCTGACTGTAATTCAGACCAGACTAAATGGAACAGGGCTTTGTTTGCTTTTAATTTCCCTTACGTCTTTGGCGGTGTGAGAATTAACACGTGGGGACGTAGGAGCATCAGCTCATGGAAGTGTGATTTAACTTTGAGAGATCAACCCGTGCTGACTCACTGTGTGTCCAGTGAACCTGGGCTGGCTCCACAAGGCTCCTCCTAAAGCTGGTTCTGTTCTCCTTGCTCTCCTGGCTCCAGGACTGCAGCAGGGATTGCAGCAAGTACAACGGAATACTTGTTTCCCTAAGACAGAGGACGTTGCAGAACAGGTTTTACACACGGGCCGAGCTTTGTTCCAGATGGGATCTATCCCAAAACAGCATCAGGACTTGTCCAAACAAGGAGGAGCGAGATGTGACACTAGCAGGCAGCTTGTAAAGAAAAAAGGAGAGGTAAAAAGCCCAAAAAGAAATGTGTAGGTGGGAATGCAGATGACTTTTTGTGGTGTTCAGAAACTTCCAGTAGTTTTGAGTTAAAGGAACTTTTCTGTAACCAGGTGAACAACGCTTGATGCTGTACTCTGACAGTGTTTCACAAATATTAATTACTGTTATTTATATTTTTCATAAAAGTACCAGCTTTGAGCTTAATGTCAGAAAATATTGGAGCCTGGCTTCTGATTAACCTGGATCAGACAGAAGTTATCAAAGATTTGGGGAATGTGAGCTCAGGGGCTGGACTAGATCTGTCAGAACTGCAGGTCCAAGGTCTACACCCAAGTTATTACTCTTTATTTCTTTCATATAAGAGCTAATAAACAACAACAACAACAAAACCTGCAGCACGTAGTTCCTGATGGCTTGTGTGTCATTGCACAAACACCACTATCTTCTTATATCAAAATATACATTAATATACATTCGGTGACTTCAAACTTTAAATGATTTCTTACAGCTTAGAGTAGACAAAGTGAAGGGAGTCAAAGGGTCCAGCTATAAAGACACATGAAATAATCAGATTTGCATTGATTATAGTGAAATCTTTGCCAAACTTGAATAGCCTTTATTTCCCTCCACCTATAACAATCTCTGATCTTTTAATCGGCTCCTTTGCAGGCCGGGGATCGCCAGCACCCGCGGCTGTGTCGGTGTGGAATTGATGTCCCCT
Organism: Turdus rufiventris; assembly: GCA_013186435.1. NCBI lineage: Eukaryota > Metazoa > Chordata > Aves > Passeriformes > Turdidae > Turdus > Turdus rufiventris. The sequence continues at coordinate 933,993 of PYHW01009944.1, forward strand.
CTCCCCTCAGGGTTCCCCTCTCCCCTCCCGCCATTCCTGCTCCCCTCAGGGTTCCCCACTCCTCTCGCCATTCCCGTTCCCCTCAGGGTTCCCCGCTCCCCTCAGGGTTCCCGCTCCTCCCGCCATTCCCGCTCCCCTCAGGGCTCCCCTCTCCCCTCCCGCCATTCCCGCTCCCCTCAGGGGACCCCACACCCCATTCCCGCCAGCCCCGCGCGCCTTAAAGCCGCAGGCTCCTCCCGCGCTGCTCCCCCGCCCGTGCCCGCGCGGCGCCCACCGTTGCCCCTTTAAGGTTACCGCGGCGACGGGCCCGAGCGAGAGCGAGGCGCATTGACGTCACGGCGGGCGGGGCCCGTCCGGCCGGTCGGTTTCCGGTGCCGCCGCTGCAGCGAGGCCGCGGCCGGGCCGGGACAGGCGGGGGGTCCCGGCGGAGCCGCCGCAGGTGAGCGGGGCGGGGGCAGCGGCCGGGCGGCTCCGGGGCGGCGGCGGGGCCGGGAGCGATGAGAACCGGCCGGGACGGGCGCGGAGCGGGAGGCTGCGGCCTTGGGGCGGGGCCGGCCCGGCCCGGCTGAGGGAGCGGGGCTGCGGCTCCGGGGCTGCTGCGGGGGTAGCGGCGCCTTCCCGGGCCGGTGTCTGAGGAGGCCCCGCGGGTTGTGGGGCCGCGCCCTGCGGCGGTTCCGAGCCTTTGGGTGGGCTGTGCCCCGCGGCTTCGTGTCCCCCGGCCCGCGGGTACCGGCTCGGAGCCTCCCCGGTGGCCCCGGCTCTGAGGCGGCCACAGCCCCGCGCTCCGTGAGGGACGGGCTGGGCTGGGCTGGGCTGGGCGGGGCAGCCACTCCTTGGGGAGCTCGGGAAAGCTTTGGGAACGTGCAGCAAAAATGGCTTGTAGCAATACCGGGCTTTTCATTTTGCCCGTGATAGCGCATTTCCTGCAGCGGTTCTCGCCCTTGTCGCGTGGCCCGTGGCCGTGTGTGCTCACGGTAATTGGCGGGCGGTCACGGAGCCGCCGGGCTTCTCAATTAGCGCTGACCTTCACCGTGCGGGCTGGCGAAACAAAAGGAGTAACTGGAGAACTTCTCGGCGCTTTTTCAGCCCGTGGGAAGGCCACGCTTTGTGTTTATGCAACGCACAATACACGTGTGTTTGTGTGTGTGTCCTTGAGCGGGGATTAAGCGTGACAAGAACGACACCTGGTTGAAGTGTTGGTAATTCCATATTAACTCGGAGCCTTCTGTAATCTCCGGCAGCAGAATTCGGAGGGGCACGTTGTTGTGTTGCCTCTGTGCCCTGGGTATTCCTGCTGCTGCCTCAGCAGGATAAAACCCATGATGTGACTTCAGTGACTTGTCATGTCTCAAAATTATTTTGACTGAATCCGTTTTTTCCCTTTTAAAAGCTGATCCTGGGATCAACATATCTTACTGCATATTAATAAGCTGTTGCCACACTCCCTGTACCAGGTAACTTTCTTTATATTTCATCCAAAAATGCCCTGAGAAATTCTTTCCTGTTTCTTTAACTCTTACAGTGTTCACTTTCTTATGAAAAAAATGACATTAAATATATGTCTGTATACATGTATGTATAAAAAAAGGTGTTTTAAAATGGTTTTATAACCTTGTGGTGGGCTCAGCCAGGCTAGATGCTAAGCACCCACCAAAACTGCTCCATCACTGCCCTCCTCAACTCAACAACAGAAGGAAAATATAAGGAAAGGCTCCTGGACTGAGATAAGGGAGAGATTACTCACAACTTCCCATCACAGGCAAAACAGACTCCACTTGGTAATTGCTAATAAATGAAACTAATTAAATTTGAGTAGGATAATGAGAAATAAAGCCAAATCTTACAAGCATCTTCCTGGCCCTCTCCCTTCTTTTCCTTTAACTTTATTCCTGATGTTCTCTACCTCCCCTCACCTCAGAGGATGGGGGTTGCACTCAGTTTATTACATGTTGCTCCATCCTGAGTCAGGAGAAAACTCCTCACACCTTTCCTATGGGAAACAGTCCTCCATGGGCTTCTCCAGTACAGTCCTTCTGCAGGCTGCTCTCCAGCCTGCTTCCCCTTCCATGGTCACAACTCCTGCCAGAAAATCACTCCAGCATGGCATTCCCATGGGGTCACACTGTGCATTCCCCTGCTCCAGTGTGGGGTCTTCTACAGGCTCTGGGTGGATCTCCAGGGGCTGTGGATGGATCTCTGCTCCCCGTGGATCTCCAGGGGCTGTGGATGGATCTCTGCTCCTTGTGGATCTCCAGGGGCTGTGGATGGATCTCTGCTCCCCTTGGATCTCCAGGGGCTGTGGATGGATCTCCAGGGGCTGTGGATGGATCTCTACTCCCCCGTGGATCTCCAGGGGCTGTGGATGGATCTCTGCTTCCCCCATGGATCTCCAGGGGCTGTGGATGGATCTCTGCTCCCCTTGGATCTCCAGGGGCTATGGATGGATCTCTACGCCCCTGTCTGAAGTGACCATTTCTCCTCCCTCCTTAAGTACATTGTCCCAAAGGCTCTGCCACTGTCGCTGATGGGCCCAGCCTTGGCCAGTGGCTCTGTTGGACATTGAGGAGGCATCCAGCAGCTTCTCACACAACCCGCCCTGTACCCCCTGCTGTCAAAATCTGGAAGTGGAAACCCAATACAAACTTGAAAGGGGGAAAAAAATCTCCTTAAGAACGTTTTTGAAAGTGTCATGGCTGAAGTATTTTGAAAACCTGACCTCGTAACAGACATTTAAAGTTGTACTCTGCATTATTTACAGTTGAAGAGGTATTTTTGGGATTGCAGTGTATGCATGAAATAAGTGATGAGGCATGAACAGGTTTAAATTACACAGGAGCTTTTTAGGAGCAATGCCTGTAATCCATAACTTCCGTTAGCAGAAGCTGCCTTGACATTTTGGCTTTGGCTTCAACCTGAGCATGTTTCACTTCCGAATGCTGGTCATGCTTGGCCTCTCACATTTCCAGCTCCCACCCACCTCTCTCCTGGCCGTCATCCATCCCCATGACCCCACACAGCTCCTGAGGAGCCTCCAGTCCTACAAAACCCTCCGTTTTAGCAGCAGGAACTTCGGGTGGGATCTTTCCTGACTTGGAGCACTGACAGGGCTTGAGTTGTTGAAGCTTTTTCAGCTCAACCAAATGCTTTTCCTTTTCTGCCTGTGGCTGTAGAGCCCCCAGAGTTTTGATTTCTGATTTTCCAGGTGCTAAATAAGCTCACAGTATTGTCTTTAGCTTAGTTACTGCTCTGGTAGGTAAAGGTGGTTTTTTGCTGTGGTATCAGTAAGATAATGCAGCATATCTTTGTTTTAGGCAGCAGCATCTTTGATTCCAATAGTTATTTATTATTTAACCTCCTCCTTCTCTTCCCTTCAGCAATGGCAGCTTCCAGCAGCAGCAGCAGCGAGGAGGAGCGGAGCCTCCGGGAATGTGAACTTTACATCCAAAAACACAACATCCAGCAGCTGCTGAAGGATTGCATTGTACAGTTATGCACAGTGAGACCTGAAAGACCCATGGGATTCATCAGAGAGTACTTTGAGAGATTGGAGAAGGTAAAAACACAGAATGGGAGAGAAGGAGGGTGGAAGAACTTACATTTAAATGTCTCTTTGTCATTTAAGGGCTGAACTCAAGATTTGACCAGTTGTGCTGACTGTTTGAAATTGGAAGTGGTGCTTTCGGAAAACAGATCCTGTTTTCCAGTGGTTTGTACACCTCTGTCATACCAAATCCTGTAGGACAAAACATGAGATGATGAGGAGACTTAGCCAGCTGGGATACAGGTGTGATCCCAGCCCAGTGCTTAACTCATGGAAGCTGATACACAGCGTACATGGGTGTGTCTAGAGCTGGAGAACTCTGGGGTTTGACCTTGCTGGATGCTGCTGAGGACATTTGCATTCTTATATTGATTTCCAGTAATGTGGGTAGAGCACAGAAGTGATGCCAGTGGCATGATCCAGGCCTAGCTGAAGACAAATGGAAGTGTTTGCATTCCAGATCTCTGAAGGGCGAGCCTGTTTCTGCCTTCTCTTGAGTGTTCAGGGTTGGTGTTCTTGTGTTTGTGCTAAGGTCCCTTTGGTGCTTTTGTTGTTGGCAGCATTCTGGGATCTTGGGAATGGAAAGCATTCGGAGTTGGAACAATGATTTCTGACCTGTTAATTTTGTATATTGATATCTAAGCAGGTAGGAAAAGAGCTGCAGTGGAAATGGGAAGATTAAAGGCTTGTGCAGAGGAAAGGTTGGATGCAACTGTACTCAGAACTTGGAATTAGTAAATAATGCAGCTGTGACCTTGTGCAGCAGTTGTTTGCAGGTGCTGCTCTCAGTGCTTGTATAGGACAGTTAGATATTTATGTTATTTTTTTGTTCTAGTGAGTTACTAATTGCTGATATAAAGAAGAAGGAAATTAACACTTGACATCATAAATATGTCTGGTGGAAATTGTATTTTAATGAAAATGTTCAGGATAAATACTAGAAAATGACCAAGGGGTGCCTTGGTACCTGCTATAACTCATAATTTATTTGGGGAACATTTTGCTTATTAAATTAAGAGCTCTGACTTTTTTTTTTTTTTTGGTGTGTGTATCAGCAACAAACTATAATGAGGTTCTTAATAAATAATGAGGTTCTGAATAATGAGGTTCTTAAAAACCCCTTTTCCCTGCTTGTTACAATGACTCCTTCCCCTCCTTGGATTCTGGAGTTTTGAGGTACTGCTAGGTTGGGAATTTTAAAACATCACCACAGGTATCTGTAGACAAAATTTTTGCCAAGTAAACTGCACTACTGTGCTTAGAATAAATCCTAAACCAATCCATATGTGGGGATGTAAAATGGGATTATTTGGGTGCTTTTGTGCATTTTGGATTTATGGTCAACATGCAGTATTTAGGAACTTAATTTGTTTTTTAGCAAGATAACAAGTCCAGCTCTGAATTGAATGACATGAATGTTGGAATTGAGTAAGTTGCTGATTTTATTCTGGTGCACATTGGCTCTCTGTGTACTTGGTCAGCCTACACTGAAGCTGAAAATAAAACTGGTTAGGTAATGTTTTTTCTCCTTCAATTACTCTCACAATTTTTGGTCAGGGTCTTTTCTCATGGGTTCCAAGTGCCCTCTAGTGCAGCTCTAGCTACAACTGAAACTGAAGCATTTTTTTCTTGCCTCCTAGGATTTAAAACTTGCTGCAGCTTCCTCTGGGTGTGTTCCCCAGTGGGGCTGAGTTGAGCCAGGTGATGATGAGGTACCCAGGTACCTCCACAGCTCTCAGGTAGCTGCAGTGAACATCCTGTGCTGGCCAGCAAACCCCTGACATCCTTCTCTGGAGAGTACAAATGCTCAGTAATGTTATTAACCAGCTCCAGCCCAGTCCTCAGCTCTGCTACAGCAAAAATACCAGAACCAAAGTCCCGTTTTTTACATCTGTAATAAAGCAGAGCAACCTCTCAATGTGCTTTCGAAATTTTCCTCTCTCTGCCTGTATCTCAACCTCAGGTTTTTTTTGTAAGATGGATTTTTGAAGGAACACTATTGCTATTTTCTCTCTCATTCTCTTGACAAGTCATCTCTTCCACTGCACACAAACAGAGCTGATTCACTGGCATGTTATTAAAATATGTTGAAGAGATTGAAACGTGCTTTAGAATTTCTGTTCAGAAACATCAAAATTTCTGCCTCCAAGATGTTAGAGCTACTATAGGAATTCAAATGTCCTCCTCTGGGTTATGAAAGCTGTTAGCTGAATCTAATGACTACTCATTGATTGTATAAATGGTTTTATTTTATCTGTTTGTGGTGTTCTCTTTGCTGTGCAAACATGGCTGGTAATACCAATACCTGCTAAAAGCTGTAATAGCTCTCCAGTGCTGGGCTGGGCTGTGGAAATTTAATGTAGAGATGTTTCTTGCAGCCTGCCACATGAATCCTGGCTGTTGGACATGACTGTGCTCTGGAGTAAGTGCATGCTGGAAATACTCTGTGTGATGCAGTTATTTTATAGAAAGCTGGAATGAGGAAATGTGAAGGACATGTAGTCACTGTCCCTGTTCCCCACCACCTGCCCTGATCACATATCTGAATATTTTCCCATTTTCTTTAAGTGTTTCTTTTGCAAAAAAAGCTAGTTTAGGAGGATATACTATGCAATTGGGAATTTATGGCAGAGCTTTTTCAAAATGCTTTTATAGCTCCTGAATGTTTGGGATTAACCAGAGGAAGTTGAGACTGTGTCTGGTGCAATGACAGTTAGCAGGTTTTACAGTGTACACCATAATTCTGAAATTTAAAGGTTTTCAATAGCTCATAGACTTAAATCTGAGTATGTGAAGTGTCATCACTTCAGTATTTCTTGTAGTAATTGAAGTGAACTTAATAAACATTTGTTATTTGTCAGGAAAAATAAGACTTGCAGTGACTGACACTGAAATCTGGAAATTGCCTCATCAGCTGAAAGACCAGGATCAACACTTGGATATAATAAATAGATTATTCCTAAATCTGTCTCAGATCCTGGGAATGTTTATACTGATGAGTACAGAGCAAACTGAATGTCTTTACCCATTATATATTTGATGTGAGGAGCTTCTAGACTTGAACAAACACTTTTTCCTCATAAACACTGGCTAAATCCAAAGGTGTCTGAGAATAGCAACTGCCACTCTTTCTTTAGGTCCCACTGTAATTTTTCTGCGATCTGTTGGTTTAATAAATGGAGTTTAGTGTCAGAAATTGTAAAAGGTGTCCATTAAAAAGATGAAAACAGATTATGGGATGTCATGGCACAGGGTTATCTGGCAGTGTGTAATGTGAATATCTGGAGATTTATGGTTTAGTTGACATTGTGATGTTTGAAGTTTATAATCTTGGAGGTCTTTTTAACCTCATTCTATGGTTCTGTTCTATCATTTGTCCCAGGGAGAATCTTGGACAGTGTGTGTATGGACTATTCAGAATAACTGGTGTATTTTAAATTTTTACATTATGTTAGCTTGTTTCTGTGCCCATCCCCTATATTACTGTACTGAAAAAAAAAAAAAAAAAAAAGANAAAAAAAAAAAAAAAAAAAAAGATAATATTAAATTTTGGGTCAGACAGAAGTTACCAGTTATATTTTTTTTGTGTTAGTGCAGTTTCCTTTTCCCTGAGTGGGGGCATTGCCCTGAGGAGTCTCTTGAAGAGTGTTTTGATGACAGCTCCCTCACTAAATGCTGCTGAAGTGCTTCAATCTCTGATCACAATATTTAATATTTTATGTGATACTGGAAAAACCCAGCAGCTGTTGTTCACTTATTTAAAAAGTGTCTTTTTTGATGGGTTTAGTATTTTGTACATGAACAAACCTGTTCTGTGGTTGATGGGGAGGCAGTTTA
>PYHW01009944.1:948511-961468 GCA_013186435.1 Turdus rufiventris
AAAAAAAAAAAAAAAAAAAAAAAGAAAAAAAAAAAAGAAAAAAAAAGAAAAAAAAAACAAAACTGCTTATCATGGCACTGTCATTAATTTAGAGCATATTATTTCTGTGCTCTCTGTCCCATTAAATTAATAGAAAAAGTTGAGTGGAGACGTTTGTTCTCTCTGTGCACCAGTGTCCAACTCAGGCCAGTGCAGCCTTGCTTCAGCGAGGGAGAGACCTCCTGGCACCACACCATTGCCATAGGGTGAGGAGGTGACAGTAAAGGGGGGAAAAAAGTTCTTCTAAAGGTGTTTCTCCAATTATTGGACAGATTTTAAGGCTGTGGTCATCACCTGCTGTATTTCTTTTCACATGAGAACTACCCTTGTAATTGAGCGTCTTGGGGCTTGGGGTTTTCTGGGTTTCGTTTCTATTTTCTGGGTACTGTAAATCCTGGGTTCAATCGTGAGGCATCAGCTGCTAAGAAAGCCACAGTTGGAATTTACCAGTATAATTGTTGCTGTGTCTGCTGGTTTAAGATTGCATAGTTCTGTTCTTGTCAAGTGTAAATGCAAAGCTTTCCAGGTGAATAGTTCTGCTGAACTACTGCAGTTGTTGATCCATTTGCTGACTTGCCGCAACTGATCTTTTTCACTTGTCCATAGATTTGCCATTTCAAACTCTTCCTGTTCCAAGTGGCAAGAACCAAATGCTACATGAAATGCCTGACTTTGGTCTCTAGTCCATAGATTGGTGTAAGAATGGTGCAGCTGTCCAGCTGTTAATACTGTTTGAGAGCTTAGACTGGTGTAGAAGTCGAAAGCAAACATTTGATTTTCCCTGTGAATTGTTTTGCTAATCCTCAGTTGACTTTTAAGAAATCACCATCAGTTCAAGTGAGCCTTTGTTACCAGGGAAAAGAAATGCTGAGTGTTTTGGCCAGTATCAGTTGCAGGTGACAAGACTGCTGGTCTGTAAAACTCCATTATTTTTGGTAATGTGAGACAGAAAAACTAAATGTTTAAACTTTCCTGCAACACTCAGTTGTTTTAAGTTCTTAGAGCTGTCAGTTCATCATTTTAAAAATGACTCACTATAAATCTAGTTCAAAGCCAAAAGGTTCATTCTTTTTTCTTGCTTATGGAATTTCCACCACACTCATTTAATAATTTTTTTTTCCCCAAGTTCAATCTGTTGCGGAGTCTTAAATGTATTTCAGTATTTCCCAGCTTTGTGTTCCATTACTCTGTGCTCACCAAGACTTCCCAAAAAGTTTTTACTGAATTCCACGGTTCAATAACTGTAGGCAATTTTTAAGGTTTCCTTTAAACTGTAATTTATATCAAGTAGCATAGGTTTGTATTTGGGAGTGACAGCAAGCAGTTTGGCATTTGTTGTGCAACTACTTTAAAGATGGAGCCCTCATTTTATTTCCTTTCTGAGGTGGAGTGGATGCAAATCCAACCTTTTCCCAGGTGTGGAGAGATTCAGCAAGAATCTGCTAATTCATGCAGAATAATACTGAAGGTATCAAGCCTTTACAAAAGGTTTCAGGGTATTCCTGAAACTGAAATCCCAAAAAGGGGATTGAAATGCTTGTGATTTGAGTTCTCTATTCCAGAGATGGTGAATAGAGGATTTCTCCCAGAGTCCTTAAGGAATAAGCAAATGCTACCTTTTTTTTGGTTGTTTTTTTTTCCCTTCCTTTTTTTTTTTTTTTGGGTAAAACTTTTTTCTTAAGTTTTGACTCTGCAGTTTTTTTTCTTCATATGTGTTCTTTGTGTTACATTAAAGCACCAAAAACTCTGTAAGCCAGTTAGAGCTCCACAAAAAAAATGCACATTTTTTTTATATAAGGCTTTCTAATCAAGTTTCACTACTGCATCTTTTTAGCTTGCTGTTTACTCCCTTTTGTAGTTTTACCTACAAGATTTTAAGATAAATCAGCTAAGTCTGAGTTAAATATTAAACACAGTTATAGCTTTACCTTTGTGTGCAATTTCAATATGTTTGAAACCACAATTGGCATAGTTTTGCCTTAGCTAACATTCAGGGCTTTAGAAGTAATTTTTTGCTAGTCTATCTTCAGCAAATTGATGAAGTCTATTGCCCTAGGAAGCTATAGTCAACCAGAGGACCATTTTTGTATTGTTACCTGACTCTATAAGTCTGATTTACTGTATGTGCTAATATATTATATTATATTCCTTTTGTTATAGATTGTCCTAATGGCAGGTAAAGCAATAAAATGATTTAAATTCTTAAATGCAATCAGCCTCTTTTATTTTTACCTTGTGTTTTCCTTTGGCTTCAGAGGATGTGTTATGAATGAGGCAGCAGAAAATAAGAAGCTTAATGGATTAGCTTGGTGTAAACTGCAGAGGGGTGAGTTCAGGTCCTGGGGGGAGCTTGGGCTCCACGTGCCAGCTGGGAATTCCTCTGTGTCCTGTTTGGCTCCTGGCAACTTGGCCTGCTCTGATCCCTCCCAAGGCGTTAATTCCCAGCCCAGCCATGAGTTTTGGAGCTCAGGAGTTTTTCTAAGTTGGCTGCTCCCATCTCTGCAGCCCCTTAATGAGCATGTGATGGATAATCATGAATAAGTTGTGGTGGGAAATGGAAAAAGGGGATTTTCAGCTGTGAATGAAGTAGGGAAAAAAACTGGAGTGATTTGAAGCAGCTCAGATTTGGATATGTTTTACAGCTGAACAGAAAGCTGAACCACCCAGCTTCAAAGGTCCAGTAAAAATAAAAGTAAAAAGAACCCTGTTAGTGTCCCAGCCATTTAAATATCTGTGGGTTAGCTTCCTTCACCCTGCCCTCCTTTTCCCAATCCCCTTCACTGAAAAAGCCAGGCTGAAACCAGAACTTTTGTTACCTAAAGTGGAATTTCAAACCCTCCACTTCCAGCCTTATAACTAGAAATACTTTATAACTACAACTTTAATTTAAGTTTATCTTCTGTTGCCACGTGCTTCCTGTTGAAGCAGCAAACAGTCACCATGCCATGACAAATGATGGAATTAATTCTGGGTTTGTCCTGTATAAGGAGAGCACAAAAAGTCACCGGTAGAGGGAGATAAAACTTTGGGAATTCATTGTCCTGGAGAGAAATAACCAACAGAGCAAACATGCTGAGAGGGAATCAAATCCTCTTATTTTCATCTGTTTTCTGTCCACAAGGTCTGTAAGTCCCAAGAGGAGAAAGGTCAAGAATGTGCTTGAGACTGTTGAAAAGTTGGAAATGCAAGGACTTGTCTGCACCACAATTTGGGAGAGACTAAAGGAGCCTGGAGTGGGGTTTATGTGGGGTTTACACTCACCTTTGTGGCCTCAGAATACTGGAGGAATTTCTTCACTAAGAAACACTCCAAACTTCCTCAAACACACAAATGGGCACCTGGAGGACGCACTCAGATTTCAAATGCAGCCTCTCCTGTGGCTTTGGAGCCAGGTGCATTCTCAGATTAGTGTGGAGTTAAATCACACCACAATCCCCTGTGAAAAACAACTGTGGCCAAACCAGCTTGGTTCCTTCTCCTTTAGGTCAGGCAAATTTCCCAAAATGGGAAATGAGCTGCTGGTGGTGCAGCAGCCTGCTGGGATCCTGTTAAAATCCCCTGGGATTTGGGGATCTTCTTCAAGGTCTGCAGTGCTGTAGGTGGGTTTTGTTTAACTTAGAGGTTAGTTTAGAATGAGTTTCTGATAGATTGGTTATGGTGTGGGGTTTTTTGTTGGCTCTTTTTCCCCCTTAAGCATGATAAATTATCAACAGAGTTCTTAACTACTTTCCTCAATCTGCTAAGACTCAGTGTAATAATTCCTAATAGTTAAAGGAAAGGGTATTAAAGAGAGCTTCACTAATCCAGTTATTCTTAAAGCTTGTTGTTGGGAGGTGAAGGGTGAACTGGGAGCTGAAATACCCACAAAACTCCCTCCCCAAACTTTTTTGGTCCCCAGTTTCTGTTGCATCTCCTCAAAATGCACAGACACAGAGAGGCAGGAGAGACTGGAATACCATTTCTATTTTCCAGCTAAATATGACAACCTAAATAATTTTAAAAGATATGAGGAGATGACCTGAGATAGATTCTCCCCACTTTGGCAAAATGTTTTCCCCTGGAATGGGTGGGTTCTTGAGTTCTAAATACAGCCCTGTATTTATTGTATTTATGTCTCAGCGTGGTTTGATTTTCAGGGTGGTTTTTTTTAGTTTGTTTTTTTTTCCTTGGAGCCTAAGGCAACGCTGACCTGCCTGTGTTTTATATCCAAAGGGGCTCTTCAGGCAGGTGGCAGAAGAGGTTTTCCTGCCTGTGAGGCTTTGTGTGAGGTGCTCAGGTCGGTGTGGGCTGGGGTGATGCTGCTGCAGCACAGCCCTGACCCTGAGCACCTGGAGGTGCCTCTGGTCTGGCCAAGCTGGACCAATGTCCTGTCCTGTGGCAGTGGCAGGTGCTGCCCTTGTGAATTAACACTGCTTTTTTCTCAAATACCCACTCCTGACCACAGAACAAAGACTTACAAAGAGGAAAAAGCTCTTGGCATCTCTTTATTCAACCCTCACCCTCGGGTCGAGTTCATGTCCTTCTCCAGCAAAACCAAGCCCTGTGGAGGTTGAGCAAACCAAGGTCAGGTTCCCTCACCCTCCCAAGAGCACAGCCAACTCCAGATGGGGAGATCACAGCTTTTCCACCCCAGAGCTGTGTTTGGGGTGTGAGGATCTGCTGCAGTCACACCAGCACAGCAGCTCTGGTTAAACACCAGCGGAGGAGCCCCGTGCGATTCTTGATCTTCTGACATTTCCCCTCTGACTGCTGCAAGTGCTTGTAGGTGGCAATGAGGCTGCTGGAGCTGCAGGCTGTGCCTGGCTCTGAGCTCTGTTTAGGTGTCCAGCTTGGCTCTGTGCTCTGCAGGGCTCTGGGGCTGCCTGGTGTCGTTGGCCACCACGGTGGCTTCTCCAAAGGTGTCGATGCACTTCCCCACGGTGTCCAGGACGAGCTGCAGCCGCCTGTCCAGGGCCAGGAGGTGGGGTTCAGTGAGCACAGGGGCCAGGGGGTCCTGCAGGAGGGATTCCCTCATCACCTCGCTGAGCTGGTACTCGGGCTCTGCCAGCAGCTGCAGCCGCAGCAAGGTCGTTCTCTTTATTCTGGAAAAAAAACAAATCAACATTTAATGCCTCCAGCAAAGGCAGCTGAGCTCCTTGACAGCAGGAAGGCAGAGATGGTTGAAGAAATTTTAAAGAACTTTGGAACAAAAGTTCTTTAATTTTAATTTTGGAGGATAATGATTTTTTTTTTGTTTTGTTTTTCCAGAGTATTTGTACTGCAAGTTTCTGTCAGCAGAGAGAAAAACATGACTGAAGTTCTCAGTAGTGAGTGAGTCAGAGATGAGCCAGTTCCCCAGGTTCCTGCAGGGTGGTGCCATCTCCCCAAGGATGAAATTTATGAGATGGGAGCAGAGGGGGAGGTAAATGAAAAGGCATGAATGAGAAAATATCTTCTGTCAAAACTTTGAGCAAAAAGAGGGAACCTTTCCTGGAACTGATGTAACTGTGACTTTTCACCTTAAGGGGTACTGAGATTCAAACGTGATTTGCTTTGACAGAAAATGGGAAGAAAAGCTGCAATCTTGGAATTCTTCTGGGCATGAAATAAAGTATTCTGAAATAATTTGTTTAATCCTCAGCAGAAATGTGTTGACTTCAGCATGCATAATGCTGAAATGAATCAGTGCTTGTAGTCATTGCCCTTTCAATCTTGGAAACAAAGTGGCCCATGTTTATGGAACCATTTGGATTCAGCCAAGACAGAATTTTCAGGTGGAAAAAGGCACAGTCAGATCCATTTTAGGCAGCTCAGTAATTTGTATTTGTAGGCTGTTGTTTACCCAGGGCATCACTGGGAATGTTGATCTGGATGTGTGCAGCTCCAACAGGCCGTGTGCTGTCTGGAGACGGGCTGTGGCTGCTCCAGGTGCTGGGGACAGTCACTAAGGCTGGAAAATACCTTCAGGATCTGTCCCAGCACCATCAAACCAGGACCTCACCTGCCACATCTGCACATTCCTTGAAGAATCCCAGGCATGGTGACTCCATGATTTCCCTGTGTCAGTGTTTTACAACCCTTTCCAGGAAACATTTTTGCAAATAGCAAATCTGAATCAGGAGCGCACGAGGTGTGTGGGCAGTGTGCCTGCAGCACAAAGGAAGGAGGATGCTGCTGCCACAGGGGCAGCCATCGCTTTCCTGCATTAATATTCCCCAAAAAAATCCAATAACTGATGGAGTGTGAGGGCTGACAAGGAAGCTTTAAACCCCAGCTGTGAGCTGCTGCTGCTGCTTTTAGGGAAAGCTGTGCCCAGAGCAGATGTGAGCGAACATCTGTGCACTGTCCTTGGAGGCAGGGCTGGCCCAGGAGCTGCAGTGGGTAAACACCAGCTGTGTTTGCTCTGCTCCCAGCAGTGCTTGGAGCTGGAGAATGGGCTGGTGTGAGCCGTGGGGAGCAGCTGATGGAGCTGGAACAGCTCCACAACAAACAGGCAGAGCACGGATGGAAACGCTGCTGCCGGTTCTGCTCTGGGGACTGTGACCCCACGGGGGCTGTGACCCCAGGGCTGTCCTGAACTGCTGAACATTTCACCCCCAGCCTCCCAGGGGCTGCTTCCAGGCCTGGCTGTGCCTCCAGGAGGGTTTGGTGCTCTCAGGACCATCTCATGGCACGGCTGTGTTTGTGCCACTCGTTTTTGGGAGAGACCTGCAGCTTCAATGAGTGGGACAGGGCTGTGAAAAGCAGCTAAAACCAGACTCAAGTGTGCTGGAAGCCAGGCTTGGAGCAGAGCTCAGCTGGGAAGGAGGTGGAGGTGTTTAACAGGGAAGGAAGCAGCCTGCTCTCAGCATCCCTGTGGCTGCAGGAGCTTTCTCAGCCTGGAGCAAGGAGGTGACTTGGTGAGCTGAGCCCAGCTTGTCGGCCAGGGCAGGCTAGAATTTGTGGCCTCTGTGTGTGCCTACTCAAGGAAAACCTCTTCCCTTCCTTTCCAAGTGGTTTTAGGTGATCTCCCACTCCAAATGGATCAGCTCTTGTAGGAAATGAGGGTTTGTGGGTCTCCCTCAGGAAGCACAAGTTGTTTTTATGCTGTTCCTGGCCCTGGCTTGTTTATGACAAGGTGTTCAGGTCCTCTTCCCACTGCCTTTTACAAGCATTAAATTAAGAGTTTCTAGGAGGTGGATCTGGAAGAATAGGAACGATGTGACCTGTATGTATGCATGCAGGTCAAATCAAGAGGCAGAGTTAATTTCAAACTGCACAAAATTTCAAGAGAAGGATTCCCTGTGAGCCTGCAATTAGAAATGAAAAGACTTGCTGAGTGCAAATAACAGCTCTTGAAATTAAAGGTGTGTGGGGACAGTGCAGTTACCACCCCGAGGGGGAGAAGGAGCAGGCAGAGCAAGGAGAAAGGCTCCACATCTCCTGGAGAGAAACCCTGGGAAAGAGCAGCTGCTTCTGCCTCTTAAATTTAACTTTTAGCTGCTGATTTACGTGAATTCATAAGGGGGGATCACAGGGTTACATTTATGAGTTTCTCCTTTGTGCCATGAGAAGAGGAAACTTGATTAAGAGCATCGAAGTTCCCCCAGGATTTTGGATTGAGATTTCTGTGCTTCCTGAGGGCACCTCAGGTTGGTGGGCTGGGAAAGGCTGTCAGAACTTTCTGGAAGGGTTTGATCCATTGGACAGCATCTGCTGCTCTGTCAGGGGATGTTTTCCCTGTTGTGGTTCCCACACTGCAGCACCCAGCCCATCCTAGGCTGGGATTAGCAGGGTCCTCCTTGGGCTGCAGGGGAGGAAGGGGAGCTGGAACTCACATGCAGCACTGGGAGAGAGGAGCCAGGATGGAGATTTCATCGTGGGAATGCCTCCCAAACCTGGGGGGAGAAGCAGAGGTCAGATCCTGCCCTCTCCTCCTGCCCCCTCCCCGCCTCTCCCTGTGCTCACCCTCTGGCATTGTCCAGGTGCAGCAGGAAGCCATCGTCCCCAAACTGCGTGAACATCTCGTAGTGGTGCCGGTCCATGTTCCCTGCAAAAGGGAATTCTCTGTTATCCCAAGCTTTCCTTCAGGTCTGCATGGAATGTTTGTTTGGATGCTGGAAGTGCCCAAGGTGATGCTGGGGTGAGCCTGGGGGGCTCCTCTGTGCCCCCACAGAGGGAAGGGAAAGGGAAGGGAAAGGGAAGGGAAAGGGAAGGGAAAGGGAAGGGAAAGGGAAGGGAAAGGGAAAGGGAAAGGAGAAAGGAAAGGAGAAAGAAAGGAAAGGAGAAAGAAAGGAAAGGAGAAAGAAAGGAAAGGAGAAAGGAAAGGAGAAAGGAAAGGAGAAAGGGAAAAGGAAAGGGAAAAGGAAAGGAGGAAAGGAAAAAGGAAAGGAAAATGCCCTTTCCCCTCCACCATTACCTATTAGGAAGTCGAATATGGCCATGTCCACGATGTTGAGCAGCCGGTTGCTGTTGCTGTAGGGGTAGATCTCCCTCACTGTGCTGCAGTAGTGTGGATTCACTTCCCACCTGCAGGAGATGGAGAAGGGAAGACGCCCTCAGCCGCTTCTGCCATGTCCCAAAAGCTTCCCCAAACCCATCTTCCATGTGAAGATGTACAGGAGGAGGAAATAAATCTCCCCTTGTGCATGCAGGAGACTGGAATTCAAACACAGCCAATCAATGCCCAGGTTTAAGGGTTATCACAGTAATTATTACACTAATTATGGACTCCCTGATTCCTCTGCCTGGGCCGTCTGTGTGTCTGTACCCTGCAGTGCAGACACGGCACAGCCTCATTCCCCACTTACTCCTCCTTGCCATCGAAGGAGTAGGAGCGGATCCAGGGGTTGGGGATGGAGAGCCGTGGGGCCAGGTTGAGGGAGGGCAGGAAGGCAGACAGGGAGCCCTCCAGCAGGTGAGGGTTCCCACACACGGCGTACTCCGTCTTGCACATGTACGGGCACTTGGCGAAGAAGCAGACGTTGCTGGCTGGGAGGAGAGCACAGAACAAAACGGAAAAGGGAAAAGGGGCTGGGATCTCCAGGAGGAGGCAGAGCCCTTCCCCACCCTGGGATGGTGATTATTTCTTGTGGCAGGGGGAACAGATGGGGCTGCAGACGAATGCCGAGCAATTTCAATCCCCTGTTTGATGGAAACACTCAGGGGAATCCAAGGGAAAACAAGGTAAAACCCATCCATGCCATGAATGTCAACCTGCCAAATCACAGATTTGGGTCCTGTGCTAAGAGGAACATTAGGAAAAAAGGCCAAATGAGGAGATCGGGTAGATGATTCCAGCTGGAGGTTGAGAGAGAGAACCCATGCACGTTTAAGCCAAGAATTTCCCTTCCGCACCACAGCACGAGTCCTGCAGCCCCTTTTCCTTTTCCTGCAGCCCTTTTTCCTTTTCCTGCAGCCCTTTTTCCTGCAGCCCTTTTTCCTACAGCCCCTTTTTCCTTCAGCCCCTTTCCCTGCAGCCCTTTTTCCTTCAGCCCCTTTTCCTGCAGCCCCTTTTCCTTTTCCTGCAGCCCTTTTCCCTGCAGCCCCTTTCCCTGCAGCCCCTTTCCCTGCAGCCCCTGCCCTTCCTCCCACCAGGGAAAGCACAGGTTTGGGTCAGCTGTGAGGGGACCCTAAAGATAACTGGGACTTGCCTGATCCTGAGCCCTCGCCCACCTGGTGACACGAAGAAGACGCTCTGCAGCACCTCGTTCTTGGTGACCTCCAGGATGTCCTTGGTGACATTGATCAGCCTCCCCACGGTGGGTGGCACCCTCCTGAAGTCCAGGATCCTGCACACAGGGACAGGCTGTGCTGCCCAGGGGGGTGGCAGCTGCTGCCCTGGCCCCTTCCAGGAGCCTTTGGGTCACTGCACCCAGACTCTTCCCAGCAAAAAGCCAAAATATGGCTCTGTTTGGGTTTTGGTGTTTTAATAGCTGCTGCCTAACAAACTGAATATGCTTTCCCCGGCATTGCCTTGGTTTCTCCCATCCTTTTGCACTCAAAAGGGTCCTGCAAGGGTTGAAGCAGCCCCTCAGGCCCTTCTACAAGGTTTGACACTGACGGAAGATGCTGATCCTGAGGCTGAGGAGGCACCCCCTCCTCCAGAGGCATTCATGCCCAGCTAATTCCTCAAAAATACTCTTAAAAACCTCGGGGCCTGGGGCAGGAAAGCATTGCTGGCAGTCAATGGGAAGCTGCTGCTGATTGCCGAGTCAGGAACACGGGGTGAAGTGGCTGATGCTCTGCTTGGCTCCTTGGGTAATGCCCTCTGCTCCTGGGAATTGGGCACAGAGCAGGATTTAGCCTGTTATTGAGCAATGTTCAGAGCGAAAAAAATATTTGCTTTTATGCAGCATCTTTCAGCTCTAAAAACCACAGAGCACTTCACAAAAGCAGTCTGGCCTCATTTTTGTGGCAGTGGAGCTGCAGGGGTGAGGCGGTGGTGGCTGAGTCAAGCAGAGTCACTGTGAGGGTGTTGGGGCAGAACTGGGAAGGGAATTCAGCTCCCTTTGTTCCCTTTATGAGAGGCTGAGCTACAACACTTAATTTAGTCCTGCTTATGGAAACTGGAGACCCCCACCCACCCTGACCATCAGGGATCACCTCCCCCTGGTGTTCAGTGCTCATCCCACCCAGGGGGGAAAGGTGCTGCCCTCATCCTCTGAGAAGGGGATTTTTGATTTTATTAACCACACACCCTGCTGGGAAGAGGTGCCAGGTTAATTGCTCATTATCTGAGGGTTTGAAAGTGCATTGCTGCCAAAGCACACCCTGATTGCTGAATGAGCCTGTGCCTCCCTCTCCAGCAGGGCAGCCAGGCTGTGCCCAGAGCTCAGCCCTGCACTGCATGCAGGGGAGGACAATGTGTGACAGCCAGGTGACAATCTGACCTGTTCCAGCCTGGACTTCACCTGTTCCCATGGCAGAGCTGACTCTCTGCTAGCTGAGATCCAGAGCCCTCCTTCCCTGAGGAACCCCTCAGCTCCTGCAGGCTGCTGCAGAGCAATCCCTGCTCTGCTGGGCAGAGGAGCAGGCAGCAGCAGGAGCAGCCTGGGCTGGGACAGGTCTTACCTGTCCAGGTGGAAGGCAGCGATCTCCGCGTTGTGCCGCTGGAAATCCACGAAGTAGAAAAAGTCTTCAGGAGTCTCCTCCTCACGTTTCTGCCTGGGAGGAACAGGGGGTGAGCCCAACCAGGCTTCTGGGCAGCCTGACACTGAGTGCTGGCACAAGGACAGTGTGGAGTGGCCACAACGGGGACAAGGTGACCCCCAAAGGGCTCCGTGCCAGGCTGGAGCCATCAGAGCTGGGCCAGGGAGCAGCACCTGCACCCTGGGGTTTTAAATCTGCTTAAGCAAGAGCTTAGACCCCCTCAGGACAAAGTTCCAGGTGGGTGTTTGTCACATCCCCCCAGAGGCAGAGGAGGGCTCAGGTCTGATGCTCTCCTATCCCTGAGGTGGGAATTCCATTTAATTCAATTTTCCAGCCGTCACACAGTGCCCCAGTATGTGCAGCACTGGGATTTGGTGCTCAGGCTCCCAGGCAGCTGCAGGACACAGCAAAGCCCTCCTGGCTCAGCAGGGCATGGATGCTTTCCTTCTCCTCCAGGAGCTGATGGACACTGGGCAGAGGTGGATGGAAACCCATAGAGAGGAGCTGGCTGCTTTGGGGGAGGATATTGTCCCAGTCCGTGTGCTGCCAGCTGCTCTGCTCACTCATGGACAGGAAAGTGAGAGGGAATAGATGTGAGCAGTCCCAAGGAGCTGCAAATAAGTGCAGAATCAATTTAAATCCCCTGTTTGGTGGCTGTTTCTTAGAACACTCTGGAGAATCCAATTTAAAACAAGGTAAACCCCAAAGTCTGCTGGGGAAGAGGAGGCAAAGATCCCAGGAGAACAAGTGTCCCAAGGGCCTTCTCCACCTGGCACTCATGAACTGAGAAATTTCCAACACCAACAGCACAGTGGGAACGCTGGTGTTTATCCACGTGTGCTCCTGGGGTGGTGTGAGCAGCCAAGAATAATGAAAAATAATGGAACTGCTCAGCTGTGGTGGGGCTGGGGCCAAGGAAGGGCACAGCCCTCCCTGCAGGGGCTCAGGTGGGCTCTGCTGGCCTTACCTCATGGGCTTGAACATGGCCTTCCCAAAATCCTGGAACCTGAGGACCAGCTTCAAGTGCACACCGCTGGGCTTCACGACTGGGGGAGGAAAGGGGGTGTTAACTCTGGGAAATGGGTGTTAAACCATGGGAAATGGGTGTTAAACCATGGGAATTGGGATGTTAAACCATGGGAAATGGGTGTTAAACCATGGGAATTGGGATGTTAAACCATGGGAATTGGGATGATAACCCCTGGGAAATGGGATGATAACTCCTGGGAAATGAGATGTTTAACTCATGGGAAATGGGATGATAATCTGTGGGAAATGGGTGTTAACCCCTGGGGAATGGGATGATAACTCTGTGATCCCAGCCTCTGCTGGGGTGGTGGGGGTTAATGGGAGGGAGCAGAGCCTGGCTTGGCATTGCCCTGGCCGAGGTGAGGATGGAGGATTGGGGACTGGGGCCATGTGGGGACCCCAAGTGCCACACTCACCCTGGCTGCAGTCACAGGCTCCCAGCAGCGCCTTTTCATCCTGGCTGTAGTCTGCAAGGGCAGGAGGAGCAGTGAGACCCTGCCAGGCCCCATCTCCTGCTGCTGACCCCCCTCCCAGGCTGCAGGAAGGGAAGAACAGAGCTTCACAGCCCCACACAGCTGCCCCCATCCACATTCCCCATTCCCCATTCCCATGCCATGCCATGCCATGCCATGCCATGCCATGCCATCCCATCCCATGCCATCCCATGCCATCCCATCCCACCCCATGCCATGCCATGCCATGCCATGCCATGCCATGCCATGCCATGCCATGCCATGCCATGCCATGCCATCCCATTGATCCCATCCCATCCCATCCCAT
>PYHW01009944.1:973892-987173 GCA_013186435.1 Turdus rufiventris
TTTTCCTTTTCCTTTTCCTTTTCCTTTTCCTTTTCCTTTTCCTTTTCCTTTTCCTTTTCCTTTTCCTTTTCCTTTTCATTTTCCTTTTTTCCTTTTCCTTTTCCTTTTCCTTTTCCTCTTTCCCTCTTCCCCTTCCTCCTCCTTCTCCTCTGCTGTTTTATTCCAGCTCCTCTCTACACCTCGATTTTTGGGAAATGCCCTCATGTATCAGAACTGCCAGGGGAAGAAAAGGAAAGGGAGTGAACATGTCAATCCCAAACTGTTTCTCAGTGTTTGTTGTACTGAGGGGAAGGAGGAAATCCACTCAATCCTGATTGGAAATTGTTAATTAACAAATGAATTGGCATGGTGAAAAGCAAACTGCAGAGGGGTCAGGGTTGTGAGAGCACAAAGTCAGCCAGTGGGGAAAATCCTCAATCCACTTCCCATGCAGCTTTTGGGACACCACTGCCCTGCTCAGCTTTTCCCGTTTTTTTAAATATTTTTTTTAGTGTGTTTGTTTTTCCCTTTCCTGCCCATATTAATCTCTGCTGTCGCCAGGGTCATTTTAACCTTGGCTCTGTGCTGCCCACAGAACTATTGGTGGCAATAACTTTTCTAGGGGGGTGTCTCTGTGGACACAGCACTGGGTAATAAAAACAATGATTTGGAGCACAGCGCTCGTGTAGGGATTTGTCCAATGTTTTATTCTGCAAGAAATGTGGCATAAATTAAGAAAGAAAACAACAAAAAAAAATGGAGGAGGTGGGAAGAAACTCAAAGGAGCAGCAGCTCCATTGCTGAGGGTGGCAGGATTGGGGTGATCACACCCAGACTGATCCCCTGCCACCCCCTCTGCCTTTCTGACCACCAAACTGTTCACACCTCAACTGTTCATCGACTTTGCTTCCTGTTTGCTCACTTCACTGGAAGGCAGCACCAATGCTGAGGGGTTTTTAACCAGTAGAACACAAACCAAGGAGAATCTGTGAATCCTTTGCAGCATCAGAACTCCTGCTGAGCCTGGGACTGTTCTCTATCGTGTGTCCAGATCAAATTAAAATGGAATTTTGGTGCTGGGACCCCATGTAGGGTCAAATACCTCTGTGTGAAATGCTCCCAGTATTTTAAACATGAATTCCTGTGTCAGAGCACTGATCTTGGACTGCAGCTGCCCTCCAGTGCTGCTGTAGGGGTCAGTTCCTCTTGGTTCATCTCATTTCCCACAGAAAACTCCCTGTCCTGCTGGAGAACCAGCTGTAAGGGATTTTTTGAAGCAAGAAAACAGTCAGGATAGTTTTTATGGGGTTCAGAAGGAGGAGTCTCTGATCAGCAGAAAATTCAGCTGGTTTTCCCCTCTGTCCTTCCTTGGCTTCTTTACTGACCCTTTGCCACCAATGAGTCAGACCAGGGGAAATCTGGGCTGCAGGTTCTGGTGTTTAATCCCTGTTCTCCTCTCCTGGCACCTCCAGGAGTGGAAAACATCTCTGGCTTTGTTTCTCTCCATATTTTCATGCCTCTGCCATCCCTGGAGAAGGACACAGGTAGATTCTCCCCTCCAACCCAACGTGCTGGATGGAGAAAGCCTTGCAGAGAACTGGTGCCAATTTTAGCACAAGTTCCTGCAGCAGAAATAGATCTTCCTGAGCTCACATTTAAATCTTAGTAAATTATATCTCAGGTTAAAGTATTTATCCAAGTGCTGTGGGGGAATTTCAGGCTGGCTGTGTGCCCCATCACAGGAGATGGGCTGGAAATTGCAGTCATTGGGAAGGAACGTGGATTTGAATGCTGGGGCCTGTGGTGAAAGTCAGCGCACAGTGAATTATTCCACTCAATTCCTGTTCACACATGGCTTCAGCCAAAGCCATTTCCAGAGAATCCCATTTCTACAAGGGCTCTTGGGGGGTTTTGTGCTTGTCCTTGTGTTTTTCATTGCTCTGCCCTCGCTGCTCATCCAGAGGCAAATGCCAATGCATTTGTTCGTCTGCTGTGTGCAATAACCACAGAGAAGGATTTTTCATGCTGCCCTTGATGGCTGGGCAGCAAACAGCTGAGGATCCCTTGTCATTTGTGTCCTGCCTGGTGGAACTGCTGATGTGTGGGGATGTCCTGGATTTATTTCTACAAGAGACTGTCAGGGGAACTCTTTAATTGGCAGTGAGAGGAGGCCCAGCTGTTCCTGCAAACAGCTGGAATTGTCTCTTTGCTTTCTGCTGCTCCAGATGTTCCCCTGGGTCACCCTGCAGCCACCTCTGAGGGTCACAGAGTGGTGGCAGAGGGACACTTTGGGTCACAGGGGTGAGGGACCTGCCTTTGGCACCTCACCACGAGGCCACCCCCAAATCTGCTCAAGAAGGTGGGGTCCTCTCTGACATAGAAAATGTCCTTTTGGGGGGTTCAGAGGCTGGGGTTTGCAGCTTCCTCAGCTCAGGGCAGGCAGCAGCTGGCTCCATCACTTCCAGAGTCACAAATAAACCCCAGAGGGGAGCAGCTGATGAGCCCAAATCTGGGAGTGATCACCTTCTCCATCAGATCTGGGGGTACCAGAGCTGTTTGTTCTCCTCCCGCAGCCTGGCACTGTGCTCTGTGGGTTGGATGGGGCCTCTGCAGTTTCCAAATCACCATTTTTGGTGTTTTTCACTGCACAAAACATTCAGTCCGTGCACCCAAAATGAGCTCAGAACAGCAAGTTTTCCCCTTGGCCATGGTGCGGGTGCCCTGTTGGCTCTGAGCTCTTAAAAACATCTGTGAACCAAATGGCTCAAAGAACAGGAGGAGAAAAACCTCGATTTTAGTTGTGGCTAAAGTTTTAACTCATTTTCTAAATTACCCACTTCTCTTCCCAGCCCAGCTGGCGGGGCAGGAGTTTTGGGGGATGCAGGACAGTCCCTGTGCTCCATCCCTCTTTTTGTGGTGGGTAAATGTGAAGGCTGTGCTGTCAGGAAAAGGTCGAAAATGAATATTTAGCACTCAAAGCCGCCCATCTTCCCCATCAAACTGTGAGCAGTGATTGCAGGCACTGCTGAATCCCCAACGTGTCCGTGGCATGCCGATGGCAGGGCAGCAATCCCAGCTGAGGTTGCTGTCATTCTGCTGGACCCCTGAGGATCCTCGTCTCCTAAGGGCTGGGATTTTTGGTTCACATGGACACGTTCAGCTTTAGCTGGACACACAGTTAAGTAGGAGAAGCTCAGCTGTAAAATGTCCTTGAAAACAAGGTGACAACCGAGCTCTTTCCTTACCTGGCCTGAACCTGTCCCATTATGTTCTGGGTGTTCTTGTGGGAGCTGGCACCAGTTTGAGGGGCATCAACAATGCAAAAATAGCTCTGGGCTTGGCCACAGCCCTGTTGTTGTTCAGGAGCCTGCTGGAATGCGGGTGATGGTGGAGGGGAAGGGCTGGACATGGCCAGAGTGGGAGGCTGGGAATTCTTTCCTTTTCCTTTTTTTCCTTTTCCTTTTTTCCCTTTCCTTTTTTTCCTTTTCCTTTTTCCTTTTCCTTTTCCTTTTCATTTTCCTTTTCCTTTTCCTTTTCCTTTTCCTTTTCCTTTTCCCTTTTCCTTTTCCTTTTCCTTTTCCTTTTCCTTTTCCTTTTCCCTTCCCTTTTCCTTTTCCTTTCCCTTTCCCTTTTCCTTTTCCTTTTCCTTTCCCTTTTCCTTTTCCTTTTCCTTTCCCTTTTCCTTTTCACTTCCCTTTTCCTTTTCCTTTTCCTTTTCCTTTTCCTTTTCCTTTTCCTTTTCCTTTTCCCTTCCCTTTCCCTCCTAAATGAATGAATTAAATATTTACTCACCCTTTCAGAGTCAGATGTTGAGCACAAACTCGATTTTATCTGAAGTCATTAAATTCCTACTTTGAAGCCCATTTTTGATGTGCCCCAGTGGGGACATTAAAAGAACATTTTGTGGAGTTGTAGCTCTGTGCTACAAGCAATAGAAGAGGGACTCAGGACAGGAGCTGGAGACACAAACAAACAAATTTTAAACACAGAAAGGGTCAAAGTTAAAGGTTTAAGAAGAAAATCAGCAGCTGTTTGAAAGGAATAAGGTGAGTTTAACTCCAAATATAATTTTTTTAAAAACATTGAATGAAGCTTCCCAGCCTCTAAGATGCTCCAAACAAGCAATATTAATCCCTGGGAAAAAAAACCAAACAAAACAACAAAACCCATCCCCCTCTCTCACAGGTGCCCTCTGCAAATTGAATTCACAGCCTTGAAAACCCAGAGCTGATGCCAAGCATTTTAATCCTACCAGAAGTAAACAGAGAGCACCAATTTACATAAAAATCGACGTGTAAAATAATTTCAGAGTTAGCATTGTGACACTCTGAGCGTGCTGGGTGACTTTGGGGATGCTCAGGGCTCTGTAGGTGGATGCTGCTGCCACAACAGATTCTTTCACACAGGTTCTTTCCAGAGGTTTGTAGGAAATTTATTGGAGAGAAAAATTAGGAAAAAATTAGAAAAATTAGGAAATTTTTAGGAAAAAAATAGAAAAATTGGAAAAATTAGAAAAATTAGGAAAAACCCCAAAGGAAAATGGAATCGAAAGAAGGAGCAGATTCTCCATGGAGAGTTCTGGAAGTGTTCCTGGCAGGGGGATTTGAGCAGGGTGAGAGGTTTGGGGTGTCCCCGTGCCCTATGGAGCTTCCAGGTCCCAGTGAGTGACATTTGCTGGAAATGAGGGTCCCCAGTGTTTGCTCACTGACTTTTCTCTGTTCTGTTCACCCTCAGCTCATCTTCCCAGCCTTGTCTGAGAAATGTCTGGGAAGGAAAATGGGCAGAGAGGGAATTAAAGATCAGCTTTGCCCAGGTCAGGGCAAAGCTCTGAATTATCAAACCTCTGAAAATGAAATATTTCAGTTTGTGGTGAAAAGAAGCTCAGGGAAGATGCTTTAATGGCTGCTTCTCATCTGAAAACCAAATATTCCCTGAATTGCTGCCCACACCGAGGAAAACGTCCCTGAGTTGTGCTGGCATTCTCTGCATGAAGACATTCTGAAGTTTATCCAAGCACAGAGTCTGCATTTTCAGACCTTTGGAGATTGCTTTTATCTTCTTTCCACTATTAAATATAGCTCAGCTCTGCTGCATTTCCCCACGAATAAAATTTGCTGGTGATTACTTCTAGGAATCATGCATGGAGTATTTTTAAGAAGCTGTGTGTTTGTGCTAGGTGGGATCAGTGCTGTGTAATCCACAGTGTTCTGGGATTAATTTTTGGCTGGTTGATGTGGGAAGAAACCTTCCCTGCTTCATCACTTTCTCTACCTTTTAGAGCTGAAATGGTGGTGGAATTTTTTGGAGAGGAGGTGGAGGCTGCAGGGAACCTTCATTGGGAATTGTAGGGACAGGACAAGGGGGAATGGGCTAAAACTGAGAGAATTCAGGTTTAGATGGGGTATTGGGAATAAATTCTCCCTGGGAATTCAATCTCAGAGGGGCTGTGGCTGCCCCTGGATCCCTGAATGTCCCAGGCCAGGCTGGATGGGGCTGGGAGCAGCCTGGGACAGTGGAAGGGTCCCTGCCATGATCTTTGAGGTCTCTTCCAACCCAAAGCCTTCCATGACTCTTGGATTGTCTTACCTGGAGCTTTGCTCAGGGCTGGGAGCACAGAGGGATGAGGATAAGGGTGCAGAGGGGGTCACCTGGTGATGTCTCAGCTGCTGGGTGCTCTGAGCTGTTGGTTTGTGCCAGCACAGAAAGGGCAGGGCAAGGGCAGCAGCTCCTCATCCCTACTGGGAGAAGGATGCTCATCTCCTGAGGAAAACCACCAAGAAAGGAGGACTCACACCTAGCCAGTGCCAAACAGCATGTGATGACTCAAGGGAAAAAAAAAAAATCACACTTCTTTATTACCCAGATTCATCTCCCTGTGCCTGACAAGCACCACCAGATGCTCCTCAGTTGCTTTATTGGATTCTGGGACATCCTGGTAATTGCTGTAAGTGGGAGATGATTCCCCAGCATCTGGCATGTGTTCATCCTGATCCTGAGCGCTTGTCAATCCACTTAGGGAGGGCACAGACTGCTCCTGTGCTCTCAGAGGCAGCCTGGCAACTCTAAAGCATCACTGGATGGTTTTTTTCCTTCCTCTGGGTTGCTGCTGAATGACTGAGGCCTCCTGCAGGATGGATGTTGGAGGTGGGGAGGCATTGCCCAGATTTCACCCCCTTTTCCAGGGATGGGCAGGAAAACACAGTCCCAGTTCCCCCAGCCTTCCCCCAGGCTGATTCTGGGAGCTGCTGGAATGTTATCCCAGCACAAGTTGTCCCTCAAGTCATGGAAGTGAATTGAAGAGTTAAAGCCCAAAAGAAATCTTTGAATAGATTAAAATTGCTTCTCGTTTTTGGTTTAGGTTCAGAAGGTCTCCTGCTCTCTTTGGGGCTGGTGGCAGATATTGATGAGCAACTCTTGGGCATAATTTAATGGAAAAGAGAGTCCTGCCTGGTGAGCTTCTCTGGTCAGTTCAAAGTGAGGAAAAAGAGAGGAATAAAACCAGCTAAAAGCAAATATTTCAATAATTGCTCCAAAGCTGCCATTTTCATTGCAGGTAGGAATGAAAATATAAGATTTAGGCAGTTAATTTTTTTTTCTTCCCTGCTTCTTTCCTCTTAGCAGCCTGGCAGGGTTTGGTCCAACAAGACTTGATGCTGGCACATGGTCAGCAGTGCTGGCACAGCTTTGGAGGGACACGGTGCTGCAAAAGGGTCTGAATGGGGGAATGAAATATTTCCCAGCTCCAGAAAGCTGCTGGGTGTTCCACAGCAGGGAAAAGGGATTCTCCAGCCTGCAGGGCTCCAGCAGTGTCTAGACTTGGTAATGCAGGGGTGCAAAACCACCCTCCTTGAACTGCTGCCACGGCCTCTCAGCCTCCTGTAAATGGGACTGGAGAAATTTCCCAGTGCCAGAAAAGCCTCAGTCATGCTAATGAGCCCCCAGTCCTGTCAGAGCTGCCAACCCAGCCCTGTAAACCAGAGAACTTGCAACAGGTGGGAGAAAAGCTCATTTCCTAGACCCTGGAAAGAACCCTGGAAACTCTGGAAGCCAAAGGCCCCTCCTGGCTCTCCCTCCAGGCTGTGGGGACTCCTGGCTGTGGGGATGGATGTTCCTACAGGGAGCACCCTGACCACCACTCCACAGAGGATATTTGGGTCAGCACATTGCTCTTGGGTCAATCACTGTCAGGTCACCTCAGAAAGGTGTCACTCCCTGCCCAAAGCCCTTTGGATGTGGCACTGACAGCACCACCATCAGTTTTCAGCCACCCAAATCTGTTTTTTGGATGTTTCTGTCCTCTCTGGCTCTGTGAATCTGCTCGGCTCTGCAGAGCTGGTTTGGGTTTAGGATGAATTTCCTTCTCCACCCTCCCTTCTCCTCTTTCTGGGATCTAGTTTCTGGCAGCTAAGCCCAGCCTTGCCCCTCTGTTTCCCACTGAAGGCTGCAGCAGGTCTCGGTCACCTCTGTTTTCCTAAACCCAGCCCAAGTAAGGAGCATCTGCCAGGAGCAGAGGTTTTCCTGAGCCTGTGGCTGGAATAACTCCTCCTTTTCAGCCTTGCTCTGCTCCCAGGCACACACCCAGCACAATTCCAACCCCTGCAAGTTTTCTCCTGTGCACCCACAGCCCAGAGCTGGCAGCTCCAAACCCTCCTCATTTCACTCTTCCTGGAGCTGTGGTCTGACCTTTCCCATGGCACAAGGAGTGCAGAAGTGTGCTCCCTGCTTTTACCAGCACAGGAGTAATGGAGTGGCTGAGGCAGAAAATGACCCAGCACCTCCCAAGTGCCAATTCCTGCCTCCCCTGGCTGGCAGACACCTGCACTGGCACAGCCCTGAGCTCACCTGGCCCAGCCCTGAGCTCACCTGGCCAGCTCTGCTCCTGCCAGCCCAGCCCCTCTGCTCCTCTCAGCACGAAATCAGGGTCTCACGTGTATTTTGAGAGAGCCTGAAGTTTCCTGGAGTGTGTTATGGTTGCTGTGCTGGCAGTTTTGGGTGCCTGGGAAGTCATTCCTTGGGAAGCATCATTTTGCAGAGGTGCAGGTCAGATCCCTGTTTGTCTGGCTGAAGCACTGACAGCTCAGACCTTTCATCCTTTTGGTGCATGTTCCTGCCCCCATCAAAAGACAGAGCCCAGCTGTGCAGAGCTCTTGGCTCTAAGTGAGCAGGCAGGGTTGGAACCAGTGAAAAGCTTCATCCCCAACGGGAATTTGAGTTTGGGACTGACAGGATTGTCAGATCTGCTGAAGCTTCTGGTTCGTGGTGGTTTTGCCTCTTGGACTGACACTCCATATGTGGGTTATCATCAGAACAAAGAAATCTTGTTTCCCACAGGAATTCCCATAGGAATGTGCTCCTCTAATCCTCCTGGCGCTGACTACCATCCCAGGAATGGCAGAGGATGGTCAGGGAGGGCATTGCACCTTGGAGGAACACTCACTTCTTAATTTACATGCAGGAAAATGGGCACAGAGACCTTCTGTGCTAAACCCCATAAGAAATGCTGAGAAAACCTGGAAAGCCCTGCTCCAAATCCCCCTCAGCAGACCCTGATACCCAGGGCTGGCAGCCAAACCCTCTGGAGTCAATGGAAAGATTCCCCTCGACTTTAATGAGTGTTTAATTCCTTCCTGTTCACAGCCTCTCTTGGAACTCAGCTGTGGAAACAACTGCAGGTACAAAGTGCTGCAGTGAACTGTAAACCCTCCAGAACAGCACCACAGCACATTTCCCTGTCCTCCCAGCCACTTGGAATGGGATTTGTTTGACAAAGAGCCCGATCTGTGTTCAGCTGCAGTGTGAATGAGAGATTTAACAAATCCGCTGCTGCAGACAGGGTTTGTGGTCAGCTCTCCGGGGCTGCAGCCAAGCTCTTCCCAGCAGGATGGGGAAGGCAGGGAGCCCTGGCAGGGCTGAGCCTGTGCCTCTCAGAGCTGGGTTCTCCCAACCTCCAGGGATTGTTTTCCCTGCAAGGACCCTGCCCAAATTTGTCAGCTCCTTGGGAAATGTGTTTTGCCATCCTGGGCCACCTCTGTGCCTGGCTCCACAAAATTCTGACCAAACACTTGGGAAAGGCTGAACTTTGAGGATACAGATGTTTCACGGGATTCAACACATCTGGCTGGGGAGGGGCCTTGGTGGGTCTGGCTGTGTGATGGAATTTTCTCCCAGCACCTGGGATTTCCAGCTGGCACCTCAAAGCCTCCATATAAGGAGCAATAGCAGAACACAAATTTCTGAGTTTTTATCAAGCCCAGAGTCACCAAATCTGACAGTGATGTTCACAGGGGTCTGTCTGAGGGTCTCAGAATTTTGCCACTCTGGGAGGTTGCTCAGCTGGAAGAGGAGGCTGATGGTGACAGCTCTTTCTTCTTTTATGCCCTAAAAACTTTCAAGATCAAGGCTTTAGGTTGTTTTTACTTCACTGTTCAAACACCAGATGGGTTTTGCTAATTTTTTTTCCCCCCAAAGGGTGTCTGCACCCCCACCTGCCCATCCCTCTCATCCTGTGCAACCTGAGTCCAAATGTGATCCCAAAATGTGGTCCCAAATGTGGTCCCAAAATATGGTCCCAAAATCCGGCCTGGGCAATCCATGGAGAAGTCTGACAGCTGCTGGAAAAATCTGGAGTGAGCTCCCCCCTCCACATTTGGGGAGCTCTGCCCTTCTGGATTTTGGAGTTTTTGCCCACCAGTCTCCCTAGAAAAGTGGCTTGAGGACTCCCATTGGGAATTGTGCTGGCCTGGCTCTTTGGGAAGGATTTTTTGCTTTTTAAAGCCCTTGTCTGCAGCCCAAGCTGATGGTTCTGTTGCAGAGGAAAGCAGGCAGAAGCCTGAGATGTGGATGAAGCAATGAGTTCACCTCTCTGCAGTCTAGCCAGGTACACATCTTTTTGCTCCCAGAACTTAATTAAAATGCAGGCATCTTTCCTCACATTTTTATGAAGCTCAGTGGCAAATCCCAGTCACCCCCTTGTTATGTCACCTGATTTTCTTGTCTGGAGAGGAGAGGTCCAAGGGCAATGTCCTTGCTTGCCCTGCATTTGCTCACTCTGGGATGTGCTGTCTCCAGCAAGCAGCCAGAAACCCAGGCTTTGTGTCAGGACCAGGACTCATGCCTTGGGTTTTGGCTTTTATATTTTTCAGAATCTCTGTTGCTTAGTGTGTAACTCTGAAACGTCACGTTAGGTGTTAGTAAATTCTCTTTGCAGGGTAGTGACAAAACAATTCCTTCCCAGCTAGAGAATCAAGGACAACCAGCACCCAAAAAACAATGGCAAGGGAAGGCCAGGGGGCTGAGACTTCACAGCCTGGGGCTGTGGTTGGATAATTGATGTGAAGATGAACCAAAACTTATGAAAGTGTAAAAACTCGCGCCCAGGATCCATCCTGGATTTGATTTGGGTGCAGCCCTGGCCAGGCTCTTGCACTGCCCAAGGTGAATCCTTTCAATAAACACCTGTTTTATCCCTTTTGCTCTGTCTAGTCCCTGTTCCATCTCAGCCTTTCCAGGCAATTCCTGTGAGCTGGACTGTTCTAGGGACAGAAGGAAGGATTTGTCCAGTGGAAAATACCTGCACGAGCCTTGGATGGCTGATCAATCCTCACCTGCTGAGGCTGTCCCTGTCCTGTTCTGTGGCTTGGACATCATCCTGTCTGGGCTCTGGAGCCCCGTGGGGCTCTCCTGCCTGGGTTTCTCCCCAGGAGAAAGGGAAAATAAAAATCCAGGCAGATTTGATTAAATAATGAGTTTATTTTCTTTACCCAGCCACAAAACAGGGCATATTCACCCAGAAGAAAATGAACCAGAGCCCCAGTGGTGCACCAGGATCGTCTGTCCTGCAAGGGAAGCCACCAGCAAATTGTGGGAGGGGTGCAAAGCTGTTGATGGCCACGATCCTGTGGCCTTGCAGTGCTCTGTGATTTTGGTTACTCCAGACTGTGATCAGAGCAGTCCTCACTCCAGCCCAGCTGGCCCCAGGAGCTGCTGTGCCTGGCTTCACAGGAGTTTAACCAGCCCCAGAAATGTCCTTGTGCTGCTTTGTAGCCCCCACCCAGCCTGGTGCACCCTGAAGGGTTATTGGTTATGAAACAGCCGGGTCTACGGGGGCATTTTAAAAATTCAGCTCCTTTTAACAGGGAATTGGTGTCTCCTGCTATGAATATTGCAGCGTTCTGCTCCAGCAGGCCAGAGTTCGGCTCTCTTTGTTCCATTTCCCTGTCTGAACCCGACCAGGCCCATAAAATCAAAACCTCTCCTCAAGTACTAAAATACTAAATACCAAAATGCTGCAATTTCTCAGATTACACTTCATGCATGGGCAGTGGACACATCTGGATGATGCTGCTGCCAGGATGGCTGCACTGCCAGAGAAGGTTCTGATCTGTGGGGAGAAGGTTCTGATCTGTGGGGAGAAGGTTCTGCATGAACAGAGAAGGTTTTGCTCTGTCTGAGAAGGTTTTGCACTATGCTAGAAGGTTCTGCATGAGGAAAGATGGTTTTGCAATACGGGGAGAAGATTTTTCTCTATGGGAGAAGGTTCTGCATGAGGAGAGAAGGCTTTGCTCTGTGCAGAGAAGGTTTTGCACTGTGCGGAAAATATTTCACACTGTGGGAGAAGGTTCTGCACTCTGTGGAGAGGGTTCTGCATGGAGAGAAGGTTCTGCATGAGGAGAGAAGGTTTTGCTTTGTGGGGAGAGGATTTTTCACTACGGGAGAAGGTTTTGCACTGTGGGAGAAGGTTCTGCTTTGCAGCCCAACTCAGCTCCACTGGTGGCTCTGGTGTCACCCCAGGTGAGCAGTGAGTGACACAGGTGGCTCTGGTGGCTCTGGTGGTTCTGGTGTCACCCCAGGTGAGCAGTGAGTGACACAGGTGGCTCAGACCATCTGCAGGACGCCGATGGAAGGAATGGATGCAGGCAGGAGGAGGAAGAGTTCAGAGGTGCCATCCCTCAGCCCCACTCCAGCTGCCCCCAGGGAAGGCTCTGGAAGGTTCTATTGTCCCAAACGGGCTCAGGATGACAAATGGCTCATCCCTGGGGACTCCCTTTGGGGCTGAGTGATGGGAGCAGCAGCAGAGGGCTCAGACAGGGCTGGGTTCATCAGCTGGAGCACAGCAGGGCTGTGGAGCTAAAAGAGCAGTGGGGAGAGCACAGAAATGCTCCTGGCACTGTGAAATATTGGGCTGTGAGGGCGTCTCCCACTTGCAGTGATATTTTAGCAGGGTCAGAAAGGTTTCCTGCAGGATCCCAGGCTCTGTCTGGGGCTCAGCTGGGTTGTGGTGGCTGCTCTCACAGCCGGGGAGGGAATTTTCTAAATCAGATTTTTATGAGGTGTCTAATTGACTCATCATCCTGCCCCACTCTCTGTGCACAAACATTTGCTCTGCCCTGAAATGTGAGATGAGCAAGGCTGGTGAGAAATGGCTGAGTGCAGCAGGGGAGCAAAGAGAGAATTCCTCCCTCACCAATCTTTAAAACAAGATCATAAAAAAAAAAAAAATCCTGCATAAAAAATAACAACAACACAAAGAGCTTGTGGTTTCCTAAGCCAGTTTGCATTTCTGGAAGTTGATGACCCACTGGATTAGCATTGTTTTTTTAGACATCTTGCAATTTTTAAATTTTTTTTTAGGGTAGTTTGTCTGAAGTGTGGCTGTGTGTGGGTAGAAAACTGGAGAACACGAAGAGGGAAAAAAAAGAAAGCTAAAAATGGGCAGGAAAAAGAGGATTGCATATGTTTGGGTTTTTTTCTCCTTATATCTATATATATATATATATTTTTTTTTTTTTTAATATAGAAAGAGCTTGAGGTTGTTAAAGATTTGGGTTTGCAGGGGTGGAGCACATGAAGCTGATCCTGACAGCCAATCTCATACAGGATTTTTTGTGTCCCTCCTCGACTGCTGTGCCCCAGCTTGCAGAACAACCTCTCCAAACTCCTGATTTCCATCCCTTGGAAGCTGCAGAGGGGACGCAGCCAAGCCACAGAGCTGTGGTGGGCCTGCAGGTCTTGTACTGCTGCCACCAGGAAATTGGTTTCTTGTTGCTGTCCAGTTTTTGGTGTCACGTCTCATTTGGGCGTTTTTACTCAGAAAACAGCCTGATCCTGCAGAAATGTTTCTCTTTTCTCTGTGATGCTCGTGCTGAGCCCTGCTGCTCTCCTTGGGATGTGGCTGCTTTGCAGGAACTCCAAAAAATGTGAAGTGCCCATTAAATTTTCACTCCCAGCCCTTCTCCACCCCGAAGCTCTGGGGACATGCCAAGAAACCTTTTTTTTTTCCTTTTTTTTTTTTTTTTTTTTTTT
>PYHW01009944.1:987296-1002473 GCA_013186435.1 Turdus rufiventris
TCCTTTCCAGCACAAAAAGGTTTAATTTGAAAAGCTCAGCTTTGCTCTCTCCCTTTGTTTCCCTCAGCTGGAAGCTTCCCTTTAAAACATTAATATCCCTGTTATTTTTTCCCCCCCAGCAGGTTAATTAATACTTGATTCATCACCTTGAAAGCTAATGAGTGTTGATGCAGATCCTGCAGGCAATGAATGCCTGCTATAAATAAATACCCACATCCCTGACAGCCCAGCTTTATTTATTCTCCTCCAGGAAGAGATCTCTGCTTGGCTCTAAAGGAGTTAATCCCAAACCTCTCCCAGGCTTGGGTTGGGATTGGCCTGGCTCCACATTTTCCTGCTTGAGCTTTACTTTGCAAACATGTCCTTTTAATGAGGGAAAACAGCGGCTTTTGTGGAGAGAGACCCAGACAGCCCAGCAGGATCCCTCCAGCCTGGGTCAGCAAAAGCCAGTGGAGATTGTGGGTGTTTTTATGGGCTGCTCTCTCTGAAATATTATTTAGTTTTGGTTCTTGGAGGGCCTTTTCCAAGTTCTCATCTGTTTCAAATAAATGGTGTTTATCATCTTTGTCTGCAGCCATTGTCATCAGTGACCTTAATTGGGCGCACATTAAAAATAACGTTGAGTTTGTCACTCATGCAGAATTTAAAAATCATTATTTACTTCTGCTGTTAACTCACATCCCTCCACTGCTGCCACCTCAGCAGTGACACTTGTCCTGGGGCAGGATTAGAGGAGCTCAGAATTTGGGTTTTCCCCATAAGTGAGAACATTTTTGGGGCTGCCCCCAGGAAGCTCCAGCCTCTGGACTCCCATGGTTGAACATTCTCAGTTTTTGTACATTTTCCCAACCCTTATGGAAGTGTCAAGCCCAAAGGAGCAGCCAGGCATTTTTCATGATTATTTTAAAATCCGTGCTGCTCTGAATGATGAACTTTTTTTTTTTTCTTTTTTTTTTTCAGGGACATTGTCTCATCAATTTTTAATTCTTGATCTTGGCAGCGCCGGTTGAATTAGAAACAGAACAACTGATTTTAATGAGTGCAAGATTAATGCAGATGAACTTGGCTGGGACAGCTGAGGAGAGGAGATTGTCTCCCCCCAGCACCCTCCTTGGTGGGCTGGAGCAGGGAACATTCTCATCTCAGCATCACTGGGAAGGGAAAATTCTCAGTATCACTGGATCAGGGAACATTCCCATCTCAGTATCACTGGGAAGGGAAAATTCTCATCTCAGCATCACTGGATCAGGGAACATTCCCATCTCAGTATCACTGGTAAGGGAAAATTCTCATCTCAGCACCACTGGAGCAGGGAACATTCTCATCTCAGCTCTTCACCTGCAGGAGAGATGCTCATTAAGCAGCCTGGATCACTCAGGATATTTTGCTCATTAACCCAGGGGAGGAAGGTGAGGATGATGTGCACGGACAGAGGAGAAGCCTCCCTCTGGTGCCAGCTGGATGGGAAGGAGAAGATTTTGGCTGCTGGGTGAGGCCAGCACAGCTCCAGGAATGGATCCACATCTGTTGCCTGTCCCTCTGTGGAGAGGTGCTGTTTAATTTTTGGGTCATAGAAGCAGTAGTTACTGATAAGAGAGAGGGCTGAGCTCTCCCACTGCCCCACCTGAGCTCAAGGACTTGTTTTCCTGAGCACCTGAAATTCCATATTTGCAGAGCCAGTGGTTTTATGATGAAGGAAAAACGGGGGAGGCTGAGCTGAACTAATTCCATTTGATTCTGTGGGCAACTGGCAGGTTTAGATCCCTGTTTTATTTTTTTATGTGTTTTAATCAGGTGGTGGGTTTCACCTGGATTGGGCAGGAGCTGAGTGGGATAAATAATGAAATTCTCCCAGAAAGCAGCAGGGATCTGGGGAGGAAAAAGCTGGAGCAGCAGCTGGTGAGGTCACCCAGGGCTCACGTCCAGCTTTACCTGCCTGACCTGTGGCACTGTGACCATGGAGAAGCCGAGGATGGCATCGTGTCCTGCTCCAATTGCCACCCCAGAGTGCGAGCAGGAGCTGTCACAGATGCCCTGGTGTCCCCAAACCCAAGGGTTTCACTGTGCCTGCCCTGTCCTGTGGGCATTAAAGGATGGGACAAAGCAGGGAAGGGGATGCAGGTGGAGAGGATGTTACTGTGGGTCAGCATCCCTAGCTGCTCAGATCCTGGAGGTGCAGTGGAAAATCTGTGGGGGAAAATGTACCTGGGGTAAAAGGCATCTTGTTGGGTCTGAGAGCTGGCCTGACAGGAGCAGCAGGGTCAGGATGGGCAGAATCCATCCCAGATGGTCCCATCTGGGCAGAATCCATCTCAGATTGTTCCATGATCCCCAAATCCCAGTCTCCCTCCTGTGCTCCCACCAGGACACCCAGAGCTGTGCAGTGCTGGGCTGAGAGCTGGCTCTCTGTGCACCCCAAAAATGCCTGGGCAGGGGGCACTGACTCCATCCCCTTCCAGCGAAGATCCAGGGCTCTGGAACCACCAAACCCGAACTTTTCCTCAGCTGTGCCCTCAGCATCTCCCCAGCCTGACTGGGGCCAGCTCTGTGCTGCTCACCTGGCCAGATGCAGATGTCAAGACAAGTGGGTTTTGGGTTTTTTTTTTCTATTTTCCCATTTTCAGCTTGTTACAAACCATTGTTACCTTCCAGCTCAGGACAGGAGCTTGGTGTTGCCAAGGAGAGCTTAAAAATTGTCATTAAAAAATTCCAGTTTTGCATCATCTTCTCAGACACACAGGAAGAAACCTTTGCAATTAAATTCCCTGTGCTCCAGCAGGAGGGCAGAAGTTCCTCCTTTTTCCCCCCTTTTCTGTGATGATGATATTCTGGGATTTTAGAGCAGCAGGGGAAAAAAAAGGCTGTTTGAGTTTCCTCATTATGTTAAGCCTGGTTTTACTTTCTGATTGCCAAAGCATGATAAATGGAACACAGATTACCTAGAGATTTTCAAAGATTTGCTTTCAATTTGATTTTTCCTGAGCCTCATTAAGCCTGCAGGTTTTATCTACACTTTGTTCTTCCAGTGGAGTAACATTACCATATATTAATAGCCATATTTTTTCTCCCCATTTGAAATTAGAACCAGGTAGAGGCTTCTCATGCTTTGCTTTCAAATCCTATTTTTAAAAATATTGGTCTTGTGTGTGTGCTGTTTTTCCTTTCCCTCTGACCCTGCTGGCTCTGTAAAGGATATTTTCCAGGGAAATGCTTCCAGTCGTGGATCTCTGGGCATTGCTGGGTGCAGCTCTGTGGATTAAGGGATTCATTTTAGAAGGCATAATGTATAGATAAGAAAAAAGAAAGTGGCTTCCAACAGAAAGGCAGGCAAGGAAAGAAAGATTTAAAGGCAGGAGCTGTAAAATCAGAGTACAGAGGAGTTCAGGCAGGATGGGGTAACCCTTGATGTGCTCAGGTGCATCTTGCAGGTGTCAATGCCGTTGGAGGGGCTCATCCTCCGTGATTTGAGGAGAAAGAGCCCAAAATCCATGGCTGAGAGCCCCTGGGCTCAGCCTGAGTGCTGCTCTCTGGGAGGGAGGCAGGGACATGGGGACAGCACAGGACACAAAAGCCACCCTGACACACCTGGGCTGCTCCTTCTGCTGGAGCCAGGAATCCTGACCCACCTTTGGGGCTTTCCTGGGAGGATTCCAGTGCGTCCTCCTCATTCTGTGCCCACCCAGAGGTCCCAGGGCAGCTTGGAGAGGGGATGGAAAGGTCTCAGAGCAGCTTGGACAGGTGTCCCTGCTCCTGGTGTGGGAAGCATCTTCCTCATGAGCATCAGGACAGGGTGACAGGAGCTGTCCTGGGGATAAAAGACCAAGGCAAGCTGCTCTGGGGATGCCCTGACCAGAACAGAGCATCCTTGGGGTGCCCCTGCAGCCCCCCAGCCCTGGAGCTGCTGCAGAGGTGACACCCCTCATTCCCAGAGCCGTGTTCTCCTCCAGACACGACCCAGGAGCTGTGCTTGAGCTGCAGACAGCTCTTTTGGAGAGGTTTCCTGTCATTCCTCCAGTCCCACTCGAGGAACTCTAATTATAACTCTCTGCTTTCTATTTATAACGAGAGCAGCACCCAGGAGCTGAGGGCACCAGGGCCCCAGTGCTCCCAGCCCAGACCTCTGCCCCTCTGCCCTTCCAGAGCCTCATCCTGCATTGGAAAGGACATTTCCCACTCCCCTTTCCTTTGGATACACCCACGTGGGGCTTTTTTCCACTTGTTTACAAGAGAATGTTTTCTTTTTAAGAACACGGATTGTTCCAACCCCGCCTCGTAAACCAAACATTTCCCAAGCCCTCCGTGGCTCAGGATGATGTGGCTGTTACTGGAATGGCAGTGTGAATATCCAAAATGTGTTTGTTGGTGCGTTCTGGGGAGTTCTGTGCTCTGTATCCCCAGATGTGGCACAGAGGAGTGATGGGTCCTGTGGCTGGGATGGGATGGGGAAGGATTTGTGTTTATTTTAATGTGTTGGAGCTCTCCCCATCAGCAGCAGGGGAGCATCCCCCCAACTTCTGCTGGGCCAGCTGAAGGTGCCTTTGCTGCTGCAGTGACAGGGACTGGACTTTGCTGGTTCTGGTTTTACCCCACCATTCCTCTGCCCCTCTTTCCAACAGCATCAAGCACCTGCACTTCTGAGAGAATCTGAGAGTTTTCCCCCAGGAACATCTCTCAGTATCACCACTCCATGCAGGATGCCAGATTTGATGAAAATGCTCTGATCTGTTCTGACAAATCCTCTGTTCCTAAGTAGATAATAACCAGAAAATCTCCCTAAATAAATCCTGGTTTCGGATCTGTGCCCATACTTTGTTGTTCTTTCCGTACCAATTAGCTGCTCCTTCTTGACCTGAACTGGGAGCATCCTCAGCCCCTCCAAGGGGAAAGGAGACACAGGTTTATGGAACTGGGTGTGGGACTGGGAGGAGAGTTATGACTGCAAAAAATGAGAGTCTGATTTGGCAGCATGGAGGCACGACTGAACAGGGATTAAAGGTTGCAGAGACCCTAATCCTAAAGTGCAGCAGGAAGTGCTGGGACACCCTCCCATGATACAGAATCCTAGAATGGCTTGGGTTTGGATAAAAATCGCCTGATTCCACCCCTCTGGCCATGGGCAGAGCAGTATTTCACAGCAGCTGGTGCTGGAGAGAGACAGGGATATACTGGAATAACACCCCTTAATTTTCCTCTCTCCTCCTTCAATATCAAGAGGATCTATTTGATATTGAGATGTCCCTTGAGGCAAAGAGAATCCCAGGACCCATCTGCCCCCAAAACTCTGATGCCACTGATGAGGTCAGAGCTTCACCACGGGCAGGTGAAGGAGGAGGTGGAGATCCCAGCTGGAGGTGGATGCTGCACTCCCGTGGCCACCAGACACATCCCAGCAGCTTTCTGACCTCCTGCTTCCTGCAGCCTGGGTCCAGAAAATCCGGGCCATGCAGAACTGTGGGTGGCTGCGTTTGGGCAGGGGTGCAGGGGTGCAGGGACAAAGGGATGAAGGGGTGCAGAGATGAAGGGATGCAGGAATGCAGGGGTGAAAGAATACAGGGATGCAGGAATGAAGGGATGCAGGAATGCATGAATTAAAGGATGCATGAATTAAAGGATGCATGAATTAAAGGATGCAGGGATGCAGGGATGCAGGGATGCAGGGATGCAGGGATGAAGGAATGAAGGTACAAATGCATGAAGGGATGCAGGGATGCATGAATTAAAGGATGCAGGGATGAAGGGATGCAGGGATGAAGGAATGGAGGTACAAATGCATCCAGGGATGCTGAGATGTAGGGATGCAGGAATTATTAAGGGCTGCAGGAATGCAGAAATTAAAGGATGCAGGGATGAAAGAATGCAGGAATGCAGGGATACAGGAATGCAGGAATGAAGGGATGAAGAGATGCAGGGATGCAGGAATAAAGGGCTGCAGGAATGAAAGGATGCAGGGATGAAAGGATGCAGGAATGAAGGGATGGAGGAATGCAGGGATGAAAGGATGCAGGGATGCAGGAATAAAGGGCTGCAGGAATGAAAGGATGCAGGGATGCAGGAATGAAAGGATGCAGGGATGCAGGAATGCGGGAATTAAAAGGATGCACAGATGAAAAGATGCAGGAATGCAGGGATGAAGGAATGGAGGTACAAATGCATCCAGAGATGCAATGATGCAGGGATGCAGGAATTAAGGGCTGCAGGAATGCAGAAATTAAAGGATGCAGGGATGAAAGGATGCAGGAATGAAGGGATGGAGGAATGCAGGAATGAAGGGATGAAGAGATGCAGGGATGCAGGAATAAAGGGATGCAGGGATTAAAGGATGCAGGGATGCTGAGATGCAGTGATCCAGAAATAAAGGAATGAAGGGATGCAGTAATGAAAGGATACAGGAATGCAGGGATGCAGGAATAAAGGATGCAGGAATGTAGGAATGAAGGGATGAAGAGATGCAGGGATGCAGGAATAAAGGAATAAAGGATGCAGGGACGCACCGCCCGCTGTCACCAGGAGGTGGCACAGCCCGAGCGCGGATGTCGCACCGGGGCTCTCCCATTTTCCTCCGGGACCCCCAGGAAAGGAGGGACCTGATTCACTGCTTCCAATAAACCAAGGAAAAGCCTCGCACCATTCTTCTGGCAAAGCCTTTGTGCGGAATTCCTTTCCGTGGAAAGCAAAGAAAGAAGAACAAGGCACAGACTCCGTGTCGCTTGGAGAGAAGGGAAGAACGAGGGAGGGCACAGCTCTGTCAGTGTCCCCA
This sequence comes from Turdus rufiventris, assembly GCA_013186435.1. Lineage (NCBI taxonomy): Eukaryota > Metazoa > Chordata > Aves > Passeriformes > Turdidae > Turdus > Turdus rufiventris. The sequence goes on from PYHW01009944.1 coordinate 994,054, forward strand.
TGGCCCCTGTGCCTCATTCCCTGCTCCCACATCTCTGGATTTTTCCCATGGAAGATGCTCCTGGGGTTTTCCTGCAGGAGCAGATCCAGCAGCAGCACAAAAATCAGGAGGGATCCGTGCCAGAGCAAGGACAAGGTGTCCTGAGCATCCCTCCTGCAGTCTCCATCTATTCCCAGCTGGGATCGGGGCATTTTCTCCTCCTGCCGTGTGGGAGTGATGCACAGGCAGCGCTCACACCGCTGCAAATGGCAAATCGAGGATGTTTTTCCTCAAAAATGGCAATTTTCTCTTTCTAACAAAGAAGAGAGGCTGCAAAAGGAAGAGAACAGCAGTAATGGCTGGGCTTGATCTTGGAGGCTTTTTCCAACCTTATGATGACAGAGCAAAATGTTTGAGCTGCAGGTCAAGAAAATGATTGATTGTATTCCATTGAAATGGATAATTGTAAAGAGCATTGCTATCTCTGGTAAAACACAGAAAGAAAGGGCTGGAAAGAACCTAAAAATTCATCCCCAGCTCCCACTGTCCCAGGGTGCTCAGAGCCAGCCTGGCCTTGCTCACTACAGTGTGTACTTTGTGAGTACGCTCAGTTTTATCAAAGAAAGGTGATTTCTTCCCCCAAAAGAGATTTCTTTCACTCTGTTTTCCTTCCTTGGGTTTCCACATCCAAAGTTAACCAAAATCTGTTCATCCCCATCTGTTTGCTGTCCCTCAGCTTCCAGGAAAGCCCAGGACAGGGGATGGATGTTCTGCAAACAGCAGCAATCAGATGGAGGAGATGTTGTGCAATCATTTTCTCGCTCCTCAGTCCTTTGTGAGAGGCAATGACAAATCCTTGTGTGAAATGTGGTGGAGCCCTTGACATGGTGCTGGCAGGAGGATTCTGTCCTCTCCTGAGAAGGGAACAAACAGCAGATTCAGAGCCTGTTATTTCTCAAATTAAAACAAAAAGTAATTAAACAAAACCCTTCAACCCTTCCCACTTTTTTTTTTTTNTTTTCTGAATTCCTCCTTAGCATCCTGAGAATCCTGGAGAGGATTTGCATTTGGGACATGAAATGAATTCTCACAATGAAGCCAAAGAAAACCAAGGTCTGTGGGTGGAGGAAGCTGTGGCTGTGCCAGCAAGGAGAAATCCTCACAGGGATAAAATGGATAAATGGATAAATGGATTTATGGATAAATGGATAAATGGATTTATGCATGGATGGATGGATGGATGGATGGATAAGAAAGAAGGGAAGGAAGGATTCCAGGAAGGATTCCAGGAAGAAAGGAAGAAAGGAAGAAAGGAAGAAAGGAAGAAAGAAAGAAAGAAAGAAAGAAAGAAAGAAAGAAAGAAAGAAAGAAAGTTTCAAAGCAAGTGCCAAGCTGCTGTGGCCACCTGCAAAAGCTGGTAATTTACAGACATTTTAATTTCCTAAATCTGCATCCATTTATCTGGGATGTGACAGCAGTGACAACCCTTGCAGCAAACCTGTGACATTTCCCAGGCATAGTTACCCAGGAGAACCTGTCCCAGCCAGCCCCAAATCCAGGGAATGTTTTTCCTCTGGCACCAGTGTCCTGCTGACATCCATCCACCAACCCAGCACCTCTCCAGGGACATTGCTGGCCCAGAGGGCTTCTGATCTTTTCAGTAATCCTGAAAAGGGGATGGTGGATTCCATGGGCACACAGGGTTCTGCTGTGCTGTGCACACTCAAACATCCCTCAGCTGTCCATAAACCCACCTGATGTCAGTGCCAGGATGGAGATGCGCATGAACCAACCAAACATCTCCACTCTGCCCAGAGCACGAGTTCATGAACTGCTATCACTCTGTTCTAATTGGAACATCATGTCTTACACAATCAGCTCCTTCTCCATCCCCTTCTTGCGCTTTTTTAGAAACCATTTCCTGCTTTTCCCAGCTGGACACGCTGTCCTTCCTCCTGCTTTGAAGCAAATATTTTGTTGGGTTTGGCTGCTGCCACAGCCACACGTCGTCTTCTGCCTGATATTTGAGCCATCTGCTGCTAAAGGGAATATTTGGGGCTCCAGAGGGTTGTGAGGTGCTGAGAGGAATCAGGAAGCAGCAGAGCAGGAGGAAAATCCTTCTCAGCTTCACCTGCAGAGCAATTCAAGCTGAAATGCCTTAAAAATGAAAAGCTGAGAGTTGCTTGTTCCAGCAGCCTGGTACCCCAGGCTGAGGAGCTGATCCATCCTCACACAGAACCCAACCCCCATTTCCTCTTTTTTCCCAAGTGGGTGGAAAAAGAGAAAAAGAGAATTGGCCTCCTGAGCCGTGGAGGTTGCCAGCATCTGCCTGGCCTCATTTCTGCTGCTTGGAGAACATCTGGCTCTGCTCTGGGACAGCCACAGGGCCAGAGGTGCTGCAGGGACAGGAGCTGGGAGCTGAGGTGCCCAGAGCAGGTGACACCCCCTGGTGACGGTGATTTTCCTTCCAGGACACACATAAAGAGCTTTCTCCTCGGTATTGCTCCTGTCTCCTTTTATTTTTTTTTTTTTTGTTGCTTTTTTGTTGTTTTTTTGGGGTTTTTTTTGTTGGTTTTTGGGGGGATTTTGGTTTGGAGGTTTTTTGGGAGCTTTTTTGGGGGGGTTTTTTTTGAGGGTGTTTTTTGGTTGTTTTTTGGGGGGGTTTTGGTTTGGGGTTTTTTGTTTGTTTGTTTGTTTTGTTATTTTATTTTTGTTGGGTTTTTTGGTTGTTGTTTTGGTTTTTTTTCTTATTTTTGTTGTTTTAGGGATTTGTTTCTTTGTTTGGTTTGGGGTTTTTTGTTTAGTTCGGTGGTTTTTTAGGGGGTTGGGTTTTTTTGTTGTTTTGTTTTGTTTTGTTTTTGTTATGTTTTGCGTTTTTGTTTCTGTTGTTTTTTTTTTGTTTTTGTTTTTGTTTTGTTTTTTTTTTTTGTTTTGTTTGGTTTGGTTTGGTTTGGTTTGGTTTGGTTTGGTTTGGTTTGGTTTGGTTTTGTTTGGTTTGGTTTGGTTTGGTTTGGTTTGGTTTTTTTGGTTGTTTTGGTTTTTGTTTTCCTTGCACTTCAGGGGAGTTGCTTCATTAGCATTTCATGGAGAGCTGGAAAACCCCAAAATATCAAACACCCCTTTGCCCCCAGGTGTGGCAGGCTGGAACACTGTCCCCAAGCTCCCAAACCTTGAGCACACACGCGCCTGGCTCCCTTGGTCCTCAACACTCAAAAAATACAAAAACCCCCCAAAAAATCCCCAAAAAATCCCCAAAAAACCCAACCCCCCCCCTCCCCCCCCCAAACCCCAAAAACCCAGCAGGGTGAGTTTTTCTCACCTGACCTGGGGGGCTGGGGCTGCTCCTCGCTGTCACCCCAGGGGGACAATTTGGTGCCTGAGGATTGGAGCTGGAGGCACAGCTGAATGGTTCTTTGTGTGCCGTGTCCTTTGCAGGATAAAGAGGGCATTATAAAATGTAGGAAATGAGACTCTCCCTGCTCCCCAAACCGAATTCTTGCCGGGTTCTTCTGCCTCGCCCATCCCTGCTGGGAGGATGGATCCACCCCAGCACCAGCTCAGGTTTAGCAGCACAGGGGGCTCGTGCTGTGCTGGGAAATGGGGACAAATGGGGACAATAATCAGTGTGGGGGCACTGCTGGGGCTGGTTTTGTGCTGGGGCAGGGAACATCTGTCAGCCCCTGCAGCTCCTGGGGAGCCCTTCAGCTCAGGAGCAGAGGCAAATTCCCACATTCCAAAGGGAATATTTAAGGAATCAGTTCATTTCCAGGAAATCCTTCTCTTGTTCTTTCTTTTTCTTTTTTTCTTTCCTTTTTTTTCCCCCCTCCAATGGAAAAGTTAAGTCCTCATGAACTTTTTGAGAACTTTTGTTTGTTCCCTCTTGCCAGCTGAACTCTGCTTTGTGCTGGTGACAGAACTCCTTTCTCCCAGTGCTGGCCATGGGCCAGGAACTGTCCCCTGTGTGCTGGCAATGCCACCAGCCCTGTCCCCTTCTCTCTGGGCTGAGGCAAAGCCCCAGCTCCTCTCTGGGGACTCTCTGCGGGTCTTTTACCTTCTCCTTCTTGTGCCAGAGGTGATGGAGTGAGCCCTGCTTGCTTCACCTTCCTCTGCAATGGAAAATGTCAAATACCAGGGGAATAATCAGTCCGACCTGTGGAACAGGGGGGTGGTGGGTCCTTGGAAGAAACAACAGCACAAGCAGGAAGGAGGAATTCCTCTTTCCCTCTGCAGCTCCAGAGATGCTCTCTCTGGGACAGGACTTTTTTATTTGAGTCTTTGCATCATGCTGGGTGGCAAAGGGAAGATTTCCCAGAGTTTCTGTGTTTCACAGCAGGGCACAGAGGGCAGAGCAGAGTGGATTCCACAGACCCACTCCCAGCCCCATCACCAGCAGCATCTGCAGAGGCACAAACCACGAAATGCTGAGGAAAAAAAAAGAATCCAACAAGGGATGATATCCAGCAAGGGATGATATAAATGGTATTTATCTCTGGAGGCTCGTGGCTTGAGTTCTGCACCAATAAAACTCTGCCCTTTCAGAGAATCTCCATTTCCCAGAGCTGAGTGTGTGAACAGGTGACACAATTGATATTTCTCAGGGGTGCAGAGCAGGAAGGGAGCTGTTGTGCAAGTAGGAGGGGGATAACCAGGCTCTAAAGATGTATCCTCCAAGTGCCAAAATGTGTTTAAGCTGAGTGTGGGACGTGCACAAGCAGTGATTGCAACACAGTGGAGAGAGCTGAGTCTGTTCTGTGAGAGTTTCAACCTTTGCAAACGAGCTGGGCGCAGGGATAAAAGGAGGGAAGTCATGGAATAATTTGGGCTGCAAGGGACCATTAAAGGTCACCCAATCCAACCCCTCTGCAGTGGGCAGGGTCACTTTTAACTAGAGCAGGTTATTCCAAACCAAATCCAACCTGGCTTTGAGTGCTTCCAGGGATGGGGCAGCCACAGCTTCTCTGAGCTCCCTGTGCCAGGGTCTCACCTCCCTCCCAGGGAAAAATTTATTCCCAATATCCAATCTAAACCTGCTCTCTGTCAGTTTGAAAGCATTGCTCCTCATCCTATCACTCCATGCCCTTGTGAAAAATCCCTCTCCAGCTCTTAGGGGCCCTTAGGAATCCCTGGAACCTTCTGTTCCCCACCTGGGTGATTTCCAGGGGAAGGACTGACAACGACTCACCCCAGAGAGGAGGGAGGGCAGGGCTGAGGATTTTCTGAGCCAGGTAACACCTCCCTGCCCTCTGCAGCATCCCCACCCCAGGAGAGGGAGCTGGAGCTGTTCCTGGGGGTCCCCAGCAGCGATGGCAGATGAGGATGGAACTGCAGTTTCTACAGAGACATTTATTGGAAGGGTGTAAAAGCAGAGTGCAAATTGCAGTAAGAACACATGGTCCCAGGCATTGGTGGGACAGGAACCCAGGAGGTGGCAGTGTGCCCAGATTCCCTGATGCACCCAGATCCAGAGAGATTTGACGTCCAGAGATGGATTAGGACCCTTCCTTCTGCAAAGCTTTCAGTCCTTCTGCTTCATCCTTGCTTGACAAGAGCTCTGCCCAGAGCAGGCATTTTATCAATCAGCCTTGGGAAGGGCAGCTTGGAGCAGGGCTGGGAGCCCTGCAGAGTGCAGGAGGAACATCAGAGAGGAGCCTGTCCCCTCTCCCTGTGCACTGGCAGTAAATATGTGCAGTTTGGTTAATACTGAGCCCTGCAGAAATGAGCATTTAACAGTCCTCCTGCTGCAGCTGTTTCCAGTCGAAAGTCCCATCCAAAGTCAGATCAAAATTATCCTTCTCCTGCTCTCGGGAGAGCTCCAGAAACACCTGCAAGGGGCGAGTTAATGCTCGGGTTATTCCTGTGCTGCTCCTTTGCAGGAGGCACAGCTCTGCAGCCCTGGGAGAGGTGTGGAGAGGATTTTTGGGGGAGCAGGAGCTGAGCCCCCCGTGCTCTCTGGAGAAACCAGACAGGCATCACCTCCCTGTAGGTATTTCCATAGAGGTTTTCCCCACCAATGGATTGACTTAAACACTCCTCATCTTTGCCACCAGCCTTGTGCAAGCAGCAATAAATAATCTGCTGTTTCCATGCTTGGGTGTGCTGTGTGCCTTCCTCAACCAAGTGGAATCTGGGACTTCCATCAAGCCTTGTTCCCACCAGGCAAAATCCCAAATAACCCCAAACCATTTCCCACCACTTTACCAGCAGAGAACCCCTCACCACCACCCTCAGGCAGTTTTTTTGGTGGAGTTCCTTTTGCCACGGCACCAGCCTGGGTTTGGCTGCAGCTTTTGTCCCTGCTCCTGCCTTCACAGCACAAATCAAAAATATCAAAATCACCTGCCTGAGTCAGAGTGTTCAAGGAGAAGCTGTACTCCTCGAGGCTGCAGCTTTGTTTGGCTGTGGAGAAATGGGAAGGGGGTTGAGATGGAGCAGCTGCTGTTCTGCCTTTCCAAAAAGTCACCAGGCTTTGCTCTTACCTTCCTCTAGCTTGGAGAAGGACTGGGACAGGGGCAGTGCATCTTTCATTGGGACCTTGTAGACAAGCAAAGAGGGGAACCTTGAGGAAAGAGAAGAAAGGGTGATTTGTGCTCTGTGCTGGGTTCTGGATTTCCTGTGCTGGATCACAGGAGGGCTGGCTGTGGTGACATGATGGAATCAGATCCCCGTGCAGGGAGCTGCTCATCCCTCTCCAGCTGAGCGCTGTGTTTGCCCATCACACCAGGCACGTTTTCAGGGATGGGGCAGTGCTGAAACCCCATCCCACATTTTAAATTTACCTCTCCTGGCGGGCTGCACCCGGGAAAATCTTCAGAATCTCAGCGTGCAGAACATCAGTGCTCTCTGCATCCTTGACCTTGATCTCCAGGAGATATCCTTTGCCAAACTTGTTCTTCAGGTACTGGATGGAGCCGATGCACCTGCAGGGCAGGGAGGAACAGAGATGAAATCACTGTCACCTCTGCTCCTTCCTGAGCAGGAAAGCACAGCCACAAAGCTGTGGTGAGGCTGGAGGAGTTCGCTGCAGCCCAGCCAGGGGCTGTCACCCACCGCAGCTGGCCGGACACCAGGATGGCCACACGGTCACACACGGCCTCTGCCTCCTCCATGTAGTGCGTGCTCAGCAGGGCTCCTGACTCCTTGGCTTTCAGGGCATCCCGGATTGTTCTCCTGAGGATCAGAGTGCAAAAAAATAGATTAAAGAAAATCTAACACTCCCTAGTCAGCCGTTGTTCTTATATCTTTATGTATCCAAATGACTTTCCCCTAAAATTAGAATAAAATTTTCACGTGCGGCAACTTCAGATTAATGCTTTGAAATAATGAAAAAAAAATTATGAATTCTCCCAAATTCCATTCAGTATTGTCTTAAATCTTGCAAAAGGATGAAGGTAAAATAGTTTTTCTCTCTCTTGGCTCATCCCTGAGTGAAAGAGAGACAAGAAGCGAATTTTCCAATAGAACCATTGCAGTGTGAGGGGTAAAACACTTCTCAGGTCACTCCCAACATCTCCTTTTGTCTCCCCAGCCCTTCCCCACCCTGTTCTGGGGTTCCTGCTCACCAGACTCGGCGCTGCCCGTTGGGGTCCATGCCGGTGCAGGGCTCGTCCAGGAGCAGCACGGAGGGGTTGCCCAGCAGGGACAGTGCCACACACAGCTGGGACATGGAGAAGGGGCTCAGCCACAGCTCCTGCCCACACACAGCTCCTCCTTCATGGGAGCTCTGATTTGTGGGAAAGTTTTGGGGAAGGCTTGTTTCCACCACCCTGCCCAATGTGTCCCAGGGCACTCACTCAGGAATTAGTGCTTGAGTATCTCAGTGCCCGTTAGAGGTGATCCAAAACTCACCTTTCTGGTTATCCCAGCAGGCAGTTTCCTGACTTTTTTGTTTAAGTAGTCTTGAAGCTGCAGAGCATTCACGATTCTGCAGGGAAACCGAAAAAAGAACATTTTTATTATTCCAAATCAATATTGTCATCAAGGGTTCCCGAAATGACAAGAAAAAGGAACTTTTCTCCCCTTGCTCTTGACTCCTGCTTGTTTTCATTAAACATTGATTGTGTTATTAAAATGGAAGTGCCTATTTGAAGCAGAGTGTGCTGAATAAGCCACAAGCTCTTTTCTAAACCCAACAGCATTAGGAATCCATTCCCCCTTGCCAGTGTCAGCTAAGCACCCTTTCTTGTGCTGCCAAACTCTAACATCAGAGATTGCAGAAAAGCTGCCTAAAGATAACACTCTTAAAAGGGCATTAGTGGCAAATTTCGTACAGTACAACATTATCCCCACCAAATGCACTCAGGAAAACTGGAGGTTTTCTTAAGGCCCTCACTAAACCACAGCGCTGAGCACAAAAGCATTTCTGCAGCTGAGTTTCCTGAATTTTTTGCAAGGTTTCCTGTGCATGATACAATTCCTCCAAAGCCATCTTCCCCTGGAACTTA
>PYHW01009944.1:1003024-1021636 GCA_013186435.1 Turdus rufiventris
CTGATGTGAGCTCCTGAGAGATCGATATCAGCACTCTCAGCTCCTGATAAAACAACTACCAGGGACAGAAAGAAAGTTTACAATTTCCTCTGTGAATTTTGAGTCTCTGTCCCCCTCCCCATGCCTGGGGGTGGCACAGGGGCTGTCCCAGCCCTCCCCCTGTACCTGTGCACAGCAGCAGCCGCGTCCTCCTTGCGCAGCCCCTTGATGGCCGCGTAGACCTGCAGGTGCTGCTGCAGGGTGACCTCCAGCCACAGCGGGTTCTCCTGGGGACAGTACCCCAGGAATGCAGGAGCCTGGTCCTGGGAGCCTCCTCCATCTCCCCTCTTCATCAGCACCTGCACAACCAGGCTGGGCATTGTTCTCTGACCCCTTGCTCGGTACAAGGGGCGTACAGGGGAAGATTGTGGGGTTTAAGAGGGGAAACCCACAGGTTTGGGGTGATTTCACACTGTTCTTAAATATAGGCATGGCAGCTAGAGCGGATTTTGATAGCATAGGGTTAAAAATGTTTCTAAAATCATGGGAATTGTACACAACAGATTCAAAGGAAGGTTGGGTCTGGTAGGGCTGGGAAAGGGAACCAAGCCTGGGAATGGATGTTGAGCTTTGTCTTTATTGAATCATGTGAAACTGCACCTGTGGAATCATCATGTGATAAATAACGTAATTGTTAAATGTAATAATTGTTTGGTAAATTGAATAAATTATTGTTTGATCATAATAAGAATCATGAGAAGCGATGTAATCAAAACAAAATCATGAGAAAGGATATTTGGGGACCTGATGGAAATCACAAGAATCCATGCTTGGATAAGATCAATGTGTACAATAGAACAATTTGGGTTTAGTAATTATTCTATAGTTACATAATGAAAAGGGTATAAAACCTGTCCCTCTGGAATCCACGTGGAGTCAGATCTGGGTTTGTACCCCGACTCCCAGAGCTCTGCAATAAAAGCCCCTGCAGATAATCATCCTGTGGTTGTGTGTTTCTATGCTGACAATTTGGCAATTAAATATGGCAATGAGGGCAGATTCGACAGCTTATCAAAATCAGAGCTCACCATCATCATCACCATCACGTTATTAATACATTATTGAATTTAATAGCACCATGAACTCGATTAAAGCCCCGATCACTAACAATGCTCTGACAAAAACCGCAGCCTCAATAAAAATGACAGCTTAGCCCAGGTGCAAGGTTTGGATTTTTGTCAGGGATCCATCCCTTCTGTCCAGGTGTCTCCTACCTGCCCAGCAGTCGGGGCTGTCTCTCCAGTGATCATTTTGATAGTTGTGCTTTTCCCAGCCCCGTTGGGCCCCAGCAGTCCTAACACTTCTCCTGCAAGAAATACACAGGATTTCTTAGGACTATTCCCCATTCAAGAAATATATCATGCATAGCCCCACAAAAGAAAAAATAGAAAAAGCAGAATACCAATATCAAAGATATTATATATCGAATAAATGGTTTTAGTGTATAAAATACATGCTCAGAAAAGCCATATGATTTCCACTTAAACTGATGCTGTGAATTGTTCCCAGGAGCCACTGTTAAAGTGGTCCCCTCTCCCCAGGATCTTTACTTTATTTTATCTTTATTTTATCTTTATTTTATCTTTATTGTATCTTTATTTTATCTTTCTTTATTTTAGGTAATGGACAGTCACAGGTCATTAACAGGATGCACCATTAACACATCAAACCCAGACTAAAGGTGCTTTAACAACAGAACAAATAGATTTGACTTGCCTGTCCTTGCTCAGGTAACTGAAAATGTGCAGGGAATTAACTCAGAGTTCAACCCAGGTCTGGCAGAACAGTCCCAGTTCTCACCTTTTTTCACACAGAAGGAAAGATTTTTGGTGGCTGTTTTCTTCTTCTTCTTAAAAAACGAGCCAGCTTGCTTTATTTTATATTCCTTGCACAGATTGCTGACTATAATGACTGATTTCTGAAAGTGAGGAGGAAGAAGCAAGATTAATTTATTATCTTGGACAGCACAAACCCTTCAGCTATATTTTTCCATTAAAAAGGCAGAAAACCTCCTGAAGATCTTTGTTTTATGGAATATGAAGTGCAACAGGACTCCTGATTGTCTGAGCTCCTCTTAAGAGTTTTCTTCACCTGATGGAACCCCCACTTCTGGGATTTTGATTTTCCCAGGGAGAACAACACAGCCAGAGCACGGAGCTGCAGTGGTTTGTGTTTTACCAGGTAGAAAATCAAACAAAACAAGAAGGAAAATACTCAGGGTACCTCCTCCTGGCTTGGAGCCACCACAGCATTTCTCACTGCTTCCCTTTCAGCTCTGACATCTTCATCCTCCTCCTCCAGCACCTTGGGGTGCTGCTGGCTGCTTTCTCTTCTTGGGGAAATCCTGAAAAACCACCAGATTTACCTCAGGATTTTGTTCTTTATCTCTGTTCTCCACCAGTGCATTTCAAATGGACCAAGAGTGAATTTCCCTGGGATTGAATTTATAATATATTATAATGATTACTATGAATATCATCATATAATGATTACTATTAATATCATCATCGTTATTGATATTGTTTGGGATGATGATGATAATGATGATGTTTATAACTGTTTTGTACCAAAAAAGAAGCTGGTACAGCACAGGCAACCTCCTGTGGAGGCACTAAATAACTTAAAAGCTGTTTTATATTATCACACCACTGCAGTATTTAAGGGGCTTCAATTTAAGTAGCTATTTAAACTTAAGTAATAAAAAATCACCAGTTAAAAAAATAAATTAAAAATAGGGATGCAAATGCAATGATGTTTTCAAGGAGAAGCAGTGGGGTAGGAGTTCAGATCAAACAGGTGCATGTGTGTTTATACAAACCTAAATATTGGGTCCTGTCTCAGCACTGCTTTTCCATATTTTAACTCCAAAAAGCGCAGGAGAAGAATGAACACCACAGAATGGATGTACGGCTGAAAAAACAGAGGTTGCCACATTAACAGCCTTGCTAAAAAGTACATGGGGAAAATAGAATATGTGGGGGAAAAAAAATCACAAAATCTGTGAAAATGGAGCCCATTAGCATTGAAACTCAGGGTAATCAACACTGCAGAAAGCACTAAGGGCAGAAAAAACCCCAATTCATAAAATAACAGGACATCATGAGGTGGTCTGGGCATATTTCGTTTTGCTTTCCCCATCTCAAAGGTGTGAAATTGTTTTAGCACAGCAGGTAAAATGTCATCCAGACCCACCCAGATCCTCCTCCTGCTCCCTCATACCTCAGGAGGGGCTTTAGGAGACCCACATTCTAAATAAAAACTAAAGAAAAAAAGTTAAATGTTTTCTTACTGCAAAGACAGCAAACATGATATGATTGCCTGAATCCATACTGAATCTCTCAGTGTCCTGCATGAAAATCTGTAAGGATAAAAGAAAAAACACTCAAAGAAAACATGAAATTCTTTAGCATCATTCTGGTTAATGCAGTAATGTTCAAAATGCTTTGAAACTCACAGAACTTGTGATTTCCCCCTAACATTGAGCATACAGATGACCCCCAGATTTTGGTGATGTTACCCCCAGACTTTGGTGCAGTTACCTCCAGATTTTGGGGCAGTTACCCTCAAATTTTAGTGTAGTTACCACCATATTTTAGTGCAGTTACCCCCAGATTTTGGGACAGTTACCCTCAGATTTTGGGGAACTTACCCCCAAATTTTGGTGCAGTTACCCCCAGATTTTGGTGATGTTACCCTCAGATTTTGGGGCAGTTACCCCCAGACTTTGGTGCAGTTACCCTCAAATTTTGGGGCCATTATCCCAAGACTTTGGTGCAGTTACCCCCAGATTTTGGTGATGTTACCTTTAGATTTTAGGGCAGTTACCCCCAAATTTTATTGCAGTTGCCCCCAAATTTTGGTGCAGTTACCCCCAAATTTTATTGCAGTTACCCCCAGATTTTGGTGCAGTTACCCCCAGATTTTGGTGATTTTACCCCCAGATTTTGGTCACAAGGACCCAGGGTTGTGTTTTAGGCTCCTCCTTGCCCAGAAGCACCACTCACATGCTGGGTGCTGAACACAAAACCCATCAGGGGGTACACGGGAAGCAGGAGGCACAAAATGTAGAAGGAGATGTTGGAGCTGTCCAGGTAATCGACCATTCTGTCGATGAAAAAAGAAATAAAGCACACCTGAAAATAAAACAAGAGGGGAGCTCAGCTGATGGGAAGGGTTACTCACTGCTCGTTTAAACTCTGTGAGTCTAACTCTGCCATTCCCCGCTGAATTTATAAATTTAAGTTCCTGCTGAATTTATAAAAATGCACCAAAAAAAAAAAAAAAAACCAAACAAAAAAAGAACCCCAAAACAAACAAAAAACCAAAACAAACAAACAAACAAAAAACCCAAACAAAACAAAACAAAACAAAACAAAACAAAACAAACCCAACAGAAACCCAAAAAAACCCAAAAGAACAAAACAACAAAAAAAGATGAGAGGCAGAGAGGGCTCAGGAGATCCTCAGCTGTCTCTCAGGGCTGGTTGCTGCTTTGGGCCAGCTGGGGACACTTCTTCCCAAGGACAGGGCTGCTTCAGGCAGGAAAATCAAACATTTTATAGCACATCCTGTTCGCTCCCATCCCCATCCATGCCAATAATCCACCTCCCTCCAGGTCAGGCTTGGATCATCAGTGTCTAGCCTGATGGCTCCTGTCTCAACTCTTGACATCTCTTGGATGTGGGGTGTCCAGCAGAGTGATAAATTCATTTTTTGCCACCAGTTCGGGTTGGATTCAGGTATTTCCCCATGTCACAGCAGGATTGTGGCAACAGAACACGGTGACACGAATTTAATACAGAATTGGCTGCTATGAAATGCACCCAGATTTATTCTCCACATCTCTGCTTGGTGTTTTGACATCTAGCTTAAGATCCCACAATGTCTGTAAACCCAGCAGTGCCTTGCTCACCACTATCAGGATAAAAGACCAAATATCACAGCTCCATCCTTTGCGAGAGTTGAAGGAGATCAGGTACATCAAGAGGACGAGGGAAATCCCATAACCCAACGTCCCCATCACCTACAGGGAGAAAAGGCTTTTGTTGGACAGAATGGAGTGAGGTAAACACCAGAAACTCATCTACAGCAATGGGGGACAGTGGAAATGATCACACAGTAACATCAGGGCATTTAGAAATTACCACAATTTTACTCTGAGGTGTAAAGGAATATATTAAAGCAAGAATTATTGCCTTTTATTTCCAGCTGGAGAAATCCAAAGCATAGAAGGTGAAACAAGAAGGTCAATAAGAGGATCAAGAGTGTTCCAGCACCATCTGCACCCACAGTGTCTCAGCCACACAAAATATTTCTCCCCAATCCCTTCCAAGCAAACCAGAATGGAATTTACCAGCAAGAAGAAGATGCTGGCACTGCCAGAAACCTTGTTGCTTATGGCAAACTGGAGGCCAAACATGGAGAAGAGCAGAATCCAGCAGAGTGGGATGTCCACCAGTGCCTGGCCACACCAGTAGGCTGAGGGGAAGAGCCCTGAGATCCTCAGCTGGGCATGAGCTCCTGCCTGGGAAGGCACAGATTTAAAGGGTGGTTTATGGTCTGTGCCTGGTTGGCCAACTGCACCTGTTGGAATGGCCCCAGGAAATGAAAAGGGAATAAAATCTGTCACCATCGTGATTCTGGGGTAAAATTCAACCTCTTTTAATTTTTTAATTTTTTAAAAAATATTTTTAATATTTTGTGTTGGCGGCAAAACTTCTCGTGGATCAAAACACCCCCAAGCTGCCAATCATAGAGCTGGACTCAGTCACCTCAGAGGTGATTTCCAACCTGAAGGACTCTGGACTCACACATCCTTCTGGCAGAGCAGTTGTAATCCCTCCTGCCCACCCCAAACCTGCTCCATTTCAGGGAATTCACCTTGCAATCCTGCGTGTAGCCCATGGCAAAGTGAGGAGGAAAACCAGGGAATAATAGCAGCATGTAAAAGAGGTAAAAGGACATAAAATAATCCCAGTATCCTGGATGAAACAGCTGAAAATACAAGAAAAAAGCATTTGTGGAAAATGTCTGCAATTCATTTTACCATTCATCTTACTGCATTTCTCATGGATCACAGGGCACTATGAATAAAAAAAAAAAGAGGGATTTGAACCCAAATTTTGGAAGGTTTTCCCAAACCAGAGCCACGCAAAGTGCTTGCTGGTGAGGACAGATGGGTGGTGCCTCCATCCCAGATTTGTGGGGGGCTCCATCAACTGATGAGGCAAAACTTGAAGAATGTGCTGGAAAGAATAAGGAACCTCCTGGAAAAACCTCCCAGCTCCCCTCTCCATGCAGCAGCCCTTGAGACCCACATGGGAAAAATCAGATCTGTTTATCCTGAAGTCAAACGTGATGGCTGTAGAGGCACTGACACATTCAGACAGCCCTACAAACCCATTAAAACCTGATTAATTAGACCTTAAACAGTTTTCTGGCAGCTTCTGGCTTCACTTACAGAGAAGAAGGGGTGGCTCCAGACCTGGATGTGCCTGGTGGAGTTGAGGGTTCTCAGCAGGGCGTTGCTGATGATGTTCACCAGCACTGGGAAGCAGTTGATGGCCTCCAAGTGGCACAGCACAGTGAACCTGTAGCTCTTCAAAGAGCAGAAAAAACAAGGTGAGAACTCCTGGCTTTTCCCACCTGCAGGGAAGCATCAGGAAAGGAGCACACCAGGGAAATCCAGGCCTGAAATAGCTTGTTTGCTAAAAAAAAACCAAATTATGAAGTGTTAGAGGTGTGTATTTTGAGATGGAAGGTCAGGGAGATAAATCTCCTCTAGCATGGGCTTCACTGCTCAAAACATTTCTTAATTTTCATACCTGTGGTACAAAAAGTCAACGGGGCCATCCCACAGGGAGAGCTGATGGAGGCACCTTGCTTAATTACCCAATTGTTGTGAGGAAATTGGAGGGACAGGAGAAAAATCCTCACCTGACCCTCACGGGACACTTTTATGGCCCCGTTGTGTTGGAGTTCCTCCGTGATATTTTCCTTTTCTGCTATTTCCACTGTAAGATCCTGGCTCTGGAGCACATGGATGAAGTCATCAATGCCTGTGCCTGGCGTGAGGACCAAAAAGAGAGGAATTACAGCACTGGGAAACAAAAGAAGCTTTGATGATTTTATTTTTATTTTTATTTTTAAATCCATGACCACCAAACAAAAGCAGAGGAAATCTAATAACTGTGGGGATCAGGCAGCACATGTGTGCTGGATCATTGCACGTTAATTTTTGGGAAGTGAATGGATTTCAGTCTGAATTTTTGCATTGTCATTTTTTCCCCTTAGCCTCTTCTGAAGTGCTACAAAACGAATTTTCCTTTGTCACCATCTGATGAAGATACCAGTGTCATTCTCTGGCTAAATAACCTGAAATGTCCACTCATGGGAATGTTGAAGGTGAAACCCTGGCAGCAGCCCATTAATTTGACTCGGCGTGAGTGAGCCTGGAGTGTGGTGCCTGCTTTGAAAACCCTACACTTTCCTGCTTGGATGGAGACCTGGATTTGTGGCAGGGAGAGAATCCTGTCCCCATTTTATCTCACCTGCCCTGGCACCCCTTTGCACGTCTCTGAAGCTCAGCAGGTTTCCCTCCATCTCAAGACAATCCCTACCCTCCTCCCTCATTAAAATTTTAGCCTTCATTAAATGAAAGCCTTCAACCCCCCTTGGATCCTCTCCATCTCACCCATCTGCTCTGCCCTGTGGAGCAGCAGGATCCCAGAACGGGGGAGGATGAGGAGAAGCTCCCTGCCCTCACCTGTGTGGTTGTAGACCAGGAGGGTGGTGGTCTCCAGGTAGGATCTCCTCCCCAGGGGCAAGAAGTACCGGGCAGGGGAGAGCTGCCAGGCACTCACACTCTGCCAGCCAGCCACCACGCACAGTTGCAACACCAGAGGAAGCAGAAAAACCACATAGAGCAGCAGACTGCATCAAGAAAGAGAGGAATAAACACTCTGAAAAGAGGTGTTCAGCAGAAATGCTTTCAGAATGCATTTGTGTGTTGGAAATGGGGGGTGATATTCAGATTACGCAATGCTCTGTTAAAAACTTTTGGGAATTTTCATAGAATCATGGAATATCCTGACTTTGAAGGGTTCCATAGTGATAATGGATCCAACCTGTGGCCTTGACACCCCAACAATCCCATGGGCATCCCTGGGAGTGCTGACCAAACGCTCCTGGAGCTCGGGGGCTGTGCCCATTCCCTGGGGAGCCTGGGCAGTGCCCTGCACCCTCTGGGGGAAAAACCTTTCCCTAAAATCCAACCTAAACCTGGTCCAGCTCCAGCCATTCCCTCAAGCCTTGTCAATGATGGCCAGAGAGAATTTTATTTCCAGAGGTCTCAAACCTTGATCATTCACCAAATTATTTAAAATGCAGCAGGCAGAGAAACTGAGCTCCGGACTGCTCAACTTTTTAGGGCTCTGAAATGCCTTTCAAACTTTCACTAGAAACAAGGTTTTCAAATATCAACATCTTCTAAACATTTTAGGGCTACAAAATGCATTTCAGACTTCCTTTAGATACAAGTTTCTCATAAATCAGCATCTTCCTTTAGTTCCTTGTGTACCACCAGGAAACACCAGCTTGAACAGCAGGGCCAAATGAGTTCAAACACTGGCAACACGAAAGAAATTAAAAAAAAAAAAAAAAAAAAAAAGCAGAGGAAGCCTGAAAGCACCCTCTGCACACACTGACTTATTTTAAAACTTCCTCCATTTTATATAAAAGTAATTCTAAATTATTATTTTCTTTGGAAAGAAAATGGATTTCTCTTGCATAAGTTATGAAAATGAAAATGCACAAAAGGGAGATTTTGTGTTTCTGGCACTGGAAAGGAAAAATTTTTCCCCTCCTCTGAGTGCAGATGACCAAGCCAAACCTCACATCAATTAATCCCAACTCACTGAAACAGGGGTGTGGAAATTGTCCCCCCTCTTTGGCGTGACCAAGCCCAGAGCTCCAGGAGAGAACCCTTTGGTACTCACATGGAGCGCAGGTTCTTCATGGAGCTCTTGATCTTCAGGAAGTGCACCCAGGCCATGGCAGAGCCCTGCTGCCTCCAGAGGGCCAGGCCCTGGGTCAGCGCCGTGCCAGGCTCCGCGAGCAGCAGCGCGCGCGGCCGCTCCTCCTCGGGGCTCCCCGTTCCTGCCGCTCCCCGCGACTCCCCAGGGAGCGACATCGACACACCTGAGAGCATCCAGAGGAGGCAACGAGTGAGGGGCTTGGAGCACAAACCCGTGAATGATGGGGTTGTTCAGCCTCAGGGGTGACCTTGGAACTAATCTTAGAAAAATGAGGGTTTTAGTTAAAAGTTAGTTATTTACTAGAATTAATTTAAAAGCAAATGGATAGATAGGCATTGCTGAAAATAATTAGGAGTTAGGAGGAGAACAGGGCTGGAGGTAGTTATCTGAAACTTAAATAATTGATGGCCTTTCATCTTATGTTTGCTCAGGTGTGCTTACAATGGGAAAAGACAAAACTAATAAGTGGACCCAAAGAAACACGAACAACGCAACCAGAAACCCATTCTTTGAAAAATTGGACTATCCCCAGAAATCTTTTGTATTGTCATTGATATAAAAAGTCGAGAGTTCAGGGCGAGGAAGACTCACCTTACTTCCTCCTTTTAAGACCCTTCCCCACAAAAACAACCCCAGACTTAATTCAAGAAGCCAACTTAATAGCCATTCGAGCTAATTACCATGGGAAGCAGGGATGGGAGGGGCTGGTATTATGAATATGGACTTGTTTGAACCTTTTGTCAATAAACAGACTCTGTGACTACCTGTAATTTTGCAGTGTGTATTAGAGGGTTACCTCAAGCCCAGCACTGAATAAACATTCACTTTGTAACTTTAAATTGTTAGAGAGTCTTCTGTCCGTCACAGCTGAGTTTTGGTTCTAGACCAACACTCATATTTTGGTAAATCAACCTTATCACTCTCTAAAACGCCATGAAAGGTGGCTGTGCTCAAGTTGGGTTGGTCTCTAACAGCACCACTGACAGAACAGGAGGACACAATCTTAAGCTGTGCCAAGGGAAATATAGGTTGGATATTGGGAAAGAGTTTTCCATGGAAAGAGTGATCAAGCACTGGAATGGTCTGCCTGGGGATGGTGGAATCCCCATCCCTGGATGTGTTTAACCAAGATTGGATGTGGCACTTGGTGCCATGGTCTAGTTGAGGTCTTGGGGCATGGGCTAGACTCGATGATCTTGAAGGTCTCTTCCAACCTAAAATTCTGTGAATTCTGTGAATCTGCACAGAGTTCCCACATGAATGTTTAGGTCTAATTTCAGCTCCTAGGCTGGGGTTTGTGAAAGTTGAACCTTTGGAGGTTATGGCTGAGGAGCTGATGTCTTTGGGTGTGGATTGTGAATTTTACCTTCTGGATCAGCCGCGGCTTCTTCCTCCAGCCTCAGGAACACGTCCTCCAGGGTGGTCATGCTTACTCCATAGTTGATAATTCCCTGCTCAGAGCAGCTGTCGAGGCCACTGAACAGATCTGCAGAGATAAAGCAAAGCACAGAGATACAATAAGAGATAGATATAAAATTAGCCCAGAGACCACCCTGGTTCAGCTGAGCCAGCCTGACTGGAGCATCTCCCATGACAGAGAACTCAACAAAGCCATGAACTACCAGGACACAAAGATGTGGAGGAACACAAAACTGCCAGAGCCATCCCTCATGGAAGCTGTTTCCCTGCTCAGCACCAACATTTCAGACTGTTTTCATTATCTGGGGGGTGGTCAGGCTGAAGTGATGGGCACAGGGGGTGAGAAATGGGCACAGAGCAGCACAGGTTGTGTGGGGTGTTCTCTCATCTCTCTCTTTCCATTCAACAGAAAGAGAACTCCCAACAACCCAGTTCAGCCTGCAGAGTTTGTCACTGCAAACAGCAGAAAAGCATTTGTTGCACAATATAATCTGAAATGTATGATAAAATTGTGGGGAAAACCCAAACTGCAATGGTTTTCAAGTCCAGATGTGACTCCTCTAAAAAAATCTCCCTTTGCATTTCTCCTTCCCTATATTTGTCTTTTTTTTTTTTTTTTTTTTTTTTTTTTCCCTCTATGGATAATTCTCATTTTCATATACATTACCTGGGAATTTATTCACATTTTCTAAGGGCAGTTTATATCTCAGTTCATATTGGGTGTGTCCTGACAACGTGGCATTGGGGATGTATCCTTTCACCAGGGATGTCACATTCTCCAGGTCACAGGACTCACTGACATGGATCCTGTTGTGTGGAAAAAAACACAGGCATTTAGGTTTGGAATAAAAACAACCCAAAGCCACCCAGACAAAAAAACCCCACAATTTTGTGGATGTATAAAAAGACAACTCTGATGTTCTTCATTCATTCATTGCCTACTCTCGATTGACTAACCATAACCCTGAATCTAACTGCTGTTTCAGTTAATGGAGTTGGATTTTAATGCTGGTAATTTGTTTGTTTTGATGGCATCTGCTCTAGGGTTTCATTAATTCTGGTGTCCCCTTGTCTTTGCATGTTGTCAGGTATTTTTGGGGCTTAAGGAGATACCTTAAATGATAGCAAATCCCCCATTTTTTCTTCAGGAACAGAGAAGAGCCAACACACTTCAGCCTCCCGTGCGAGATAAAAGCCTTGCGGTCTGGAGAAAGGAAAAGCCAGAGGAATTTCTAGCTCAGAGCAGTCATTGCCATCTTTGGGGGTTTGCTCTGGGGTTACCCACAGGGATGCTCTGTGCTCACCTGCCAGGATATCAGCCTCGTCCATGGACTGGGTGCTGAACAGGATTGCCCTGCCCAGGCGCTGCTCCCGCAGCAGGCTCCACACCTGGTGCCTGGAGAGAGGATCCAGCCCCGCCGTGGGCTCGTCCAGGAGTAAAACCTGCAAGGAGGATGGAGTCAGACATTCCTCATTGTGCTTCTTTGGGGTTTGGTGCTCTGCAGGCAACTTTCCCCACGCATCTTTCGGAGCCAGCAGTTCTGGGGGATATGAGAGCCCAGTTCTCTTTCACCAGGCACTGGCAGAACCAGAGGACAGTCTCAAGTTGCATCAAGGGAACATTAGGTTGGATATTAGGAAAAAATTTTTCATAGGAAGAGTGATAAAATACTGGAATGGTCTGCCTGGGGAGGTGGTTTAAAAAAATCCTGGATGTGGCACTCGGTGCCATGGTCTAGTTGAGTTGTTAGGACGTGGGTTGGACTCTCTGATCTTGAAGGTCTCTTCCATCCGGGTCGTTCTGTGATTCTGTGAATTCAGGGAACTCTGCTTCAAAACTCACCTGGCAACTTGGGTAATTAATTTAAAAAAAGAAAGAAATTATGACATTTATTCATTCGAATTATAAGCACTTTAAAGAAGTCTGAAATCCTAGAGCCAAATATACATCCAATATTTTAGTTATATTGGACTGGAATATCCCCAATATCACAGAGCCGTGCCTACTGCTTTACCTGGGGGTTTCCAAGCATGGCTATTCCAATGGATAACTTCCTTTTCTGCCCACCACTCAGTTTTTCAGCTTGAGTGTCTTGAATGTTGGTGATATCCAGCAGTTCCAGAATGTTCTGCACCTAAAACAGCACAAGGATGTCCGTTCTCAGCAGCCATCGTGCTTCCATCCTTTATTAGGGTAGATTTAGATTTAAATTAGACATCAGAAGGAAATTGTTCACATGATGGAGGTGAGGCCCTGGCATCGATTCCCAGAAATAGATCCCTGGAAGCGTCCAAGGCCAGGCTAGATGGGGTTTGGAGCTTCAATTTCCAGAAGATCCAGGTGGACTCTTTGAGTTTCCCAATGTAAATTCTTCTGCACCTCTGTGGAATGGTGGGGAACACATGCTCACCTCTTGCTCCACCTCTTTGGACTTGATGCCTTTGATTTCTGCGAAGGTTTTCAGGTTTTCTCTCACTGTCAGGACCTCAAAGTGCGAGTTGAACTGCGGGCAGATCCCCACCATGCCCCTGATCTCCTCCCTGTCTCCCATTTCAGAGAGTTTGTAGTTGTAAATGGTGGCAGAGCCTGGGGATAAATGGGATGGGGCGGAATGAGTTGATTTTTAGAGGTTTTGGATCAAGGCCACCCCATCCCAGCCTTCTCCTACCTTCTGAAGGGAAGCTGAGCCCACTGAGAACATTCAGCAGTGTTGTTTTTCCAGCCCCACTGTGGCCCAGCAAGGCAGTGATCTGACCCTCATAGATGTTTAAAGACAGGCCTAGAACACAAATAACATCAAATCTGGGGAGAAATGAGGTTTGAAGTGTCCCCACTCGCTGTTAAAGGCAAGAGGAGTCAAAAAGTACAAGAATTAAGTGATAACAATTAGTCAAAAGAGTACTGAGTGGGGCAAAGATCTGCAAACCTTTAACTAAAGGTATAAGGAGCTGGTCTGTATTTAGCAGGAAAAACAGAAATAAAACAATTTTAAAAAATTAAAATACTTTCTTTAGTCTTATTAAAAACACCAAATCAGCAAAAAGTGAACAAAATAGTAATCAGTCACATCAATTAATATTTGACATAAATTTTCAAGCAATGCAAGTGGATTTTTTTCATTGACTGACTGTTTGCACAATGGTGTTTCCTTGTCTTTAACAGGAACCAATCTCACAGCTGTCATACCTCTTAAAGCTTCTGTCTTCTTGTCCTTCTTCTTATAGACTTTTTTAATATTGTGGAGCCTAAGAGGAAGGTAAAGAGGTTCTTATTTGGGGATTTCTGTAAACGCTTCTCCCTGCTGCCCTTTTACATTTTTATGGACCTTAAGTTACCGTGACAGAAATGGCATGAAAAAAATAAGGAGTGCTGGGAAACAAAGCTGAGATTCACTGGTTTGACAGATTTTGTAGCCAGGTATGAACATCACAACCTGGCACCAAAAATGGGGCACCAAGACTAGCAAAGACAAGGCCCAGCCCATTGCAACAAAAAAAAACCCAAAAAAACAAACAAACAAACAAACAAAAAAAAACCCAAAAAACCCCACCAAAAACAAAAACAGAAAAAAAAAAAACCAAAAAACAAAAAACCAAACAAAACCTTGTTATTTTAAATATAAATTTACCTAAATTTCATCATTAGTGACCAGCCTGAATTATCTTTTTATCTCTAATTTTTCCCTGTGAAACATTTTTATCTCTAATTTTTCCCTGTGAAGCATTTTTATCTCTCATTTTTCCCTGTGAATCAAAATGTTTTGCTGATGGAAGGAGTGGGGAGCACCAAACCAGCACAAGCAATTCCTTCTCTCCTCACCTGATGGCCTCTTTCCCCAGGAACTCAGGGGGCACAGGCTCCACATCCTCCCCAAGGAGCTCCTCGGGGTTTGCTGTGGCTCTGGGCACGTCCCTGCTGGAGCCCCTCCTCATCCTCATCCAGTACGAGGCCTTCAGGCAGAACAGGGGAGGGTCTGGGATCCCAAATTTGCCTGACAGGAAGGCAAAAAGATGTTCTGTCATTAACCAAAGGCACAGCCAGGACACCATCCTAGAATAAACTTTTAGGGGTTTCAAATAAGTACAAAATTGCTGCTTTTCCCAGCCAAAACCTCCAGGTTTGGAGTAAAGGAGACAAGAAAGTTGGATTCAGGGGTTTGTGGAATGAATTCAATTTTTGTGAATGAATTAAAGTATTGTCCTACACGTTATTACACTATAATCTCATAATTAGAAGGAAAAATGTTAAATACTTTGTTGTCATTGGCGTGTGCCAGAAACAGAAAAATCACTCCATGACATAATAAATTTCTTTTAGTCCAAACCTTATTTTGGTTGAGTCCAAGAAAGGAGCAGCCCATTACTTCCTTGATACACCCCATCCATCCTTGTAAATTCAAACAATTCCCACCTGGCAGAATTTTGTCGAAGTACAGAGCCAGCACCATGTACAAGACTGAGTCAAACACCAGCAGGATGTATGTTGAAAATAAAAAGTGTGCTTCCTCCATAAGGTTGGAAAAGGAGAAACCTATTTCATATTTCTCTAAATGGAAAATCTGAAATAAAAGAGAAAGAAGAATCAATTTGAGGCTGGAAAAATCTGCACATTCCATGGATGCCACACTGTTAACCCAGAAATCATCTGCAGTACTGAGAGCTGTTATTTTCTTTCTAAAGTGGAAGGGAAATTAATTTCCCCCATGCAGGGATCTTCATGCTTTAATCCAGAATTTTCCAGAACAACCCAGAAACAGAAAGAAAAATCTGAATTTTAGAGGAGATCGATTAAAAATACCTGATACTGTCACCCTTGGTGTGACAGAGTCACAGCAAAAAATGTTATAATTTATAATGATTATTTATAATGATTGATTTAAACACTAGGGAACTGTGGGAAGTGCAGGCACAGAAAGGCCTTGAGCACAGACACAGAGAAGGATCCAAGGTTTGACTAAGACCTTGCAGAGGGCTTGGAGAATTAGAGCATTGAAAATAAAATCAACATAAAACAAGAAGGTCCGTTTGGAGTTTAAGTAGGAATATGTTTTAAGCAAACAGAAATATGTATTAGGTAAGCAAAGCAATATGTTTTAAAGTTTAGCAATAGAACTTGGTATAAAGTTAGAAGTTTAAGATGTATCAATGTAAGTTTATGAAGTGTTATATTATTGGTTAAAAACCAACTCATTGTGGCAAAACCACAAAAGAAAAAGCAATTAATGAGTGGTGTAAGACACTAGCAAACTTTGTAAAAGTATCTGATTGGCTAAAAAAAACCTAAAAATAAGTGAGAATTAGATTTGTTTCTGATGGTATGGCATTGGATTTAACACCTCCAATGCCTCACCCTCCCATTGCCAAAAATCAATAAACCATTTTTTACATCTCTCAGTTGTGCCATCTCTCATAAAAATTATCCTGAGACTTAATTAACAAAGTCACTCCCTTTTTTTATGCTGGTGCAGAAATCTCCTCTCTCAGGCAGTTTTTTTTATATATATCAAGAAACCAAATATTAGATTACCAGAGCTAGAAAGAGCTGTGGAGATGTGACTAAGGGGAAAGTGGGAAAGTGCAGGGATTGATCCAGGGTGGGGATGGAGCAAGGGCAGGGTTGGCACAGGAGGACTGGGCAGCCAAAGATGCTGCCCCTGACGTTCCCAAGGATTATGGGGCTGTTGTGTGCAGGTCTGGGGCTTCCTCAGGGTGCTGTGGAAGCTGCAGATGTGCACAGCAGCAGGTTTTTGTGTGCCAAGGGTCCTGCTGGTCCCTGCATCACACTGCTTTTAAAGCAGAGCAATGGGATGGGGGCGTTGGAGCCCAGCACAGCCCAGCTCGCTGGGGTTTCAAACAGGCTGTGGAGAGGAAGGAAAAACGCCAGGATGTTTCACAGCTGGATTTTTGAGAGAAGAGAGGAATTTCTGTGCCTTTCTGCACCTGCAGGGGTGCTGCCCCCGTACCTTGGCGATGCCAGTGTTGAATGCAAAAGGACACAGGAGACCAAGAAACCACTTCAGGGGGTCGGGCACCTCTTCTATCAGCACTGCCAGGCTCAGGAACCCGAAGATAAAGATGATGAGGAAGCTCATGGAGCTGGCAAGCTTGGAGGTCTTCAGAAGGGAGCACAGCATGAAAACCAGGTGGATCTGTAAGAACAGAACACTGGAGGAAATAAATACCCTTAACAGCAGCACTGCCATTTGCCAGGCACCAGGAATAACAAAATCCACTCAAGCCCTTCTCAGTGGGTTGAGCTGGGCCTTTAGTAGCCAAACAAAAGCCTGTCAGCCTTTCAGGCTGCAAATCAAATCTCTGCAGCCGACCTAGAAAAGCCACTCAGATGTTTCAGCCAGGACCACAAAGGTCTGCAAAAGGCTCTGGAACGATGCTCAGGCTCATCAGCAGGGTAATAAATAAATCATGTGGGGAGGAAATGTGGCTTTGCAGGCTGACTTACACAGGCCAGGCCATAGAGGAAGAAGAGCAGTGAGACTGCAGGGAAGCTGCTGGTGTAGAAGGGCTCCCGCAGCACCAGGGCTGTCAGCAGGCACGAGAAGATCAGCACATAGACAGAGTACAGCAGGCTCCAGGACAGCCTGGGGAGGGAAAGCTGTCATTAACAGCTCTGCTTGCAGCTTCAGCTGCACCTCAGAACTGTTCCAATTTAAGTGTTGAATTATTTCCCGTGGCTGTAATTTCTCTGTCACATCCTCGGGTGCTCCATCTTAGCAGGGAATACCCCAGGGAGCAGAGGACACCACTGCCATGCTCACCTCTGACTGAGAAACTGCACAAAAACAGTGATCAGTAGCATCAATTAATATTTGACACAACTTTTCAACCAATGCAGGTTTTTTTTTTTAATTGACGGACTTAAATGTTTGCACAACGGTGTTTCCTTTCTTTGCCAGGAATCCATCTCACAGCTTTACTGGAGAAAAGTTATGAACCCATTAAACTCATTAATTGCCTTCTCAAGTGCCCAGGAACAGACTGATTTTGGCAAACGTATTCCATTTTAAAAAGAGCTCACCAAAATGCAATGTCCTGCAGCCCCATGGTCTTCATCAGAACTTTGAGCTGCTTCTTTTCTCGTGTGACATTCCTTGACAAGAAATACATGAAGGGCAAGAAGCACATCACAATAACAGCCATGAAGTAGCAGTACTCCAGGCTGATGGAGAAGAGGATGCTCTGGGACTTCATCCTGACACCAGCAATGGATTTCATTTCTTCCCAAACAGAATGGTTTGTCACCATCTAAAGGAATGCAAGGTCAACAGATCAGAATTTTGCTCATTTTCTGCAGTGAGATGCATTTATACAAGGAATGTTCTGCTTCATCCTCCCTGGATTAACTTTTTAAAGCACCTTTATTTTCCAACAAACCCATCCCTTGCTATTCCCATAGCACAGTTTGCCTTTCCTATATTATATTTAAAATAAAATGACTCCATTGGTTCCCAAATTTGCTTCACCTCTATAATGGCAGCATCAATGCTGGACTGCAGGGACAGGAAGCCTCTGTACCAGTACTTTGGGCTGTCACAGTACTGCCAGGAGAAGTCATGGCAGCTATCTGCAAGGCAATGACAATTAATTAATTTTCACTATTAAATGGACTGACAAGAACACTGGCACTTTGGGAAACTCTTCAGCTCTTGGACAGTGGCAAGAAAAAGTCCCCCAAAACACCCAAACCCACAATTTATTCCATCACTTAACACCTGTCCACACCAGGCAACCACCCTGCAATTCCCATTTTGTATTACCTATGTATCCAACGACTTCATTGGGAATTACCACGTGGGAGGATGGAAACCTGAGGTGGTAGGAGAAGTTGTCCTTAAACACAACTCCTATCATTTCTGAATTTAAAATCCAGGTTTTCTCCATGGCTCTCTCATCAGCTACTTCCCATAGTTTTATACCTGTGGAGTGTCAGAAAAACATTGCCATGAGATTTTGTGGGTCTGGAAATATGTCCACAGACACTGAGGGAATGTTCTGATTTCTTAGCACTCAACTCCTCCTTTTCCAGTTCTCACTGGCCAGGAAAGCAGCTCTAAATACTTCAGTCTTTACCAGCTGAGAAGAAATGCACCTCAAAAGAATG
>PYHW01009944.1:1038841-1053494 GCA_013186435.1 Turdus rufiventris
TTTTTGAGAGAAAAGTAAGAAGGGCAGAGAAAACGGGCAATAATTCATCCAGAATAGAATTTATATTTAATAGAATTTATATTCTTTATTATTATTATTTATACTATTGAACAGAATTTATATTCTATTTATATATGTATATATATATATATATATATAATAGACATAGATAGATATAGCTACAGGTATAAATATACTAAATATATAAAAATATTTATAAATAAATATTTATATATTTGTATATTTATATATAAATATGTCAATATGTAAATATGTATATATTAATATATATCAATATTTTATATAAATATATTTATATATGTATGCATTTTTATATATATATATAATAGACATAGATAGATATAGATACAGGTATAAATATACTAAATATATAAAAATATTTATAAATAAATATTTATATATTTATATATTTATTTATTTATATATTTATATATAAATATGTAAATATGTAAATATGCATATATTAATATATATCGATATTTTATATAAATATATTTATTTTATATAAATATATTTATATATGTATGTATTTATATATCATATATTTATATAGTTATATGTTTATATAGTTATATATTTATATATTTATATTTTTATATTTTTATTTATTTTTATATTTTTATATTTTTATATTTTTACATTTTTACATTTTTATATTTTTATATTTACTTGAATTTATGTTATATTTATATACACCAGAATTCAGACTGGCTGGTGTGGAAACACATCCAAGGTCTTCCCTGGCCTCGGGAAGTGCCTTCTGCAAACTTTATCCCTTCCCACCTCCTGCTCTGGTAAATACCCTTCAAGGTAAATATCCTTCCAACAAGAGCTGTAATTCTTGTGCTTGGAAACCTTTGGGAAGCCAAGATGGAATCATTTGGGCTTCTCCAAGATGATATTCCTCACTGAAGGCAGGTGGGATCACTCTGTGTCCATCAATATCACATTCAGCAGAAATTTATTAGATATTCAATTAAATCATGTTTAAAGGGAACTTTGAGGATAGCAAGGGAGTCAGTGCTTTACCTTGGGGATCGATGGCTTCCTCCCCCTGCAGCTTCAGGAAAACATCTTCCAGGGTGGTCCTGCTCACCTCATAATGAAGAACCCCCGGCAGGAGGCTGCGCTCCAGGTGGCTGAACAGACCTGCACGGGAGACAGCACCAGGCTGAGCCCAGGCACCCCAAACTCAGCAGCAACCTCAGACATTCCAGCATTCACACCATCAATCCCCATGACCCAAAAGTCATCACGAATTTATTGTGCTTTTTAGAGGTAACTAGTGGAAAATTCAGTGGTTTTCATGGACCATCCCAAAACCAGAAGAATCAATACAAAGGATTTAAGGGGATTTGCAAGAGTGCAGCAGACTGACCTCACTCTGCTCCTTCTGAACTCAGCAGACATTTTAATAACAAACTGAGAGGAGTAAAACCAGTGGGTTTTACTTTGTAGATTAGCTGGTGGATTTTCTTTTTTTCATCCTCATTATTAATATTAGCGTGTGCACTGAAGGCTTTCTGTAAAACTGATATTTATACAGCTTCCTAATACCACACATTATGGACCAAGAAATGTAATCATTCCCTTCAGAGCAACTCTGATTTCTGTTTTTCCCTTTAAAACCCTGGCACAGGGACAGGTTTCTTACCTGGGAAGCTGTCACAGTTTTCCAGAGGCAGCCTAAAACACAGCTCATCCCTCTTCTGTGCCTCGAGCACAGCATCAGGGATGTACTGTCTGACCACGGATGACACAAGCTCTGGGTCACACAGGTCGTTTATGTGCATCCTGTTAAAGAAAAAACAAAAAAAAATTAAAATATTTTTGTAATGTTAAATAAGAAAAAAATAAAAAGTGTGCATCATCTGGTTGGAGTACAGAGCCAGCGGGGATTCTTCCATAGGGAAATTTCCAAAGCTGGGCAGAATTCCAGCGGGACTTTTCACAGCCCCTGGTTTTGCCATGCGTGCCCAAAATGGTTGAGATTAAGAATGATGATCTGGACAATGCTGCTAAACCAAGAACTCAGGAATCAAACTCCTAAGAGAAACAACTTTGCATCAAAGCCCTCGTGGGTCGCTCTGGCATCACAGATCACCTCACTCTGCTCTCCTTCCAGCTGTAAAGGAGGCTGCAAAGTCATTTTAGCTCTGTGCTTCCAGAGTTGGGTTCCAGAGAAAGGCAGCTTGTTGTCCAAAGCAGGGAAATATTGGCAGCCTTAAAGGTCTTCTAAAATGAATTGTCAGGATTTCTGTGACTGTCGATATAAATTGTACAGAAACACAGATTCTACGAGAAAACACTCATGAGAATGAGAAGCTTTGCACAAAAAGAATCACGACCAAAACCAAAGATTTTACCTTAAGTGATAGCCAATCCCCCACTTTCTCTTCAAGTAGAGAGATGAGCCAACACTCTGTAATCTCCCACAGGAGAGGAAAGCTTTCCGATCTAAGGAGGAGGAAGGAATAAAAAGGATTAGGGGGATTTACAAGACTGACCTCACTCTGCTCCTTCTGAACTCAGCAGACATTTTAGTAATAAATTGAGAGGAGTAAAACCAAGCCAGCCCTGAAGGCCTTTTTTTAAAAAAAAAAAATTAAACCAATGCTTTTCTCCTCAACATCGTGGTTAATTCTTTTAGTTCTGCATTTTTGTGGGCTGGTGGAGAATTTCCCACACAGCACAGGAATAATACAGAAATGGGAACAGTGGCAAGTGAAATCCAGGAAAATGAATGTACTGACATAGAGACAAATCCAGATAATGTGCAAGTGCTTTATCCTGAAGAAGCCTGCTTTATCCTGGAGAGGAGCACGAGCAAAGCCTTGGAGGGACTCTGTGACTTTCTTTTTGGTCCCTGGTGGTATTTGCCAGGACCAGAGAGTGCTAATATAATTTAGCTATCTCTCAGAAAGCTCACATTCCACAAGAATCTTTATTTCAAAGACGTTCCACAAGAATCTTTATTTCATGTGAAGGGAGTCAGGCAGGATTCTCTCTGAACAAATGGCAGACAGCTATATTTATAAGTTCAGGGGGGATTCAAACTACAGCCAATAAAAGTTTATACAAAGAACAGCATCCAATCTAAGTGAGAAGTGCTAAAGGTGAACTGACCAATTACACAAACTAATTTCTAACCAGTTATCTTCCAAAGTGTTAGGAGAATGGCCAAATTCTTAAGGAATTTGGCTAAAATTTGGTATCTAGGAAACCTCATCTATTATAGCAAGTTCCAGGGGAAGATGGCTTTGGAGGAATTGTATCATCCACAGGACTCAGCCCAGTTTTAGGTTTACCCAGCTCAGACAAAACATGCCCAGCGAGCACCAACCATGCCACAGCAAGAGCCACACGTGGGCTGTGCCCTGGAAACCCCTGTTTTTCACCCCCAGGGTGCCAGTCTGGGCTCACCAGCCTGAGCATCAGCCTCCTCCATGGACTGGGTGGCAAAGAGCGTGACGCGCCCAGCGTGGCGCTCCCGCAGCACGCTCCAGATGTGGTGCTTGGAGCAGGGATCCAGCCCTGCCGTGGGCTCGTCCAGAAGCAAAACCTGCAAAGGACAGCGAGGTCAGAGCTCCCCACGCCCCAGCTGTGCCCATGTGGCTCAGCTCCATATGAAATATTAATCTTAGAGAAATTAGGGTTTTAGTTAAAAGTTAGAAGAAACTGGGCTTGAAAGAGTTGTCTAAAACTTAAATAATTGATTGCCACTGCTTTTAGCTGTTGCTTTGCTTTGCTTGTCCTCATCAACACCTGAGAAGACAGGAGCTGCTGCAGCAACATCAGCTTCCCAGGATCTTGACAGGAGCAGTTTTTGCTTCTGTTTGGGACTTTATACCAAAATTAGCATGGACTTTATTGTCTGTGACTTTGCTTTTGTAATAAACAGCCTTTTGGCAACCATTAGCTGCTTTGCTCATTTAGGAGATAACCTGACACGAAATTTGGTGCCTGAGATCACGGGAGGTCTGAACCTCACAGCTCTGACTGAACCAGATCCCCAGCCCAAGTCAATCCTGGTATGGCAGGGGAAAAACAAAGTTCTGTGCCAAGACAAAATGCAAAGCCGTGTCCCAAAACAATTCATGTTGTGTGTGCGTGAACACGACCGGTCCTACCTGGGGGTTCCCTAAAATTGCAATTCCAAGAGACAGTTTTCGTTTTTGTCCCCCACTCAGGGCATCAGCACAAACGTTCTGAGCGTCACTGAGGTCCATCATGACCAGAACTTTCTGCACCTTGGGAACACATCAAGACAAGAGTCACATTTCCACGCTGGAATTCCTGAATGGCTGCAAACATTGCAACTTCAGGATTGCCAACTTACTTACTCTTAATGGCTTTGCTTGGAGAAAAATAAAACAAAGCTGGGTTTTAACTCATGACATGAGGGTAAGAAAGAATTGCAAAACCACTTTTCCCACTAAATTAGGGTTGTTCTCATTTTCACAGAAATCTTTTATAAATAAAACACAAAGTGCCCAAGATGCCATAAAAGAGAAGTCAGTGGCTGAGAAGAACATACCAACCTCCTCATCTACTTCCTTCCGCTGAATCCCCTTGATGTGAGCAAAAATTCTCAGGTTTTCCTTCACCGTTAAGGCTTCAAAATGCAAATTAACTTGGGGGCAAATCCCAACCTTTTGCTGCATTCCTTCCATATTCCACATTTCAGAAGCACTGTAGTTGTAGATCATTGCAGAACCTGCGCAGGGGGGTGAATTAAACATTTGGCGTTAATTCCAGCACCATGGATGTTTCTCAAGTGTTACGTAAAAAATTCAAAAAACAAAAGAAACTAAGTAACTGGTATTTTGAAATACCTTTCAAAAATATTTCAGAGCACCAAAACCCTCCCTTAGAAATAAAAACATATTTCTTATAGGTGTGCAGCTCATGGAAAGCACCAGGTCATGCAGGTGGACAGATGACCATGGCGCACACATTATCCATTATCCCCACAGCTGGTGTTGAAGGAGAAATCTGCACTGACAACAACCCAGCACGAATGACTGAGGGAAAACCTGGAGGTTTTTTTCATATTTCTCCTTTGCACCTGAAAAAACCAACCAGCTCCTTCTTCAGCTGCCAGGCCCATCATCTCACCTGCTGAAGGTTTGGAAAACCCACTGAGCACATTTAACAGAGCAGTTTTGCCAGACCCACTGTGACCCAGCAGCGCAGTGATCTGGCCTTCATATATATCCAAGGACAAACCTGGAATAAAAACGGGACAACAGTCGGATGGAAGGGTGTGAGAAGTGGATTTGGATCTGTAGCTGTTGCCGCAGGTGACAGAAGTGACATTTCTGAGCTGAGAGGCAAAACCAGATCCAACAGCACAGCTTAGTTCTTCAGGAGTTAGACCTAAGCTTAGTAAGGAACCATATCTTGATTGAATAAGTAATAAATATATTATCTTAAATATTTAAAGAATTTTGACTTCAGTTTTCCACAAGGTTCATAACATTTTGTTTTAGTGAGGCTCAAGAAGAGTCCTCAGCAAGAGAAGAGGCACAGCTTTTCCAACATGTGAGATTTCAAGACTTATTTCAAAGTAGCCAGACTTTGCTACCTCCTTTTCTTTTTACAAAATACTTTGTCTTTCTATGCGTTGTTCAGGTTGTGTTTGTTCGCTTTTTTCCACTCAATGTAGACCTTTGAGGCCATATTGATTTTTTTGTATTTTTAATTTTTGATATTTTCACTTGGAGTTCTTGTTAAATAGAGGCATTTAACAAATACCCCATGACTTTACTATGACCGTGTCAAATATTTGCATTGGCAAGTGCTTGGACATCACAGCTCGGGCAGGGACAGCAGATTTGGCCATAACATCCCAAGTTTGCCCAAAATAGTTTACATTTTGAAAAGGAGGTTTGAAAGGGGATTTCTAGAGTGGTTCATCACTGCAAAAACACAACTTTTAAGGAGACTTCTGCTGTTGTAAAAAATAATAAACAGTGATTTTCCTGGAGGGAACAGGGAGATAACGACCTGGTAGATATTTGCCAGAAATTTACCCCAGCAGAAATAACCATTGCACAATATAATTTAACAGGCCCAGAGGCAGAATTCAGTACACCCAGTACATTTCAAAACATTTTGGGTTCTTATCTAGTGAAAAAAGGAATAAAAGAATCACAAAACTTCTCCTTACCTTTTAAAGCTTCGGTGCTCTGGTTGTTCTTCTTGTATATTTTTTTAATATTGTTTAGTCTAAAGAAAAGTAAGCAAGCCATTACTTATTGAATCACAATTTGGGGCTGTTTCCTCTGCCTCAAATTAACCTTTGAAAACTTTTGGGGGGATATTTCCCAACCTCCTCCTCAAACTGATCCTGCAGAAGGAACCACTTGTAATTAATTTCCGGCGCCTTTAAAGCAGGATTAGGTGCTGTATTTTACTAAAAGCTGTTTAAAAGGTTTCAAAGATAAACTCGAGGAACGTTTAGTGAGTGAAGGAGGAGGCTGTAAGGAATAACGTGGATATTTAATGAAGAGTGATGGCCTAGGTGTTATTTTGGCAGATTTCTGTTTGGTTTCTGGTAATAGAAGGCAGCACCAGGATGAGCCCTGCAAGGATGGGCAGGGCAGCACTCTCTGTGTCAACTCCTGCCTCTGGTAGTTCTTTGCTACCAGAACATGAGAATACTGATTTATTAATCAGTGAGCTCTCTGAGCAGCCCACACAGCCAGCAGAGAGAGATCAGGGCCCTGCAGGACGATTCCACGAGGTATTTATTTCTTTGTGAAGGAAGTCCAGCAACAATCCCGTTGGACAAAGGAAGACAGTCATATTTATAGGTTTGGAAAGGATCCAAATCATAACCAATAAAAAACTATATAGAAAACCAGCATCCAATCTAAGTCAACGTTCTAAAGGTCAACTAACCAATTACCAAAGCTGATTTCTAACCAATTATCTTCCCAAGTGATAAGAGAGGGTCCGAATTCCTCAAGCATTCGTCATTCTTGGTAACCAGGATCTATTCACAGCACATTCCATGGTCCTGGTGTGGAGAGTTTGGGGGGATTCGTATCATCCACAACTCTGTGCTTGTAGGTGATGGGGAAGGGGAGCAGAGTCACTTCTGAGAGGGAAACACAGGGCAGGGATGCAGGATGCCCCACACCCAATAAATGCTCAAACTACAACGCTGAACACCCCCTGCCTTTCACACACTTGCATCAATCTCATCCTCACCCTCCCCAGGGCAGCCTGGTTTGCTCTCAGAGCCGCACAGCCCGTGCAGAGCTGTGCTGTTCATGCCACAAGGAGCTCCTTACCTGATGGCCTCCTTGCCATGGAAGGCTGGCGGAGGGGGCTCGGTGTCACAGCCCAGCACGGGGTCGTGGCTGCTGCCAGCTCTCGCCCCCACTCCCCCTCTGCTGCCCCCCAGCCAGTATGATGGTCTCAGGAAGAAGCCAGCAGGATGTGGGACCCCGTACTTGCCTGAATCAGAGGCAGAGAAAGCGAAATATCAACCTCAAAACCTCTGATAAACGCCCAGCCACCTCCTCCCAGCAAAATTCCAGCAGAGTGAAAGAACTGATAAACTCTGCCATTTAAATTGTCCATATCTGTAAATTCAGGGTTTTTACAACGTCTTTGGTTCCAAAAATCCCCATGTTGGGCGCCAATAATTATTTGGTTTGGTTTAGGGGAAATTTGGGAGGAGATTTTTGAATGGGTTTTTTTTAGGATTGGGTTTTTTATTTTTTAACTGGTTTGAGGAAATATTTTTTTGGAGAGAAGTGGAAAAAAAAATGTTTATTTAATAGGCAAAATACTTTTTAGTACAAAAATGGTCCAAATCAAGTCCTACAGCACCCTTCCAACCCCAATGGTCAGGTTGGAACAGGATCTCAGTGCCTCACTGCAGATTTCTCTGCTCTCACCACCCCTTTGGCAACTTTATCCTTACAAAGCAGGGAATTATAGAAGAAAAAGCAATGAAGTTTGCATGTTTTCCCCTCACATTTTCACTCACCAGGCAAAACCTTATCAAAGTAGATGGCCAGCAGGAAATACAAGACACTGTCAAAGCTCAGGATGAGGTACAGGTTATAAAAAGGGTACAGCTCTGGGCTAAATGCTCCTCCATATTTTTCTAGTTTTATCATCTAGGGGAGGAAAAAAAAAAAAAAAGCACAATTCAGATGCAGCATTTCCTTCAGGCAGAAATACTCTGTGCCAGCTACTGCTGTGTCATCACAGCCATTTTCACTAAAAACCCAATTCACTCGTGACCACGACGCCATTTTTAAGGAGGGAAAGGGTTAATTCTGACCACAAGCACCAGAAATGCTTCAGTAAGCTGAATTTCAAACCATGCAGAAGTTACAGAGGGATGCACGTGCTGCTCGTGAGCACTTCCAGCCCTCCCAGTTCCTACAGGGTCCCACCAGCCCCACCCCACTGCTCATTTCACAGAGATTTGAATTTATTGCAGGAAAATTCCTGATGCAGTTGAGTGTCCAACCATCTTTGCCATGATTTAGCACTTGGAGCCAAGTTTTCTTTTTAAAAGCAAAGGGTTTTAAAAGACTGGGTTGTTCTGGTGATGCAAATAGTGGATTTTGCTGCTCTGTGGCAGAATTTTGGGGATTGAGTTTTTGTGCTGCACTGGTTTCATTATAGCCAGATGCAAATAATGGATTTTGCTGTTCTATGGCAGAATTTTGGGGGTTGAGTTTTTGTGCTGAACTGGTTTCTCTCTGGACATACCTTTGCAAGGCCAGCTGTGAAGGCAAAAGGGCTGAAAATGTTTAGAGTCCATTCCAAAGCCCGCGGCAGCTTTTCAAACAACGTCAAAAAGCCCAGCGCCCCAAAGAGGATGTGAAGCAGAAATCCCACAAAACTGGAAATATTTGGCTGCTTTAGCAACGAGCTGAGCAGGAAAGTGAAGTGAATCTACAGCAGAGAAAACCAGCAGTTAACAGGATGCATTTCTGCTGCAATAAAAAAAAAAAACAAAAAACAAAAAACAAAAACAAAAAAACCCCAACAATAACAAACAACATAAAAATAGGAGCAAAATTAGAGATCCAGCTGGGTTTCAGTTGTTCCCTCCAGATGCACAAGGCTTTGTTTAGCAGACAGCTCTGAGATTTAGGGCAGGTTTATAGGGACAGACAAATCGCTCCCAGTCTCATTGAGCACCTCTCTTTACTCTAATTTTGAGTTAGAATCTCCCAAAATGTAATGGGAGTGGTATAAAAGCCTGCAAATAATAACAATAAATGGCAGCAGATTATTTTTGTTTCTTTCTCATATGATACCAGCCCTAAAAAACTCCGCAGTCTTTCAGATATTACAACTAGGAATTGAAAAAAAAGAAAAAAAAAGTGCATCAAAGAAGAAAACAAAAGCAGACTTACAGATGCCATGCCATAAAAGAAATAAAAAAAATACATTTCCAAAAAGCTGCTGTGATCTAAAACTTCACTCAGGGTGACCCAGGTGAGCAGGCTGGCTGTGATGGAGATGTACACAGTGTACAGCAAACTCCAGGATAACCTACAAAGGAAGGCACAGTTATTTCTGTCCCTGAGCACGACAGCACTGTCAATATGGGACACATATTTAGTTTGAATTCAAATATTTTGATTTTTCATCCATTTAGAGTTTCCAGACTGGACGAGGACAAATACCAGAGAGTCCCAGGAAGGGTCAGGTTGGAAGGGACACAGAGGATGGATGTGTCTGAACAAAAAGGTTCATCCCAGAGCACAGGGGACACAAATGTGCCCAGGTGGGTGTGGAATATCTGCAGTGAGGGACACTCCTCACCCTCTCTGGGCAGCCTACTCAGGGAAAAAGTTCTTCCACAAATTCAGGTTTTGCACATGCCCAGGGCTCTGCAGGTGCAGTGATGGCGCACAGAGAATCTGCAGCCAGGACCTTTCATCCCTGTGCTTTTCCTGATGTAAAATATTCATGCCCAGGTGGATTAGGAATGGTGTTTGGATAGACCCTCTGCTTCAGCATTTAGGGGTTTCTCCGGGATTTGTTGTTTCTTTGGTTTTTTTCTGTGTGTTCCGCCCATTTTCTGGAGCAGAGTTCCCCCAGCAAAAAGAACCCCAGAATGGTTTAGGCACCTCAAAGATCCCCTAATTCCATCCCTCCCAGCAGAGCAGGCTGCTCCATACACTTGATAAATTACAATTTAATTTCTGAGACATACCAGAAAGCAATATCCTGCAGACCCATTGCTCTCATCAATATTTTCAGCTTCTTCTTCTCCTTGAGAACTTTCACTGATAAAAAGTGCATGAATGGGAAGTAGCTCAGTATGGTACAGATAAAAAACCAAAGGTAATCCAGTTTAAACAGAGGTTTCGTCATGGTTTTCAGCTGAACTCCAGTGAGTGACTTCATTTCTTCCCACACAGAGTGGTTGGTTTTCATCTAAAGGAAAGAAGTCAGTCATTCCTTCTGTTTTTGCAATGAAATGGCCAACACCAGAACAAACAGGGGGTTACAGTCATTAACACTGTTAGTTTGTCAATAATGAGGTTATGTTTTTAAGCAAATAACCAGTATTTATATCTCTTTGTGTATTAAATCCTTAATTCACTGCCTCGAGCCATGAGAATGATCTGCCTTTATTTTACATTTTTGAATTACACTACGTGTTTAAGAAGTTGATGACCACAGAAAAGCAGAGCATCACAGAATCCCAGAATGGTTTGGGTTGGAAGGAACCTTAGAGATCCCCTTTTCCCACCCCCTCCCTTGGACAGGAACTTCTCCCACTCTCCCAGGTTGCTCCAAGCCCTGTTCAACTTGGCCTTGGGCACTTTTAGGGATGGAAAATGAGCTGGCTTGGTAGTTTTCTTGGTGTTTGGGGTTTTTTTCCCCTCTATTTTTGGTTTAATCAGTTTGGGGTTTAATTTTACACAACAACAAATTCCATCATGGCCACACTTACTTCTATGACTGCTGCATCAATGCTGGACTGCACTGAGAGGAATCCCCCGTACCAGTAGAGAGGAACTTTGCAGTGCTTTGATGAAAAATCCCAGCAGGTTTCTGTTGGGAAAACAATTTTTTGAAAAGAATTAATCAATATTAATTCATACATTTCCAAATACATGTGCATATAAATACATGTGGGGTTGAAAATGAGTTTTGCCTACGTGTGAGGAAATCAAGATTGGGGTTTACTCATCCTTTTATTTTTTAATGTGTGCAATCTCTGAACAGGGACATTAATGCACACACAATTCTTATTTTCCAGGCATGATTTTATGTGTTAAGGTACAAAAGGGAAAGGGGGAAAAAGGCACTGGATGATCTTTGAGCTCCCTTCCACCCCAAACCAGTCTGGGATTCTCTGATTCTCAGACTGTGGATGACATTTATGTTCTTACAACTTTTTTCTCTGATATTTTTTTTCCTTTTACAGACACCAACCCTCAAATTTTAACTCATGTCTTTCTTGAGTCATTTGGCACATGCAGCCTCCATCCCTTTGGGGTGGCACAGCAGCACAGAAATGGAGCTAAACAATTTTTAATGGAAAATCAAAGTCTGGATTTCATTTATTTCATTACCAACGTGCTCAAGGCCTTCATTTGGAAACACTGCTCTGCCCACTTGGAATCTGAGAGTGTAGGAGAAGTCATCCTTAAAAACAACACCAATGGTTTCCTCCTCATCCAAAATTCCTTTCTCTTCCATTTTTGCCTCATTTTCCATCTCTTCTAATATTACACCTGCCGTTAGAATAGATAAATAATATTAATTTTAAATAAATAAATAAAACCAGCGCAGCTGAAACTCTGATTATTCAGACAACAATAAAAATGGGCATCCCCACCATTTGTTCCCCCCAAAATTCACGTGGGGCTGATGCTCTTGTCCCTCCCTCCCATGAGGGTGGGTGAGATCCACTCGAGGCACTGCAGGAACAGGGATTTAAGAGCTTTTACCCCTCAGTGGCCAGCTGGAAGCCACTTTTGCCATGATTCTCCTGGTGCTGCTGGTTGCAGGGGTGTACATGAGCGTCACCCCCGAGGCGTTGAAGGCTGGGTCCCCCAAGCTCCCCAGGAATTTGTAGGGGAACTCCTGGGTGGGGAGGGACACGACCAGCCCTGCAGAGTCCCGCAGGATGTAGAGGAAAAGCAGAGATGCTGCCCATTCCTGGGGGAAAAAGGAAATTCAGAAGTGATCCTCTGTGGGGATGATGCTGTAGGATTCAGTTTTTATGTTTTTAGATCAGCACTGCTGTGGTGTGGAACTCTAACCCCCCATAGCCTGTTCTGTTTTATTCAGACACAATTCCTCTGCAGGCTGGGAATCAAGGATCACTGCCTCAGAGATGGAAACAATGATAGGGGGGGGAAACTTGGACTAAATGACTTCATTACCTGAATCTGTAATTGGAGGATTAACCCCTAATGTGTAACTCATAATAGTGTGAAAAACTCGCGACCATTGTCCACCCTGGGTGCAGCCTCAAAAGGTTTCTGACTGGCCAAGACCTTCAATAAATCCCCACTTTTATTCTCCCAATCTTGCCTATCCTCTCTTTTAGGCATCAGGGAGGCTCCTCCAGGACCTTTCTACCCCAGCTGTGACCCCACTGCCCAGTCCAGGCAGGTGTGATGGGTTTGAAATCCCAGCAAGCTCTCAGATGCAAAACATGTTTTCTTAGTCCCAGAGCCAGCGAGGTCTGTGGATAATTTGACACTGGAGCCATGAATTGGACATTGTGTTCCTCTGGACAGGGCAGGATCAACAAGCAAAAGCGAGCAGCCAGCTTTGTCACGAGGCAGATTTGTGGTGTCACAGGAAGAAGGAACTGCTGACATTTCCCAGGGAACCAGAGCTGGGCCTTCTCACATCCCTCACACAGAATCAGTGCAATGTGAAAATACTTCATAGTAGAAATCCTGATTTCCCTTTGGAAGATCTGACACTTGCCTGAAAACTTTTTGTCTTCACCCTCCACACCAGAAGAATATTTTTCCACAGGAGAGCACAGGTTTGCTGAAATATTTGCGAGGCTTTCCTGGATACCCCCTGCATTTTTCCAGCTAAGATGAGAAAGAAAATTATAGAATTTACAACAAAACAGGTCACTGGGAGTTAAATACCACTTCAGAGGAAGCCAAAAACATGCCAAAGGGGGAGAACCTGTCTCCTTAACTTTGGACAGCTCAGGTTCAAAGGAAATGGACCAAGATCATGCAAGGGAACAGAGAGCTGGGCTGGACTCTGAGCTGCCTCTTCCATGTGCACAGATTCATCCTTCCTCACTCAGACTCATCCTTCCTCATCTTCCTCATTAGACTCATCCTTCCTCATCCAGATTTATCCTTCCTGATCCAGACTCATCCTTCCTCATCCTCCTCATCCATGTTCATCTTTCCTCATCCAGATTCATCTATCCTCATGCAGACTCATCCTTCCTCATCTTCCTCATCCATGTTCGTCCTTCCTCATCCATACTCATCCTTCCTCATCCAGATTTATCCTACCTCATCCAGACTTATCCTTCCTTATCCTCCTCATCCATGTTCATCCTTCTTCATCCAAACTCATCCTTCCTCATCCATACTCATCCTTCCTAATCTTCCTCATCCAGATTCATCCATCCTCATGCAGACTCATCCTTCCTCATCTTCCTCATCCATGTTCATCCTTCCTCATCCAAACTCATCCTTCCTCATATAGACTCATCCTTCCTCACCCAGGTTCATCCTTCCTCATCTTCCTCACCCAGACTCATCATCCTTCCTCATCCAGACTCATCCAGACTCATCTTCCTCATTTAGATTCCTCCTTCCTAATCTTCCTCACCCAGGTTCATCCTTGCTCATCCAGATTTATCCTTCTTCATCCAGACTCACCCTTCCTCATCTTCCTTACCCAGGGTCATCCTTCCTCATTCAGATTTATCCTTCTTAATCCAGACTCATCCTTCCTCATCCAGACTCATCCAGACTCATCTTCCTCATCTAGATTCCTCCTTCCTAATCTTCCTCACCCATATTCATCTACTGTCCTCATCCAGATTTATCCTTCCTCATGTGGATTCATCCTTCTTCATCTTCCTCCCCTAGATTCATCCTTCCTCCCCCAGGCTCATCCTTCCTCATCCCCAAGAGGCTTTGTGGCAAGAGATCCCGCTCACTTTCCACGTTTCTCTGCAGAAAGTGAATTCCTGTCTGGCCTCAGGCACGTGGTTTGCTGGCAAACCACTGCTCACGTGCTCTGGGTTCTGCACCAGACCCTGAATCACGTTACAAACACTGAGAGATGCTAAAAATAACCTAAAATAGAGGCTGCCACTGCCTGCCTTCACCAGGCTGGCAAGAGACCAGTTTGTTCTGTTTGCACCCAAATTTAAAGGAACTTGAATGCAGTTAGGGCAGGGCAGGATTAGAACACCCGTGTGCTCCTTAATACCCTCCCAAATATGAGCAGGGACTGTTTCTTTGGGATATTTACTGCAGCTCCAGAGTTAATCCCATGGCCAAGCAGCAAGAACAGGAGCAAATTCTGCTGTGGGTTTTACCCCCTTCCCAGGGGAGCAGGGCAGGGAACCTCCCAGCTTGTTTTTGTGCTTTAATCCTTTCAAATGGCTGAAACCCAAAATCAGAGCAGC
>PYHW01009944.1:1053544-1063652 GCA_013186435.1 Turdus rufiventris
GCTTCCACTGCTCTGTTCCCTTCACTGCTTGTTTTTTGGAAGAATTAAATACTTGTTTACTGCTGGAGCAGGAGATCCAGGATCCCAGTTCACCTTCTGTGCTATCACTGGGCTTATCTTATTTTATTTGATCTCCTGGTGCTCTGCTGTCCTCCCACACTTATCCCTCGTGCTGAAGGTTCAAGGTAAATAGGAAGGGATTTCTAGGAGGTGTCACTTTATAAAATTTTTTCTTTTCTCAGATGTGGATTTCAGGCATGAACTGAAAGTTGCAGCTCAGCCCAGGATGTTTGGGCAGTGAACAGAGTGTGGTGGTATTTGAATAACAAGGGAAAATATGATGATCTTTAAAAGATGCACAGAATCTCTATAGTCACAATTTTAAATGGAGCAAGTCTAAAACCATTTATAAAATTTTAACAAAGTTTCTACCAGTTTTGATTTACTTTTTGCCTGTGGAGCAAGGAGCAATTATCGCTGGGAGCCAAATAGGGAGCCAGGAATTCAAACAAGTGATGCTGCCTACAAAGGCTGTGGAATTTAACTTTCAGCCAGATACCTAATAAATATTAGCTACTATTAACTTTAAATTAGGTGTCTAATGAATCTATTAGATTATTATTACTGAAAAAATAAAAACATATAGCCAAGAGAGAATCCTCTGTGAGACCTGAGGCTCAAAACTTCAGATGCAGAATGCAAAATAACCACATCAGGAACTGGAGGCAATGATGTTTGGGAAACTTTAATCCAGTTAAGAGCATCCCTTGTAAAGCTGGATGTCTCCAGGGGCCCATTAAGTGCATCCAAACTCCAGGGACTCACTGCCAAGGTGTTGCAATAACTTTTCCTGGATCCTGTGTGCAGCTCTGCTCTACCAAAAGTTGTCCCAGGAATTATATCCCATAGAATCCCTTTATTTACTGTCCTGGGGAATTCCTCTCTGGCACCTCTCCAGGCTGTTTTCCTCTATAAATTTAACTTGTTGAGGTCGTTTGAAATGTCCTGCTCGTTGTAGGGGGATTGGACTTAATGCCCTTTAAAGGTCCCTTCCAACCCAAATTGTCCTGCAGTTTATGATTTCAGTTCCTAAAATCACGCTGCTCTTCAGGAGCTCTGGCAGGAGCCTCAATGCTGGGATCAAAGGGAGAAATCCAGGCTGCATCCATCCATTCCCAGAACATCCCTGGCTGTCCCAGAGCCAAGGATTAATCCCTGCACTTCCCATCCCCTCCTGTTGCCACTTCTTGCAGTTTGTTCTGTTTGCATCTGGTCAATCCCAGGCAGATTCGCACTGACTCCAGCACACACAAACTGGAACAGGTTGGTTTTTCCTGCTCTCAGCTTGAAAATAACAACTCTAAGCCTGCCCTTATCAAAGCTCAACACTTCAGCTCATACAGGGAACTGAAATTTGGGGGTTTTGCATTTTTAAATGCCTTTAGTGACAGCAAGGAGAGCAAAGGGAGGGATCATCATCCAGTGCTCAACCTGCAGCTCTTCACCTGCAGCCCTGGGGAGAACCAAAATCCACACACACCCAGAAAAGCTGAATATTTTTGCTCATTTTCCTCTAAAATATTATGTTGTGAGCTTATAGCCCACCAGAAAACAGAGCTGGAAGGTGCAACTTTAATGCATTCAGCATCAAAAAGCATTAATTAGGAAAAACCTCATGAAAATTCAACCCCTGCATGAAACTGCCCCAGGGAGAATTTTTCCATCTTTACTTCTCAATTAATTTTCCCTTGATAAAAAGGAGGAATATGTGAGTCCTTACCTGCTGCTGTGCTTTCCATGGGGACCAGGTCTCCTCAGCTCTGATGTCTTGGGGCTCCTGGTCCCTTTTCAGCCCCAGGGAGGCTCAGCCTGGTGGCCCAGCCCGGTGGCCATGCCCCTCTCCAGCCTGACGTCACCCGGGCAAACCCTCCCAAAATTTCTGGAGCGATGACCCAAGGTTGGAACAGCACCTACAACCAGCTGGCTCCGAACCTGGGGGTGTTTACATCTCGCTTTGGAGGCTTTACCCAGCTGCTGCAGATGTTCCCAGCAGGCAGCACAGCTGGGCTGGCCTGGGATGGGTGAACTTCACTCCTGAGAGGTGGCAATGCCACCTTGTCCCTGTCCCAGCTTCTCCAGAGGGAAAATTCTGCTGCCTTGTCCCCACTGTGCCCAGAACCTGACTCAGCAAATGCTTCTTCCTCTGCTGAGACAAATCCTGCATCCCAGCACCAAGGGGATTTTAGTTCTTCTTTCTCCTTTCCCCTTTGTTTTGAGCAGTTTTTCCAC
This sequence comes from Turdus rufiventris, assembly GCA_013186435.1. Lineage (NCBI taxonomy): Eukaryota > Metazoa > Chordata > Aves > Passeriformes > Turdidae > Turdus > Turdus rufiventris. The sequence continues at coordinate 1,055,834 of PYHW01009944.1, forward strand.
CCCCCCATAATTTCCACTCATTTTAATTGCTTTTCCAGCAGCTGCAGCACAGCTGGGAGCAGGATGGAGCGTGTTCAAAAACACAACATCCTTCCAGTGGATCTGCACTCCAAACAGGGAGGTGAGGAAATCAGACAGGGCAGGGAATCCAAACGAACTGGCCATGGCATAATTCAACGTTTCAATGAATTTTTCTGTCCCGGAACTCGCACAGCTCGAGGATTGTGCATCCGATTTGCAGAACTGCCTCAAACCACAAGGGCTGGCTGCTTGTTGTTTAACAAAAGGCCACGCTCTGCTGCAGCTGCTGATTTACTCATTTTCGAGGCATGAGCTCATTTAGGAGAGCAACAGAAGTTTTCCAGCATCCCTTCGGGTTGGGCAACAGGGGAGCAATGGGGGAGGCTCCTCGTGAATGCAGAAAGCACATCTGAGCTGAACTTCACCAAAACCTGCCCTTTCTGACCCAAACCTGTGCCTCAGGGTGGGACAGCCCTGCCCTGCCTGCACAAAAGGGTTTTTCACAGAAAAATGCTCCAAGCACTCCTTTGGGTGCCCATCCTGCTCCCTGCCTTGCTGCTGAACGGGGACCCCAACACTCAAAGCTTCTCTGAGCAGCAGCAGGAGAGCACAGAGCATCTCAAAAATCAGTGATTAAATCCCCACAGGATTTCTGAGAAGGGGGCTCAGATTTTGTGTCTGCCAGGGGGAGGAGAGGGGTTGGGAAGGGAGCCAGACCCTTCCAGGGAGGGATGTGCCAGGCAAAGGAAAAAGGAACAGCGAGAGCTCTGGGAAACCCTTATCAAAGACAAATTCAGCATGTCAAATCAGGACTTTCTGGACATCTCTTGAAAGGAGCATTATAAGGGAATTAATTCATTTTACAGCTTGAAAAAAAGGAAAAGCGTGGCACACTGCCCTTCCACACCATCAGCAACAAATGAGTGTGAACTGCTGGGAACTGTCCCCAGCTCAGATTTAACTTCTTTGGGGTTATTTCCTCTCCACTGAGGGGCTCAGGGAGCCCAAACCCCTTTTATTGTGCTGCACCCATGAGGCTGGAGGTGACCAGCTCCTCCTCTTCCTCAGCAGGGTCTGCGCACTGCCCTCCATCCCTGCAGAGCTCATTTCATGTCCCACTTTCCCCCAAACCTCCCCCATCCCCCTGCCCCTCACTCACCCAGCGAATTCACCTCGGGCACAGCTCCAAACGTACAAATAATTTATTTTTTTTATTTCCTGGGGTTAATTTGGCAGTGGCTGGAGGTGATGGAGGCCTGCGGATGGCCAATGTGCCATGCCAGGAGCACCCAGCTGCTGTGGGGTCACTGCTGGCCCTGAGCTGGGCTGGATGAACCCGGCTGAGAAACGCTGAGTGTTGCAACACTGGAGAATTCCCCCAAATTCACTTTAAAATATGTAAACACTGCAGCCTGGCCATGCCAAGAGCCCCCCTGCCTGAGCCCTGAAACTCTGCTGCACCCCAAAATCAGCCCAGGCTTTGAAATTCATCCCCATTTCCAGCACAGCAAAACACCCAGAAAGCCAAGAGTTTAACAACCCAATCCATCTTTATTTTGGGAGTACTTCCTGCTGGGAAAGGAAAATCCTCACCTTTCCAAGTACAGTCAGGTGCTGAAAGAAAGGCAGGAGTGTAAAATGAACTGCATGTTGTCCAGCAGCAGCATCACAAAGGTGTCCCCTTCAGCCCTGACACCTCCTGCTGCCAGAGCTCTGCAACAAACCCCACTCCTGAACAGAGAAACTCTTCAACGAGGACTTTTCTTGGGAACATGAACAAAAACAGACACGTTGAACTAGAAAAACACAGCCTTGTGACAGCACCACAAAGCGAAGGCGCTTCCCAAGCTTTGGGCAGCTCCAACACCTGGGGATGGTGACCCAAACCTGCTGGATTTACCCCAAATCCAGTTTATCTCTGGGAGCACAGGCTGGGTGTGCGCTGGATGGATGGGATTGGGAATGTCACTGATAACAGCTGAACAAAGGGGCTTCCAATCCCAGCAATAAAGCTCTGTTTTGTCTGGTTTTTCCCCTATTCTGGTAATTACAGATATCTTAGAACACTTTGAAGCACTTCTGATATGAGGAGAGTGATGTTTTGGGGTGGAATTTTAACACGTGATGTCACCAGGCCAAAAGGATCCCACCCAAAGTGGGAATTAATTTAATGAACCAAATGTTTTGTCCTTTCTGTAGCTGCACAAAAAGCAGTGCCAGCACCCACTGGGCTCCTCCAAAATAAACAACAGCACCAAACTGAGCTAATCCAAAGTTTTCACATCTGAAACGTGAGGAAAAATGGAAATATCTGAAACAGACAGCACAGAACTATTTTACAATTAACTCCAAGTGGAAGAATAAACTCAAGGCAGACACCAAGGCTCCTCACAGGTCACACTAATTCCCCAAATCCCTAAATCAATGTGACAAGAATGTGCTGGATTGATGGGCAGGTGACACTTGGCTTAAACATCATTGGCAAAAAGAGAACCAAGAAATGTGGGATTTGGGAAAAATGCACCCAACTTGTACACACCTGCATGGGAGAGTGCCAAGAGAATTCTGAGTCCCAAACTGCTCCAAAGAAAAGCTCAGAGCTCCCAGGCAGCAGCAGGGCTGGGGCTAAATGAATAAAACACCTGAATTTGGGTTTGTTTTTTTTTGTTTGTTTGTTTTCTGACAGGGAAATTGAGCTGCAGTTTGCTTTAATCCTGAACTTTTAATCCCTCATTTTCAGGGCTGTGATTCCCTGGGGAGGCAAATGGGATGTTCAGGGCTTTCTGTAGAGCTTGGGCTCAAATTTTTAACTACAAACCCAAAGCTGTGCATTTCTATGCAATCTATGGGTACAAAAAAAAAGGAACTAAAATCCTGCATAAGGAGTTCACATCCCTAAACAAGAAACTAACGGAAACAGACTTGGGGTGAACACACTGATAAACCATTATCAGACGGAGCACACACATTATTGCCTGATAATTACGAACAATTGGGACACACAACGCAAACTTTACCCATTTTTAAAATTTTTTCAAAAAAACCCCAAAGGTATTTTCTAACTTTAAAGTGAAGATACATAAATGGGATGACTTATGAAGCCAAACACATCTCTGTATCTGTTCATTGCAGAGCAAAACGAACTGGGAGCAATCTTTAATTTCCCCTTAGAAAACTAAAAATGTGATGATAGCTTTGTGTAGGAAAAAAACCAAAAAAACAAGTAATATATCTTCAAGATACATCTGTCATATCTCAGGCTAAAGGACTGCATATTCTACTCTTTTAGTGCTTCTGTGCAAACCAAAGGCACCTTTCTGATGGATGAGGCTGTGAACTGGGACCATTTTATTTGGGGTTTTACAAAGGGAGGTGACAAACTGCCAGGCTGGTGGGCCCTGTGTCACTGACTGCAACCACAACAACGAGGGACTGGGGAACACTGGAGCTCATGAATGCACTGGCAAGGAAAATGCAAACATCTCCAAAGCAGCGTGTGTGTGAGAGCAGCTGGCAGCACGCACGCTGTCACACCCAGGGAAAGAATGAGGCTGCTCTGAGTGGAGACTGCAGCACATCTCTGCACACCCTGCAGCCACACAGCCCTGCCTCTGTCCTGGGAAGCAGGCAGGGGAAGGAACCCTCACATCCTCAGTGTGCCCCCCAGCATGCAGGACACCCCCATGGCAGCAATGGGATGTGCAGAGGAACATTTCCAGCCTGCTGGGACCTGCTGGGCTCGTGGTGGTGTTCAGGACCCTCCTTGCAGCAGCACAGGCACTCTGCAGTGGTTTTCCCCCTCTCTTCTAAGCAGGTGCATCTTCACAGCAGAAGCAGGTGCAGGGGCAGGGATGGGTGCGCAGTGCCCACCCAAGGGTACGGCCAGACCCTGCACACCAGCCCAGAGGGACAGGATGCTCCAGCAGAGCTGGCTCTGCTCACAAACAGCATTTTCCAAAGGACAGCCCAACCTCTGGCTCAGCAGAGGCAGGGAAAGGCAGCTGGGAGCTCCTGCTCCTGCTATGGCAGTGCTCTCCTGCCCAAAATCCAGGAGCAGCGAGGGGAGCAGGGGTTGGGCTCAGCAGTGGGATGCTCACAGCTCCTGTGGTGTTCCTCCCAAGGCCAGGATGGTGGGGCACGCTCAGGGCTTCCAAACCCAGCTGTCCTTGCCCACCCAGCTCCAGGAGCAGAGAGAGGATTGGTGCTGGAGCACGAGGAGCTCAGAAAATGACTCGGTCCTCCTGCGTCCTCTCCCACCACAGGCTGCTGTTCAGGGTGCCAAAACTGCTGTCCTCCTCCTCCTGCTCTTTAGCCAGCTCCACAAACACCTGCAAAACATGGAAGAGACCCCATGCTCCTTGTAGCAACTTCCTTGGTCACAGATACAACTCATGCTAAAATCCTGATGAGTACTCAGTGTGTTGCTTCATCTCTGAGTAAAGTATTTTTAGTATTTTGAGGTTTTTCTCCTTCCCTCCCACCTCTTTTCTTCAAGAGCACAATGAAAAGGAAGCTCAGCACTGAAGGACATTAATTGTCAGCAACAATTAATCCACAATAAGCAATTACAAGTCTCAGCTTCACCCTCCTTCCAGCTACGAACAGCAAATGCCTGTTCTTGGAATAAATCAGAGCAGCTTTTCCACTAATACCACACATTTGCTTTCTTCCAGTCACTGCAGTTGGCATCTTATTTTTAGAGGGGAAGGCAGGAATAAAGAGGAGCTGGAGAGCTGGCAGATGTGATTCACTTTGCAAAAAGGGAATTTGCTTTCCCAAAAATGCCCCCACAGGCATCAGCAAAGCAGCCCCAGCAGCCTGAGAGCAGAGCCTGGGGGATGAGCTGCCTGCACAGGGCTCCTCATCATGGGCTCAGGGAATGTTCTGGGAGCTTAAAGCTGATCCCATCCCACCCCTGCCACGGCAGGGACACCTCCCACTGTCCCAGGCTGCTCCAGCCCCATCCAGCCCCATCCTTGGAGACTTGCAGGGATCCAGCCACAGCTGCTCTGGAATTTCATCCCATCCCTCCCCTCCACAGGGAGGAATTCCTTCAAACCTCCCATCCATCCCTGCACCTGGCAGGGCTCACACTCACAAAGCAGAGTTGAACACACCTGCTCCAGTGTTGCTTGAGAAAAGCTGTAGTCCTCGATGTTGAAGGCGTGTTTTACTGGGGAAAGAATCAGTGAGAGCAGATTTAGGAACACTTCACTTACTCTTGATTTCACAAGAAACGGAGTTGGGGATGCATCAATAAAAGAAAATTCAATTAAATAAATTTTGGACAGGAATGGAGGAGTGACATCACATGGCAGAAGTGTCAGTTATAGGGGACAAAAGATTTTGTGATGTATTCAGGTGCTCCATTACCTTCTTCCAGCTTGGAAAAAGAATGTGAAAGCGACTGTACATCTTCTTTAGGAATTTTATATGCCAAGATAGAAGCAAAACTGGAACAAAGAAGCAAAACAAATTTATCTTCAAGCAAAACCACTCAAAGTAAAAATATTAATACCCCATGGAATGGATTTGAACTCCTTTTGTGAAGGTTAATGCAGGCAGTTTGACTGGCACAGTCACAGGAGGAGGGGAATGATGCAGGTCCAGGTGCATCAGCTGAAACCCCCTGAGACTGCTGCAGGTTCATGCTCTTCCACTTGGGTTCTATCATTTCTATTCTGCTTACTCATGGCAGATCTGCCTCCCGCAGCTCCCAGAGTCCTGAGGTTTTGGATTTCAGCTGAGCTGGGAGCTCCCAGCACACCCTGGAAGTTTGCAGAGGGACAGGGAGCTCCCCTCCCTCCCATCTGCCAGGGTGAGGAAGGGTCACCCACGACCCCTCAAGGACCCCACTCCTCTGGGTGCCCTTTGTGGAGTCTCTGCAGCCACTGAGCCAAACCCCAGCTCCCTCCGTTCGAACAGAGCTGCTGCTGAACAGCAGCCAGCCCACCCTCACACTGAGACCCCCCAGAGACCTCAGGCACTCCCAGGTAAGGCCAGTGAGTCAGAGCTGGGATTTCAGCCCTTTCCTGGGGCCCTGACCCAGGAGGAAGCTGTCAGGCAGCAGCTATGCAGAAATCCAGTTTTGCTTCCTCCGTGCCAAACATCTGTGTGGGCTCCCAGCCCCCGCCCTGGCAGCCTGGGCTCTGCTGCCTTCCTGTTTTTTTCATTCTTCATTTTTTTTAAGCTGTGTGTAAATATTTACACTCCTTCCCCAGTGCCAAGGAGCTGCTGAAATCAGAGGGGTTTATTAACATCAGTATGTTCTGGGTCTGTGTCAAACCTCACCTTTCCTGGCGGTTGGCGTTGGGGAAGATGTGCAATATCTGGCTCTGCAGATACTCCACCTGCTGCACATCTGCTGCTTCCCTTAATTTCATCTCCAAGAAGTATCCTCTGCCAAACTTGCTCTTCAGGTGTTGGACAGTACCTATGCACCTACAATAACAGACAGAAAACACAAGTGTACTCAAGAACAGCTCAAACAGATCCTTTTTGCTGGGAAGGATTCATTTTGCTCCACATTTCAGGTCCCAAATTGGTCTGTATTTTCAGGGAGTTCCATCCCAGGTGCCCCCTGGGATCTGTGGTACCTGAGCTGCCCTGACACCAGGATGGCCACACGGTCACAGACAGCATCTGCCTCCTCCATGTAGTGCGTGGTGAGGATCGCTGCTCTCTCCTTGTTCTTAAAGGCTGCTCGGATGGCCCTCCTGCAAAACACAGCCCAAAGCAGCCCTGAGCACAACCACTGGGCAGGGAACAGCAAATCCTGCCCTGCTGGGGAAGGAGGGCTCTGATGGACCCTCTATTGATGGATTAATGCTACTCCCACAGCAGCAATCACCGCCTGCATTTCCTAAATCTGTATTCCTTTTATTAATTTAAGGATTTCTTTCAACTTTCAAGCCTCTAATTCCCAAGTTGTTCTGGACACAGCTGCACTGCACCTGGCATGCAGGTTGGGCTGATTCTCCTTTCCTTATGGGATCCCACCTGCAGTCCTGTGTCCAGCTCTGGGCTCCCAACACAGGAGGAGCTGCTGGAGCGAGTCCAGAGGGGGCCATGGAGATGCTCCAAGAGCTGGAGCGCTCTGCTGTGGGTACAGGCTGAGTGTTGGGGGTGTCCAGGCTGAAGAGAAGAGAGCTCAGGGCCCTTTTCAGTGCTTAAAGGGGCTCCAGGAGAGCTGCAGAGGGACTGGGGACAAGAGATGGAGGGACAGGACACAGGGAACGGCTCCCACTGCCAGGGGGCAGGGATGGGTGGGATATGAAGCAGAAATTTTTCTGCTTCAGTGGAAGTTATCCCTGCCCACAGCAGGGAGGGTGAACTGGATGATCTTTATGGTCCCTTGCAACACACTGTGTGGAGCTGTCCCTGTGTCTGCAGGGATAACTCAGCCCCCAGGCTGTCCCTGGGGTCAGCAGGGATATCCCAGCCCAGACTCTCTGTTTCTGCAGGGATATCCCAGCCCAGACTCTCTGTTTCTGCAGGGATATCCCAGCCCAGACTCTCTGTTTCTGCAGGGATATCCCAGCCCAGATTCTCCCTGGGGTCAGCAGGGATATCCCAGCCCAGGCTGTCCCTGTTTGTGCAGGGATATCCCAGCCCAGACTCCCTGTGTCTGCAGGGATATCCCAGCCCAGACTCTCTGTTTCTGCAGGGATATCCCAGCCCAGACTCCCTCTGTTTCTGCAGGGATATCCCAGCCCCCAGACTCTCCCTGGGTTCAGCAGGGATATCCCAGCCCCAGATTCTCCCTGTTTCTGCAGAGATATCCCAGCCCAGACTCTCC
>PYHW01009944.1:1064886-1075475 GCA_013186435.1 Turdus rufiventris
AAAAAAAAAAAAAAAAAAAAAAAAAAAAAAGCCACAGCAACTTCAGTTCAAGCCCACAGATCTCTGTAATGAACTGCTCACCGCTTGATGACTTCTTTAACATCAGACTGGCTCATGCCCTTGATAGTACCATAAATCTCAAAGTGCTCCTGCAATGTGATATCTGGCCAGAGGGGATTTGTTTGAGGACAGTACCCCACGAATTTCACAGAGTCATCCTCACTGCTCAGCCCCAAGGAATCATCTCCCATCAGAACCTGTGAGGAAAACACCCAGACCTTAATCCAGAATATTACAGATTTCCAAACTTTTTTTTTTTTTTTTTGCATGGTTTTGGCAAAATGCCCTCAGGAGTGCTTGCAAAAACAACAATAAAATTGAAATATGGGTTGATTTTTTTGTGCAAGTGTAGCATGGAACATACCTGCCCACTGGTTGGCTCAATCTCTCCAACAAGCATATTAATTAATGTGCTTTTCCCAGCTCCATTGGGTCCCAACAAACCCAGGATTTCTCCTGAAAAAGGACAGCACAAACATTGCCCACCAGCTCAGATAAAGGACTCCAAGAGCTGCTTTTATAAATAAAACAGCTCAACAGCAAAGCAGCTGAACTCCAACCTTTCTTCACACAGAGGGAAACATGTTTGGTTGCCACTTTCTTGATTTTTCTCCCCAGAAGAAATTCCTTCCTTTCATCAAACTCCTTGTGCAGGCAGCTGACCAGGATTGCCGGCATCTGGCAGGGAAGAGGTGAGTGGCTGCAGATGCCAGCCACATCTGGGCAGCTGCAGACGTGGGGTTTGGGCAGACAAGGCTTTACCTCCTCGCTCCTGGGGCTGCTCAGGATCTCCTTGACGCGGAGCCTCTCTGCCTTCACGTCCTCATCCTCGTTCTCCTCCTGAGGCACATCTGGGAACTTCCAGGGCTTGGCTTTGGTGAAACATTTCCTAAAAGGGAGGGAAACAGCACAAGGCTCTCGGCTGAGCTTGGCTCGGGGGTTTGGGGCTCAAGGATTGCTGCAGCTCAGCCCAGATGAGCTCAGGGACTGTCACTGTGTCACTGTGTCACTGTGTCACCTCCCTGCTGAACCATCTGTGGGGCTGCAGCATCTCTGTGTGCCATGGGAATGGCAATGCCCTTGTTTTTACGTAGGCAACATCCTCTTCAAATCCCTGATTTTGCAGTGATGTAACTTGAAAAGAAACAACCCTCCCATTTCTGCACCTCAGTGACAATTTCGTGGGTGGGATGGAATGGCATCCATCATGGGATATAATGAAAGGCATTTTATTTCTTCTACTGCACACCCCAGTTTAACCACCTTCAGCACCTTCAAAACCAGTTTCTTTGGGAAAAAGCCCTTCAGGAGACACACCTGAAGAAGGGATCTTCTCTCACCGTCCTCCCTCCGTTCTTGAGCTCGAAGCAGCGCAGCAGGAACAGCCACACCACACACTGCACGTAGGGCTGAGGCACACAGAGACCACACAAAAACCTCACAAAAACCTCACAAAAACCACCCTGCTCACCAGGCAGCTCTGCACCACCACACAGGTGTTGGAGCTGCTAAGAATATTAAATATATCATATTTATGTGATAAATGTAAAATGCAATAAATGTAATAAAATGATAAATATAATATATGATATATTATAAAAATACACCTGCTGCTCAGCAGGTTTGAGGATGCACAAGCAAAGCGGGTTCAGATTTAAAAGCAGTAATTTGGGGGTTTTTGTCCTTGCTCTGGAGCTCTTTCCCATAATAATCAGAATAAATAATGGCAATATTAGTATATACTATAATAATATAATAGATAATCTATAATATAATAATATATTATATTTAATATAATAATGTAACAATATATAATATTTAATATATTGATATGTCATATGTAATACATAATATAAGAATATATAGTTATTATATCTATTAATATAAACCCTGCTGATCAGGTCACAGGGGAGCAGATGTTGAGCTGTGGGCACAGAAATCTTCCTCACTCTGGCTGTGCTGCAGGCACAGAGCAAAGCTCTACTGATAAAGATGATGGGCACAAGGGGATCCCAGCAGGAACCACAATTCCCTACAGCAAATTAGGATTTTTTTCCTATTTATAACTAAAGAAGAGAAGGCAAAGCCATGCTCACAGCCACAACTGCCACCAGCAGCCGGTCCCAGGGGTCGTGGTATCCCCCACTCTCACTCTTGCCTTTCCACGAGACCTGGGAATTCAGGGAAAAAAACCATGGTCAGTCAATAATCACCTACCAGAGACTCCATTTTCCACCCTGTGCTTTCATCTCAGTCATTCAAGCACTTCCTGAGCTCTGCAGAAAAAAAAAAATCCAACAACTCCAAGCAATCCCTGGGGCTGCTGCTGCTTTCAGTTTTCACTCCCATTTAGCCCAGGTCCCATCCCTGGGCTGGCTCTGAGTGGTTTTCCTTGGAAAATCACAGAACCATGGGATGGTTTGGGCTGGAAGACACCTCAAAGCCCATCCCACTGCATCCCCTGCTGCTCCCAGGGTTACTCACCCTCCTAGCCAGGAATTCCTCCCCAAAATCCAATCTCACCCAACCCTCTGTCAGCTTGGAGCCATTCCCCCTGCCACTCCATCCCTCTCCATTTTTCTTGTAGCCTCCCCCCATTACAGAAATTAAATTCATGGAAAACTTGCTGCTTTCCCCATTTTAAAACCAAACCATTTTGCTTATTAGGAACAAGGTGATTTTTTCCCCCAAGCAGTTGTTGTTGTTCAGGTTTTAAATGTCTGCAGAGGGCACATTAAAGCCACCCAGCCCACCCCAGCCACCTCCAAGGGCTCTGGAAGGCTCCCTGCAGCGCCCTTACCTTTATAAAACAGATCAGGCAGCCAATGAGGGGATAAATAGGAATGATGATGGAGAAGATGTAATGCAGGACAGTGGTTACCAGGTAATGGTCCAGGAAGAAGGACACTTCAGTGACAACTGTGCACAGCAAGGCTGTCTGTACCAAAGAAAAGGGGGAAAAAATCCATTTTCATCCACTTCAGACTCTCTGAGCAGAAGTTAATGAGTTTAAGACACTTTTTCTTCAAGCTTTTATCACTCATGATAAAGCAGAGAGTGAGACATTGGTAAAAATTTCCCATTTCCTGTGCATTAGGGACACACAGTTCAACAAAATAATTGGGTTTTTCTGCTGTGGCTTTGGAGATCCCCACTTATCCCAGCTGCAGGCCAAGTCACTCACCACTGAAAATATAAATGACCAAAACTCCTTCGTGTTCTGGACTTTTCTGAAGGTGAAGGAAACCACGTAGGTGAAGAGCACGACTGAGGGCACGTAACCAATCAGGCAAAAAATCTGCAGAGACAGAAAGGGTTTCTCAGGAAATGTGCAGCAGGAATTTTTTTTTTTGCAGAAGGATCAACTGGAATTACCTCAGTGTGATACAAAACTCTGGATTCATCTTTGTCACTTTATTTGATGTATTTTGCTGCCTTGGTGCATAGAGAATATATTATTAAATACACTAATTAAAGAATGTGTGGAGAGGCAAAAACTCCCCCCTTCAGCTTCCTTTAAATTGTTTCCTTTTTTTTTTTTTTTTTTTGTAACACAGGTTCCCATAAATGCTGACCTCAAGATTCTGGCAAATACTAAGAATTCCACCATAGCATTTTTGTAGAAATTCAAGCAAGGGTAGCAAAGCAGCCCTGCAGCCACATCCCAAACCTGATTAATTCTGGGAATTCCTCTCCATTCCAGCCAGCATCACAGGCAATGCTCTGAATATCAAAGACATGAAATCTTGTGGTTTCCTCCATGTAATCCCTTCTGCAATTCGCTGCAGAGATGGGCTCTGCTCAAAGTCACTGTGCCCTTGGCAGCAGCAGCAGTTGGGCAAACAGAAATTCTCAATCTCAGCACAGAGCACAGAGCTGAGACAGCAGGGAGAAAAGAACATTTCCTTGGGAAATCCTGGTTTTAAGAATCAGCAAGGCTGGAGAAGAGCTCTGAGATGTGAGTTCAGCCTGTGACCAAGCAGACCATTGTTGGGAAAGACGAATCAGGAAAACCCTATAAATATGATTGCCTGGCAAAAGATTTTGAGAATATGGAAACCATAAGCGAGATGGAAATGAAAGCCATCTTTGAGATACAAAACCTTAGTTACTGAATAACTAGAAACCAACAGAATGGCCACTGAAAGTAATCCCCCCTTGATAGAACAATTCCTTCTGCTGAAGAGCAGGTCCAAGGGTCAGAGAAGACCCTGCTGGCTTGGCAGAAGGGGTCCAGAGAGGAGTTTTTAGGGTTTAAAGTGTAACACAGCATGGTAATGCAATGATTCTTACAGGCTGTATGTAAATGCTCTAGGATTTGTGTCTTGTATTAGATTGGTCAGTGAAAATTGGAATATTCAACACAGAAGATTTATTGTGTTGTAACGGGAACCTCTCGTTCTTAGCTCCTACTCTTAGCTCTCACCTTTTACCTCTTACTTCTCTCTCTTACCACCCTCTAATCCTTTGTTTTATTACTCTTTACTCTCTCACAGCCCTGCTCCGAGCAGCTCCAGGCAGGGCCCTTTGCAATAAACCCAAAGTTCCAGACCTGGCTTTAGAGATCTCTCCGTCTGTCCTGACCATCCTGCCCACCTCCAACAGCCTCCTACAGACCAAGAGCCATTCCTTCAACACCTCCAGGGACAGAGACTCCAGCACCTCCCTGGGCAGCCCCTTTCTGTCAACCAATTCTTCCCGTGCCCAACCTAAACATCCCCTGGTGCAGCTTTGTTTTATTCCAGTCCTGAATGAAACTCCCAGCTTGGAGCCGTTTTCCCCATGAGATACATTCTGTGTGCCAGCAGCATTTTCCCTGTGTACATGGGGAAAATTCAGCTGAATCAAGGGAGGAAAATGCAAAACTGGTGGAGAACAAGGCAAGGCTGCTGTGAGGAGGCAGCCCTGACTCACCACAGCCAGGAACTTGCCCACGTAGAAATAAACGCCGTAGTGGAAGGCGAAGAGGCTGCCGATCATCAGGGTGAGGATGAAGAAGAACAGAGGCAGATCCACCACAGCCTGGCCAGTCCAGTAAGCTGAGGGATAGAGCCCTGCAATCTTCAGCTGGGTGTAAGCCTTGATCTGCAGCAGGGCAAGGGAACACAGCGTTAATCACGTGTTAATTAAAATTAACGCTGTGCGAATCCGTCCCTGTGTTATTGCCAAGCTTGGCTTTGCACTGAAAAGCTTTTCCCAAATCTGCTCCAGCCCATGGCATTGTTTTAAACCCTCCTTGGGATCTTTCCCCAGATCCCAGGATTTTTAACCCCCTGTGCACCTCTGCATGGACTGCTGGGCGTTACCTTGTGGTTTTCTGCATTGTCCATGGCGAAGTAGGGGGGCATCCCAGTGATGATGATCCCCAGCAACACGGCTTCAAAATAAATCTCCAGCCTGAAAATTGTGTCTGGAAGATCCTGGGATAGAAAGCACATTTATTCAATGCCAGAATGGAATACATTACATTAGGAGCTGGAACATGGCTGTGAATGCTAAAATAAAAAGTCTGTGGATGTCCAAGATCACCTGAGCTGCAGGAGGAAGAAAAGCACCCGTGGAAGTTGTGGGAGTATTTACATGAGGAATAAAGAATAACTGAAGAACTTGCAGAGCATTTCTCTCCTGCAGCATTTCTCTCCTCTCCCAAAGGCCCCTCCAGCTCTGCACAGACCAAGAACTGCAGGCAACCTCCAACAAACTCATCATGAAAGAATTCACAGGACATGGTATGGTTTGGGCTGGAAAGAACCACAGGGATCATCTCATTCCAACCCCCTGCTCCAAGCCCCAGCCAACCTTTAATTCCTCTTCCCAAGCCCCTTTTTATCTCCCCTTCCACAACCTGCAGAGCAAAAAGCACCTTCCACATCTCTTAAACTCCTCAGGCAGTCTCACCCAGCTTTTCCCTTGGCTCGTGGGGTGTTTCTGCACTCCCCCTCCCACCCAGGGATGCTCTGCCCTCCCCCCAGTGTCCCAGGGTGATTTTTTGGGAGCTGCTTACCTGAACCAAGGGGTTGCTCCAGATCTGGATGCTCTCAGTCACGTTCAAGCTGCGCAGGAGGAGGTTGCTGACAATATTCATCAAAACTGGCAGGGAATGCACCATGGTGCTGTTGAATATGATGGCGAAAACATAATTCTAGGAAGAAAAAGATGTGCTATATTAATCCTTCTGCCCTGAGAGGGTTCTCCTTAATGAAACCTGAACACTGGGATAAATCTTTGCACAATCAAGCGCTTTGCAGGAAGCTCAGGGTGCTCTCACACACAGCCTGAGCCAGGAGAACTCCTGCTCTCACTGGAGAAACTCCTGGGAATAAATTCCCAGCGTGTTTCACAGAGCAATGACACTCTGACAAATGGCACTCCAGACAATGACAGCCTGGGAAACAAAACACACTGATCCTGCTAATGGATTGCAAAGCAGACAGGCAGAGATGTGCAGCACTGTCACACTGTCAGGGAATAAAGATGGGAACAAGAGCCAGAGCTGGCACATTGTAAAGCAGCTCCCTTGCTGGGGATTAAATATGATCCCAAAGTTCAGATCTTCCTGTTACTGTGAACATGTACAGCCCAAGAAGTTGATTTTTCTTTACGCATGGAATTATACTTCTGTCAAACTGTAATTCAGTCAGTACAAATAAAAAAAATCATAAAAAATTCCTCTGCCAGGTGTCCTGTGAAATAGAACATTTCTCCTGACTTTCTGTGTCCTTGTGGGGAAGAAAAGGGGATGGAAGTTTGATTGGCTTAGTGTAATTATAATTATGGAAGAACATTTACTTTGCTAATATTCCCACTCTAGGGTATAACAATATGATAGGATATTATTTGATTCCACCACTCCAGAGCTGCTTTTCAGGGAAGAATTTCAGAACCCAGCCCCAGCAGCTGCTCTGTGTGTGCCTTACCTGCCTGGCCTCGAGGGCAAACACGTTCAGAGCTGCACTGTGAGGGGCCACTGAGACATAATCACTGTCATTGAACATCTCCCAGAGGATGTTCATGCTCCCCAGGGAGTGCACAATGTCACTGATATCCGACTCTGGGGACAGAAAAAACGACATGGAATCATTTCAGCTGGAGAACACCACCAGGATCATCAAATCCCTGAGGGCATGGCCCTGAGAGCCACATCTTCCTGTCCTTTAAATCCCTGCTCATCACCAGCCTGCAGGATTTCACACAGAATTACCAGGCGTGCAGGATTCTACACAGAATTATCAGACCTGCATGATTTTACACAGAATTATCAGACCTGCAGGATTTCACACAGAATTATCAGACCTGCAGGATTTTACACAGAATTACCAGGCGTGCAGGATTTCACATAGAATTATCAGACCTGCAGGATTTCACATAGAATTATCAGACCTGCAGGATTTCACACAGAATTATCAGGCCTGCAGGATTTCACATAGAATTATCAGACCTGCAGGATCTCACACAGAATTATCAGACCTGCAGGATTTTACACAGAATTATCAACGCACAGCTCAAAAAGTGCTGGTTTCTACTGCCTGGGCACTTCTAAATCATCTTCAGTTGAAACAAAAAGGAATTTTCCCAGATGTTTTTCACTGATTTGTCTCAATGTTTCTGGCCAATTCTTCCACCTGAATCATCTTCTGACACAGCAAGAACAAGGTCATGGAGATGGGAGGAGTATCTCCAAACCAAACCCCATGGCACAAACTGACAGTTCACCACCCTGGGCACTTGGAAATTCTTCGTCTGGGTTAATTCCAAGGAAAAAGTTCATTCCCAAGCCCAAAATCTGGGAGGAGGAGAGAAGTGGAGGCAGCAGCTGCTGCCCTACCTGTGGAGTTCTGCAGCAGGAGCCGACTCCTGTACTTGTGGTAATTCTCTCCAGGCTTCAGCAAATACAAATCTGGGGAGAGTCTGATAGCAGCTACAGCATTTTTGATGATGTGGTGTATGAAAAACAACAAAATCTGAACTACAAGGAAAATGAGGAAAAGCAACAGCCTGAAAGAAATAAAAGATTGGGGTTTATTACAACTCAGTGGAAGCCAACTCAGTTTTCTGTTCATGCTATTGAAAAACACATCTCCCTCACCCCCCAAAAACCCATTTATTAGCAGAAATTACAGCTCCACACTTGCTGTAAAATGTGGGAAATGAAGGCCAGGATGTGCTTTCTGTGGTGTCATTCAGACAGGTTTGGGGACACAGCCAGTACTCACATAACTCTGACACATTTGTTCTCCCGTTTCAGACTGAGGAAATGCACTTTGGCTATGGTGGAAACCTGCTTCTTCCACAGGGCTGAGCTGCTCAGGGCTGGAGCCTTGGCCTCAGACAGCACCAGCAGGCTCTGCTCCATGTCATCCAGGGATTTGGTGTCCACCTCATCCTGAGCTTGCTGGGAGTGGAACACGCTGTAATCTGGGAGAGGGCAGAAAACCCCAGGAATTGATGCTCTGACAGAGCTAGGAACTGGGAGAGCAGGGGGAGCCAGGGGTCAGAGAGTGCTCATTGTTCCTGTTGTAGAAGTCACCTCACCCATCCCATCCCATGGATCCAATCCCATCCCATCCAATCCCATCCCATCCCATCCCATCCCATCCCATCCCATCCCATCCCATCCATCCCATCCCAATCCCTCAGTTTAACCCCAAGCTCAGGGACACTGATCCAGCCCAACCACACACACGGCAGAGAATTAAAGCTGAGACAGCAGAAATAAAGGAGCATTTTTTTCAGAATTCCTGGTGTTTTACCAAGGCTGGAGAAGAGCTTTGAGTCCAGCCTGGCACCAAGGGCCACCTCCATCCATGAACACCTGCAGGGACAGACTCCAGCACCTCCCTGGGCAGCCCCATCCAGTGTCAATCACCCTTGGGATTGATGATTCCATATTCTGCCACCAAAAGGTTCAGCTTTGCCCCACTTTCACACCCTTGGCCTGGGAGTGCACCTGAATTACCCAGCACGTGCAGATTGTGCTGTTAAACCCTCCTGAACCCACACAGGGGTGTCAGTCACTCTAATTAGGGAGTAATTTCCATACCAGTCACTACAGAGTAAATATATTTACCCATACTAATAATTCTGGATCACACAGAAAGCTCCAGAACAATTAAAACAGCTCAAACCATTTAAAAATGACATCAAAAAACCAACTGACTCATTCTGGAGTAGCATTAAGCAGTCCCAACATTTCATTTGGACTGAAAGTCAATTTAAAGTGAGACAAGCTGAGCTGTTTCAGCCCTAAGTGCAGCTACTGTTCACACAAAAGGTTGAAAATTAATTTTATCCTGCACATTTATAATTTCCTGAAAGCAAAACTCCATTAGGAAAATGAAGGGCATTTTATAAAGGCAAGCAAACCGTAAAGCCAAGCAGTCAGATGGGAGCTGGCTGGATGAAAAATTCAAAAGTAAAAAGCTTTTCCCCTGGATGCTCCCAGAATCACTCCCCACCCAATTCCCTGCCTGGTTTCCAGGTTGAATATTTCAATTTGGAATTTGGTGGGAACCCAAGGGATCCCCAGATTCTGGAGCAGCACCCTGGGAGTGAGGTTTGTCTCGTTCCCTCCTCCTGGCAGTGACAATTCCACAGGAACTGAGACCAAACCAAAGTGAGGGCTCACTGAAGAAATCCCTGGTTTTGACCTGAGCCCATGGAGAAGCTTCCAGAATGGAATGACAGAGGTGGGATTATGGGTGTGCAGAGTGGATAGAAGTGTGTGATATCACATGGGGGAAAATTTAGAGTTGCAGGTTTTAGAATACAGTAATATCAAGAAATATGGAGGTTTTGGGGCAGAGGTTTGTCCTTCTTCACCTTCTTCTTCGTGGGTTTGGGTGATTTTGTTTATTGGATAGAAAAATCTGCATTGAGGGCCATGGGTGGTTGGTTATTGGGTTAAAAGCAGAAATAATTTAGGTGCTTTTCTTAATTGGCCACTTGGTCCTTAAAAGGATTGTAGAGAGAGATACAGATCCATTTTTAGTTAGCTTGAGGTGCTGTAGAACCCACAGTCTGTGGCACTAACATAGATCAGAACTAATAAACACCTGAGTCTGAACAAGAAATTCCATCCTGAGCTTTTAATCCCCACCCTGGCAGGAAAAAGAAGATTAAAACACAAGAGAGGGGAGCAGGGGAACAGCCCTGCTCCTTCCCACCTGCTTGGTCAATCTCTGCCTCCACTTCCAGCTTCAGGTACACGTCCTCCAGCGTGGTCATGGACACCCCATAGGTGATGACCCCCAGGTGGGAATGGGTGTCCAGGTCAGAGAACAGCCCTGGGGACAGAGAGGCAGCTCTGAAACTCAGCTCCAGCACCTCCAGGAGCATCCTAAACATCCCAAACATCACCCACAGCCCAAATTCCTGCTGGTGGGAAAGCAGGGATGTGGGAATAGCAGATAAATCAGAACACAGGTTGTGGTTTGGGAGCCAAGGTGGGTTGGTGTGGCTTTCCTTTTTTGTCCCTGGTAGTTGTTTTAGCAGGAGCTGAGAGTGCTGATATGGATCAGCCATCTCTCAGG
>PYHW01009944.1:1093295-1105305 GCA_013186435.1 Turdus rufiventris
TTATACATGTTATGTTCTATGTTACGTTATGTTATGTTACGTTCTATGTTGTGTTGTGTTATTACATGTTATGTGCCTGTTATGTTATACACATTTTGTTCTATGTTATGTTATGCTATGTTGTATTATGTTATGTTACACGTTATGTGCCTGTCACACACAGAAACTGGCACCTGGCAATGAGAGGAATCGGGAATCCAACGGGAATTTGGGCTGAAGATGCCTCAGAGCCCCCCCAGGGCACGACCAGCTCTAGGCCAACTCTCCAGCCCTGATTCAAGCCGGGCTTATTTCCATTTTTGTACAGGGAGCTGCCAATCCCGAATAGTGCAGTGGGAGCAGAACTGCAGGCTGGAGGAGCTGAGGGCAGGCAGCCAGAGCGGGGAGAGCAGAGCCAGCAGCCCTGGGGCGAGCTGTGCAATTGGCCATGAGTAACCCCCTTCCCTGCTGGAGCCCTGCCAGCACCATAGATCCTCCTGAACCTCCCAGCAGCCCAGCAGTGCTGCACAGGAGTGCTGCACGTGGCTCTGGGGAGGGCAACAATAAATGAAATTAAATGGGAAATGTTCTTCTGCACCTACCTGGGGAGGGAGGGAGCCTTGGAGGGTTCTTCTTGCCTGGGTTTTGCCACCTTGGTGCTGCCTGAGGTTGGGAATCAGGGGTCAGAATCCATCTCCCTCTGCTTCCTCAGCTGGGAATGTTGGGACATCTCACCTGGGCAGGTGAAATAAGAGCATGAGTGCTCAGACGGAACAGTGCCACAAACCCCAGTGAAAAACTGAGTTATTTCTTCAGCCAAACTCCGTGGAGAGTGGAGGGATCTATCCCTGAGAGCTGCCAACTCCCATTCCAGAGGCAGGCTGATGTTCCTGCTGTACACCTCTGGGCTCTCACTTATCTGTCAGACACCACATGGCTCAAACTTCCTTCCCTGGCTGGATTTCAGTGGGGAAATCTTTCTTTGGAGCACAGACATCACCTCAGTAATGGGACACAGGAAGTTCCTCAGATGTCAGCACCACTATAAATACACAAATGCTTCATAGCCAGAGCCTGTCTGAGCATGGCAGGGGTGAGAAGAGGGAAAAGGGGATAAAGGAAGCAAATCCCTGCTCCCAGGCTGGCTCTGGGGTCCTGCATGGAGTAGGGACCCCTGCCAGAGCAGCTCTGGGAAGGAATCCCACCTCCAGCCTGGAGTGCTGCCCTCGCACTGAGACTTCTTCAAAAATGAGAGTGAAATTAAAAATAAAAAAATATTTTGCTTAAAGAAAAAAAAATTCGACCACAAAATGCTTCAACACCAAGCTACGATAGTAACCAAGCCCTGCAGGAAGGATGAGTACAACTCCTCTGGATATTTTCAGGCAAGAAAAATCCCAGTTTCCCAGTGGCAGCAGAGTGTTTGAAAAATAATCAAAAGCGGCAGCTCTTGCTTACAGGTCATGAAAATCACTGTGCTTGGCCCCCCTGCTCACAGCACGCCCTGAAGTGCCACTGTTTGCACGTTCCAAGAGCACTCCCAGGAACAGAAACTCCACTGAGTTCCCTCCTCAACACCACAGCCCCTTCCCTCAGCCACAATATTTTAATGAAACCCCCAAAACTGGCAAAGATCATTTAACGAGGTTCAAACACCAGTGCCAGTTACTGTTTCTCTAATTATTTTCTACCCACTTCTAAAACCCAAAATCCTCCCACATCCCCCCTGGAACTCTGCCAGGCTTTCATTTACATCACCCAGGTTGGAGGAAGGGTCATTTGAAGAATGTTAATTAATTTTTCATATTACACCTGCCACCTCCATGGAAGCTACAGAAGGATGAAGGGCACGGAAGAAGCATCACTTGAACAGTGAAAAACTGTATTTGTGGGAGGAAAAAACCCAACCAAAATCCTCTTTGAAATTCCAGATGAAGGAAACGAACACAGAGGTTGAGCAGAAAAAGCTGCCAAGGCATTTTAATTGATTAGCAGCAGACAAAATGAAGAGACTCTCAACCTGTGAGAATCCTCCTCAGTTTAGGCACTGTCTTGTGATCTGTGCTGCTCTGGGATGTGGGTGACACACAAACCCTTGTGGGCACCTCAATCGAAGCCATCCCCAGGGAATGGCTGGGTTTGGGCTGTAATTCCACATCAGAGATGCCAGTGCTTCTTCAATAATGCTCAGATAATCCTCGGGAGCCTCCCCTCCCTTCCCCTGCAAAGGTCACATGGTGGTTTAGTGCTGCACATCACGTTTGCCTTGTCTTTCAAGGCAAAANAAAAAAAAAAGCCCCAAAAAACCCCAAAACCCAAAGGAAAACCAAACGAGAGGGGTGTCAGCCGCAGCTAAATGAGCTGTGCCTCGAGGCAAAAACAACTCATCAGTGAACCACCCCGTGGAAAGGCAAGAAAACAACATTATTGATCTTGCTGCTACAAGCCAACAGCCGAGGTGGCACTTCAGCTAAACTCTGATGTGCTCTTTGCAGCGCCTCAATTATTTAAATTGAGAGTAAAACAACACAACAGAAATGCTTTATGTTGTAGTTTTTAAAAAAGGCTGAATTTTCTCCCTTCTCTGAATTTTCTCCCTTCTCTGAATTTTCTCCCTTATCAGCCCCAAGGACACCCCCTGTTCTGCCTGGGGTTGGAAATCCCTTCCCTCCAAACTCATCCCTGTTTCCTTGTGGGGACAAGGAATGACACGGAGCAGAGCTGGGTCGGGCTGTCCCCCACAGCTCCTGCAGCATCCTCAGCATCCTCCTGCATCCGCCGAGCATCCTCCTGCATCCACGAGCATTCTCCAGCATCCCTGAGCTTCCTCCTGCATCCCTGAGCTTCCTCCTGCATCCCTGAGCATTTTCTGAGCATCCCTGAGCTTCCTCCTGCATCCCTGAGCATCCTCCTGCATCCCCGAGCATCCTCCAGCATCCCTGAGCTTCCTCCTGCATCCCTGAGCATTTTCAGAGCATCCCCGAGCATCCTCCTGCATCCCTGAGCTTCCTCCTGCATCCACGAGCATCCCTGAGCATCCTCTGAGCATCCTCCTGCATCCTCTGAGCATCCCTGAGCATCCTCCTGCATCCCTGAGCTTCCTCCTGCATCCCCGAACATCCCTGAGCATCCTCTGAGCATCCCCGAGCATCCTCCTGCATCCTCTGAGCATCCCTGAGCATCTCCAGCATCCCTGAGCATCCCCAGCATCCCTGAGCATCCTTTGAGTACACCCAGCATCCTCTGATCATCCTCCAGCATCCTCTGAGCATCTCCAGCATCCCTGAGCATCCTCGGAGCATCTCCAGCATCCCGGAGCATCCTCGGAGCATCTCCAGCACCCCCAGCATCCTCCCGCATCCCCACCGCGCCCCAGCAGCGGGTCCCCCGCGTGTCTCAGAGGGAGGACACTCCTGCTTTCCACACCCCGCTTTTCCCCGCTCGGAATCCCTGGAAATGCGCTTTTCTCACCGTTCCGTGCGCAGCCCCGCCGGCTCGGCTGCCCCAGCCATGGGCAGAGCGGCGACGCGCTCCAGGTGCAGCCCAACTCCTCCTCTTCCTCCGCGCTCCTTCCCCTTCCCGTCCCCGCTGACAGAGCCGGGAGGGGCCGGGCCGGGCTCTGCCACCGCCCCCGAACCCCCGGGACCGCCTCTGGGCAGCGGGGCACGGCAAACAGAGCCCCGAACCCCGGAACCCCGAAACCCCGGGACCGGCTGTTCGCGGCTGTGCACGGCAAACAGAGCCCCGAACCCCCGGTGCCGCCCGCTCCGCAGAGCCGGACTGGTCCCTGCTGCTGACCTTCCTCCCCTCCCGGGGACACCCCCGATCCAGGATCCCCCTTCCCTCCCGGGACCCCATCCTCCGGGTGACCCCCCTTCCCAAGGGCTCGCTCCTCCCGGGGATCCCATTCTCCTGGTGAGCTCTCTCCTCCTGCCAGGAACCCCATTCTCGAGTGACCCCATTCCTCCTGAGCACCCTTTTCGCAGGACCCCATCCTATAGGTGACCACCCCTCCCAGGGACCCCCAATCTGTGGGTGATCCATGATCCCCCCTCCCAAGGACCCCAATCTCTGGGTGATTCCCCCCTCCCAGGGACCCCAATCTCTGGATGATTCCCCCCTCCCAAGGACGCCAATCTCTGGCTGATCCATGATCCCCCTCCCCGGGACCTCCATCCTCCAGGTGTCCCCCTCCAAGGGACCCCACCTTTCCAAGGATTCTCTCCTCCTGGGGACCCCACCTTCTGGAAGACTCCCCCCCTCCAGGGACACCTCCTCTTTTTTGCAGCCCCCATTCCCCAGGGACACCCAGAGGAAAGGGGCTGGAAATAAGTGCTGGAGGCCTGGAGGTTTAAGGCTGGGTGGGAGCTGCCTCATTCCATCCACTGCTCCCAGCTCCTGCCTGCAATCCACAAGGTCACCAGGATTTTATTGCATTACCCAAAATATAATTAAAGCATTGGAAAGGCTACTCTGAATACCAACACTGAATTCCTGCTGTTACAGGGTGCTGGTTCCTGTGATGCTTCCCACTGAGTTATGGCATCCCTGTCACCCTCTGGATGGGCCTGGGTCCCTGAGCAGCCTTTGGGATGTGATAAACCCCACTGGGATGTTTGTTCATCACCCTGTTCCCATCGCTGAGAGTGCAATCTGAGCACAACCTGACGTGCTCTGATTCTCTAAGTGCCTGCTGTGAGCTGCTGGGAGAGGCTGAGCTGAGCAGGAATCCTGAATCCTGCTGCATCCATGTTCAGGAGCACACCCAGCAGCTCCTGCTCCAGCACATTCACTGCTCAGATCCCTGCAGGGGCTGCAATTTCCTCATCTGGGTTGGTTTGTGCACGAGCATCACGCACAGCAGTGACCCAGCTCTGGAACCACAGCGTGGGCTCCACATGTTTTTTTTCTTGGAAAATGGAGATCAGGACACTGTGCCCTCATCTGGAAAGCAGGAAAGGATCTCACAGCACAGTGTTCAGTGAAAAGCTCTGTTTGCATGAGGAGGTCTCAACATACAGAAGCCTTTGCATCCCACAATGGTTGGAATATCCAGGATTGAGCCCCCAGCCTGGTCCCAGGGCCCTTGTTAGGCACAAGCCCCACAGCAGCACAAATCTCATGGAAATTTTATTTTTTTCCCACCTTAACCAAGAGTATTAGCTCAAAGGACTCTAATTAAATAATTGCCTAAAAAATACTGAGTAAATACAATGTCATAGCTACAACTTCATTTTAAAAACCCCCCAAAACTTTTTATCTTCATCCACCAAGCATTAAACACAATAAAAGCCTGTCTGGGGCTGAATTCTTCTGGTCACTTTGTTGTGGTCTCTGTTTATACTTCAAAGCTCATATTCATGTTCCAGCTCTTCCTGGCCTCATGGAAGTTGGAATGAGCTGTTCTCTGAGGTCCCCTCATGATGCTGCTTTGGGTTTTGCCTTTTTTCCTTTTCTGTGTTCTCTGTATTCTTCACACATATATTTGTAACTCTGACACCTATTGTATTAGTGGCTCGTTCTCCCAGTGCTTTTCCATGGCCTTTCCCTAGGCAGAAAGACAAAATAAATTGCAGAGCTCCAAGGGGGTACAAGGTCCCAAAACTACCTTGGTTCTTCCTGGGAACCAAGGCTAAGAACAACTCCTGGAGATCCATTCTCATGGATAAAACACAGCCAGTTCTGGAGGGGACTCCAGAGAAGGGGCCTGACCTGGGGGAGAATTGAGTCACCACTTGTCCTGCTAATTGATGCTTTTTAATCAATCCTGCTAATTTCCTAAAACCTATAAATGTGAACTCATCCCTGTGGGCTTGTGTGGGCATCTTTCTATAACTGCTCCTGAAGGCCTTCATTAAAGATCTGCTCTCCTTATTAAATTATCTCAAGTTTCATTTCCAGGTTGGAAAAAGGCAACATCCAACCCAAACCACTCTGTGAATCTGTGATTTGCTGCTCTACTTGTAACTCCTTGGAGTTCAGGGTATTTTAGCCCAACAACTCCTCCTGAAGAGGTTCACAGTTACAACCCAACCAGGACAATTGACAGCAACAAAATATGAGCATAAAGCACGGGAGCGGGGTGCTCCAAAACATCTGGCTGTGTCATCTGGGAGGGAAACATCCCCTAAAATGTTCCTGGCACTGGGAGCTGCTGCAGCCAGGGAAACACCAAACAGAATCAGCACCTGAGAGTCAAACCCAGCCTGCACCACAGGGAGAGAAGCTCCTGAGAGCCACGAAACCTAAAGCACTGCGCTGCTTTTCATCTTCAAAGCAGCACCTAATTAACTTTTACTGAGCCCTGTGTGCTCAGGTGCCTCAAACATCATCTCTGCTTGTGGATACAAAGAGCCAAAGGTGATGGAATTTGTTCCAGTCCAGGAGTCTGAGGTGGAGGTGGGTGCTGTGTTTGCACCACAAACCTGTCCAGGTTACACTTGCAAGCAAAAGGATTTAAAGACAAAGAGGAGAATTTCATCTCTTTAAGTGGAACAGGGATCTCCACCAGGCACCAAATGATGGCAACTTCCAGAAGCTCCAGATGCAGGGAGGCTGAGGGAGTTGGAGGTGGAGCAGAGGGAAATTTTTCCAGTCATCGCTTTGGGCTGATGGACTTTGTGCATCACTCCAGGAATTCCAGGGTCACAGCAGCACATCTTCCCTGCAGGCTGGGCCATCTCTTGCCCTCTCTGTTTCAAGAATCAATTCTTTCATTGGAATTGAAAGTTGTGCCCACCTCAGGAACTCAGCAAACAGGGTATTATGGAAGCACAGTTCAGTGCACTGCAGAGGGAATGCATTAATTCATCCAGAAAGGAAACATGACTGGCTGAATTTCCTTTCTTTCTGTGACTCAGCCTTTTGAAAGCAAAGAGAAAAAAAAAAAAAGGGCATGAAAATCACATAGGACCATTCCCAAAATCTCTGGTGCATCCCTGCTCACGCTGTGGAAAACCTTCAGTGCTGGATGTGGAGCAGAGCAGGAGGGAGCTGCCTCCAGCAGGGCAGGCTCTGCTTCTGGAAGGTAAATATGGCAAATATGGGAGGTTCTGTGCTGTGCAGAGGGCAGAACAAGTTCAGTGTGGAGACAACAAATAAATGGCCAGAAATGGAAAAATGGAACGTTACCCTGGGATTTCAGGTTGGTGGATGTGGCCCTTCCATGGATTGCTCTCCCCAGTGTGCAGAACCCTTTCTCAGGAAGCCCAGCAATGCTGGAATGATTTTGTGCAGTGATGCAGAGGCTGCAGGTAAACAGCTGCTCTTTCACAGCTTCTTTTTTTATCAAAGCTTTTGCAGAGCCCTTGAGAGCCAGAGGCCCATCACAGAAATTGGATTCAAATGCAGAGACACCCAAATTATTTTACATTTTCCTTTGAACTGATTAACCAACTCCATCCCTGTTCCTGCCCCTATCTTGTGACTGTTTAGATCTCTTTTTCTTGTGCACACAACTGGCTCAGGCTCTGGCTGAGATCTCTCCACATTTACTGGAAGTGATGTGTTTGCATCAATAAACCTGTGCAGAAGCACAAGGACGATGCATTTGCATCCTCCACAGATGAGGGCTGCCAGGGAAGCCCTTCAGCACCTCTTTCAGAGCCCTGCCTCTTTCTGGGAGCTGGAAAGAGGCTGAAATAAACTCTGCAAAACCCAAATTCCTGCAGTGTTTACTGCTCCAAGGCTGCAGCTGCACCAAACTGCAAAGGGCTCTTGGCTGTCAAAGCCACCAGCTCCTGGACACCAAAAATATCCTGATATTCACCCCCAGGGCATGATTAACAAGTGCAATTTATCCCTGGATTTAAAGGAAAGGGCTTAAAACCCAGCTGAGAATTGCAGCAGTTTGCACCTCTATGAGTGATTGTGCAAAATTCGGTTCTTTAGGAGTCAGGTTTTATTCTGTGCCCTCACCCACCTTCTGGAACAACATCCAGCCTGGCTCAGACTAAAATTTCATAAAAGAAATTTCAGTCTTGGCCTAAAACTTGGCACAGGGAGTCCCAGCCCAGAATAGATTTTTACGGGAAGTTAAAAAACTCTGTTAAAAAAAAAAAAACCAAGCTTTAAAATGAAGCATCAAGAGAGTCTCAACAAGAGCTTTGCCAGCAGTCCAATGCACAAAATATACATTGTGTGCATATAGAATGCCATAATTACAGCCAGATGGCTACAAACATAGATTCACTCTGGCCATGAGTAATACCTCATGATTGCAGAAAAAAGAACCCAAATGCCTATTTTAAATCAGCAGAGTTTAAGGGGGGAAAATGTGACCAATCCCTGATGGGGCTGTGACAGAAAATATTTTTTTTTTGTCAGCACCACTGTCGTGTGTGGCACCATCCCCTGGTGCTGCAGCCACTTGCCCATCCCCAGCTGTGTTCCCTTCCTAGTGGTTTTCCTGGATGGATTATTAAATATTATTTCCTGTTTAAACAAAGCTCCTGGCTGGCTCTGCACTGCAGCACACTCCAGATATCCACGCCAGTTTAAGGAAGAGATGTTTCCTGCTGCCACCCCAATAAAAAGATCCCTTCAGGCAGAGGTGCCACCCATCCTTGTTCAGATGAAGCTGCCAAGTTTTAGAACATTTTTGCAGTGGATTCCTCCTCTTCTTTCCTCTCCCTGGCTGCTGGGGAGGCCTCTGCTTCTGTCTCTAAATATCCAGGTTTGCCTTGCACACTCCATACTGGGAATTTTGAGGCTGGCTGGGACCCCAGCATTGCATCCACGCTCAAAAAATCATTCTGCATCCCTGAGGATCCACAGCAAGGAGCAGTTAATGGCTGAGCCCTTGACTGAGGTGTTGAAGGAACCTGCAGCTCATTTTGCTGAAAAAAAAAATGGGTGGAATGAAGGAGTTGGGGACAAACATCTTACCTTTTGTACAGCCAGATTTATGGCTCCAAAACCTTATTATTACTAAGCTGGAAGCAATTTTTATTTACTGGCCTCTGCCTCTTTTATGAGCTGCATGTGCTTCTTGGATGGTTTTATCCTCACAATTCCCCACCTCTTCAGCTAAAGAGAGATTTTGCCAACATCCCACCCTGTGTGTGCTGGGGCAGCACAGTTTAACTTTTGGGAATTCCAGATCCTCCTGGGCTTTCATCCCATCTACTCAGGATCCAAGCTGGAAAAACATGCTGGGAGTTCAGGGGAGGAGGAGACCGCGGAAATTCAGACAAAAGGTAAGATGGGGCTGAACTGCCAGCGCCTGTGTTTGGCTTTAAATTCCTGCAGGCTGCAGTTCCCGGGGAACAAAGGAATGCAGGATGTCAGGGGCAGCATTCAGCCCCGAGGAGCAGATGGTGCCTGCTGCCACCAGGACAGCTCATTGTTTCTCACCTCCTCTCTCCCCCAGCCACATTTTCCTCCCCAGCATCTGCACCCTCTGTTTGCTTTGGTTTTTCTTCCAGCTCCTTCCCCAGACATCCCTTGGGAGGGTCCCTTTTCCCAGCTGGTCCCTCTGGTGTTGGAGAACTTCCTGCAGTTTATTCATAGCAGAGAGCCTTGTCATGGCTTTAGGGAGAGCCTTTAGGGTCATTATTCCTACTGTTTTGAATCCCCAGCTTATTCCTGCCCCTCAGGAGCGTTAGGGAATGGCTGCATTCTCTTGTTCAGCTGTTCCCTGGGGACTGACTGCTACCTGAGCTAAAAAATAATGGGAAATTCCATGAGATTCTGTCCAGGGGATGGGATCACACTTGAGAATGTCATTGTCACAGGACAGACCAAGCCAAAGCTCGCTGCACTCATCCCAAATTATCCTTCCTTCCCCACAGCTCCCGTTCCCAAGAAGGGAGGTGATGGCTGGGAGCAGAATAACTAATAATAACATAAAGCAGCACCAAAGAAACTGAAACAGCCACTGGATTCTTCAGCACAGGAACTGCTGGAGCCTGTCCCACCTCCTGTTCCATAAAGTTTGATCACCAAGCTCCTCTGCTTGATTTCTCCATTTGCAAAGTGCTTTTTTTTTTTTTTTTGAATCAGGACTTCTGCCTGTCCCTGTCATCCAATATACACAACAGCTTCAGAGCAAAACCTGTGTCCCCTTCCCACCTCATGACATGCTGGGAAAATCCTGATTTGAGCCCCAAAGCCTGGTCTTGGTGTTCAGGGGTGCACCAGGAGGTACCACAGGTGTTCTGGACACAGTTTTGTTCCTGTTTCCCACCATCTATGATTATAACAGCTGAAAATCCCACTTGAACAGCATCCGAATTTTCCAAATAATTCCTAGAGAAGGGACCTGAACCAGGGGAAAGCCCCCCTCTCCCCGGTTAGAAACTGGGACATGGAAACAACCTCTGGCAAAGGTCCTGCAAGGGTGAAGCAGGAGAATCTGGGGATGCTGGAGCTCGCTGATGTTTGTGGACAGAGCTCTGGGACTGATTTCGGGCCCAGCAGTGAGTGCTCACACAAACACTGACACTGAAGCCTCCAATTGTGTTTTCCCTGGACAAACCCAGCACATGACCCCCGAGCTCTCTGATCAAAGGCACTGCTGAGAACAACCTCGTGTCTAAAACAAACAACATTTCAGGGCAAACCTCCTGTTTACAGACACAGAGAGGAGATTTTTCAGCAGTGAAACCACAGAAATTGTTTGTCCAATTTTGCAGCAGCAAATTCGTTCCTTAGCGATGAAAGAGAGAGTTGGGAGGGGGAATAAATAAATCAGAACTCGTAGAAAATTCAAAATACTGCAGGCTGGGAGTACCAGGGAAGAAAGTTATGGCCAGACCCACATACAGAAGTTTGAGCTCTTCAGTCAACTCTGCAGTAACTCTTCTTCCTTTTCCCTTTTCCCTTTTATCTTCCCTTCCTTTTTATCTTCCCTTCCCTTCCCTTCAACTTCCCTAAACTTCCCTGAAACTTCCCTGAAACTTCCCTTCCCTGAAACTTCCCTGAAACTTCCCTGAACCTTCCCTGAAACTTCCCCACCTGGACAAAGCAGACCTGGTTGCATTTTGTGCAGAATTTAGATTTTAATAAGAAAAGGCTCTGCACAGAAGAAACTGGAAGGTGAAAGGCTGGGCACTGTGCTGGAGCAAAGGGGAACAGTAAAGGTAATAAAGTGTTTTGGCACCTCTTCTGGGGAGAGCAGTGGGACTCCAGATTCCTGCACGCCTTTGGGGAGGGGGGACAGGAAAAGCATTAAAATAACAGTAAAAATTGGCATTGTGCTGTCACACATCCCTGCAGGCAGAGATGCAGGCAGGGATGGAGACAGGGATGGAGACAGGGATGCGGTGCAATTCGAAGTTATTTGAAACACTCTGAAGTGATTTGAAGTGATTTGAAGCGGTTTGAGGCGGTTTGTAGCAGTTTGAAGGACTTTGAATCGTTTTGAAGTGATTTCAAGCTGTCTGAATCATTTTGAAGCGGTTTGGACCCGTTTGAACCAGTTTGAACCCTTTTGAATCGTTTTAAAGAGATTTGAACCCGTTTGAATAGTTTTGAAGGCGTTTAGGTAGTTTTGAAGCGGTTTTGAAGCAGTTTGGACACTTTTGAACCGTTTTGAAGCGGTTTGGACCCGTTTGAACCGTTTTGAACCCTTTTGAACCTTTTGAACCTTTTGAACCGTTTTGAAGCGGTTTGGACCCGTTTGAACCTTTTTTGAACCGTTTTGAAGCGGTTTGGACCCATTTGAACCCTTTTGAACCGTTTTGGAGCCGTTTGAACCCTTTTGAACCGTTTTGAAGCGGTTTGGAGCCGTTTGAACCCTTTTGAACCGTTTTGAACCCTTTTGAACCGTTTCGAAGCTTTTCGAACCCGCGTGAGGCGAGCGAGCCTCCCCGCGCTCGCCGCGCCCCCTGCCGGCGCCTCAGTTGCGCTGAGGGGAGGCCCAGGCCGCGGGACTACATCTCCCATGAGGCGCTGCGGCGCCGCCGCGCGTGCGCAGTGCTGCTCCCCCTTCACCGCCCCCCCCGTGCGCGCCGGAGGCCGGGGCGGCCACCCCGGCCCATCATGTAGGTGCAGCCGCGCCGGCCCCGCGCCAGCCGCGCAGGGACCCCCC
>PYHW01009944.1:1105375-1125635 GCA_013186435.1 Turdus rufiventris
ATCTTTTGTGTTGTTGGGCAACTCCTCGCCCCTCGGCGGAGCCGCGCGGGGGGGAGAGGCTCTTTGTGCGCGCGCCCCGCGCCCCCCCCCAGGCCAGGCGGGGGACAATGTCTCAGCCCCGAGGTGAGAGGGGCGCGCTCGGCGTGCACGCGCGGGGCGCGGGCGTGCGGTGCGGGGTGGGCGCGGGTGCGCGCGCGCGCGTGCAGACGGCCTCGCGCGCCTGCACTCGCCCGTGCAACTCGCGGGTGCACGCGCGGCTGCAGCTGCAGCTCGCGGGCCCGCGCGTGCAGCCGGGCGTGCAGCCGCGGGGGTGCGCGTGCACGCGCGTGCACGGGTGGGGGTGCGTGTGCATGAGCCTGCACGCGCGTGTGCACGTGCACGAGCG
The DNA here is from genome assembly GCA_013186435.1 of Turdus rufiventris. Lineage (NCBI taxonomy): Eukaryota > Metazoa > Chordata > Aves > Passeriformes > Turdidae > Turdus > Turdus rufiventris. The sequence continues at coordinate 1,105,761 of PYHW01009944.1, forward strand.
TGCACGGGTGTGGGGGGGTGCACGTGGACGAGCTTGCACGGGTGTGTGGGGGGCTGCATGTGCATGAGCCTGCACGGGTGGGAGCGCGTGTGCACGCGCACGAGCGTGCACGGGTTGGCGGGGGGCGCGTGTGCACGCGCATGTGCACGTGCGAGTGCGCCTGCACGGGGTGGGGGGGTGCGTGCGCACGCGCGTGCACGGATGCACGAGCGGGTGCGCGTGCACNGGGGGGGGGTGTGTGCATGTGCGGGTGCGCGTGCACGCGCGGGTGCACGCTCGCCTTGCCCGGAGGTCGCTGCTCCCGGTGCCGGTCCCGGTGCAGCTCCCGGTTCCGATCCCGGTCCCGGTGTCGGTCCCGGTTCCGAGCCCCTCGCCTGCCTTTGGCACGGCCGGGAACATGAGGGGGGTGTTGGAGGAGCAGCTGCAGCCGGGGCTCGGCGCGGGGTTAAAGCAAACTTTTAAACAAGTCCGCGAGGGAGATGAAAGGTGAAACTGGAGTGGAGTTACCAGGAATTAAATATATACCTATGTTTCCATGGGAAAGTATTGTTCTGGTGCCAGCGCTGAGATCATTTTCCAGCCGTTCCTCTCCCCCCCTTCCCACCCCCCTTTAATATTTGGTAACTTTTGGTCAGAGGCAGCGGTGGGGTTTGTCACACCAGCACGCTCCGAGCGTGCAAAAAAGGCTGGAATGGAGCGTTTGGGAAGTGCAGGAAGGCTGGAACCGGGGATTTGGGAGCTGCAGAAAGGCAGGAATGGAGCATTTGGGAACTGCAGGAACGGGAGCGTTTAGGAGCTGCAGAAGGGCAGGAGTCAAGAATCGAGGAGTTGCAAAAGGGGCAGGAATTCTGCATTTTGGAGCTGCAGGAATTGGGCATTTAGGAATTGCAAAATAACAGGAATTATGCCTTTAGGAGCTGCAGGAGTGAAGAACTTTGGAGTTGCAAAAGGGCAGGAATTATACATTTTGGAGCTGCAGGAATCGAGCATTTAGGAGTTGCAAAATAACTAGAATTCTGCATTTTGGAGCTGCAGGACCGGAGCATTTAGGAGCTGCAAAAGTGCAGAAGTTAAGAATTTAGTTGCAAAAGGGCAAAACTTGAGCATTTAGGATTGGCAAAAGGGCAGGATTTATGTATTTTGGAGCTGCAGAAGTTGAGAATTTAGGAGTTGCAAAAGGGCAGGAACTATGCATTTTGTAGCTGCAGGAATTGGGCATTTAGGAGTTGTAAAAGAACAAGAATTATGCATTTTGTAGCTGCAGGAATCTAACCTTTTGGAGCTGCAGAAGTTGGGAATTTAGGAGTTGCAAAAGGGCAGGATTTATGCATTTGGAGCTGCAGGAATTGTGCCTTTTGGAGCTGCAGAATTTTGAAAATTTAGGAGTTGCAAAAGGGCAAACCCTGTGCATTGAGGAGCTGCAAAGGGCAGGAGCTGAGCCCTGAGGAGCAGCAGGAGGGGCTTTGGGAAGGGACAGCAGTGATTTATTTCTGCCAGCGCTCACTCTTTGCTTTTTAACTCGCTGCTGGTTCCGGACTGGCTCTGCCTCGTGCCCTTGCAAGGGCAGAGGGGGCAGGGTGGGAGGAGGTGGAGAATTTAATATTGCAAAAATGCTGCGGGAATGCAACAGCCCCTGCAAGAGCAGGCGGGCAGGCAGCTTTAGGGAGGAGTTGCTGCGGCCATTCATTGTGAAAATAGATGCCCATATGTCAGCGAGCCGGCCACACAGATGCAGCTTTTGGAGCTTTTGGCTGGGACGTTGCAGCTTGGCTCTCCCTGCATCCTGCAGCCCTCGCACATATTTGGGATTTTGGGGGGGTGAGAGGCAGCGCGTGGTGCGGCGGGGGCAGGTCCCAGCCTGGCTTTGGTTATTTATTTATTTATTCAAACTAAGCCGTCTGCGAAGCGTCCCCCAATTAATCCGTGCAAAGGAGAGGACGTTGGGAAGGAGGTGCCTGCACGGCTCTTGCCACACAGTTTTCCTTTGTGAAAGAAAAAATGTAAAGTTGTTGTATAATTTATTCCTAATTTGGGTTTGCTGCAGTCATCTTTTCCAGCCGAGCAGGGAACTGTAAAAGTTTCCGATGCGAAGAGCCAAGGAAGTTTGATAATGCAGGATTGAACCCGGTGATACCCAGAGCGCTCTGCCCCTGGCAGGACACCCTTGGGGGGACAGGAGGGTCCCTAAAAAGCCTGGGGGTAGCAAAGGCTGAGCGTGCAGAGGTGGTGACAGGCAGGGAGCTGTGCTGGTGGCCCTGCAGGATGTGCTGAGTGTCCCCCACGCTCCCCAGCATGGCCTTCTGCGTCCTCCCCAGTACCAGGAAAAAGAGAAGATGGAAGTAGCCAACCCACAAAACATGATCTCAATGAATGGCATCATTCTTGACTCCCTTTGCCGTCCTCCTGGCTCTCTGCTGCACCAGTGCCTGCATTCCTTGCACAGATAACTTTTCCAAGTTCAGCTGTTGGGGCTGAGCTTTTGCTCAGGCAGGGGTTTCAGCGCTGGGGTTTGTAGCAGAGGTTCTTTGGGATAATCTGCGTTTCGGGATCAGCTTTCATGTGTTGCACAGGAGGTTCCTCGGCAGCTCTGGAAAATACAGCCCAGAGCCCCAGCCAGCTGCTGAGCCCTCTGCCTGCTTTGAATCCTTTCCAGAGTTGTTGGGAGAATTTGCCAGAGATTAATTTTTTTTTTTTTGAGGCAGCGTGTCAGGGGAACATGTGAGCAGCAGAGTTGTTCTTATCCCCTGCAAGGAATCTCGCCTGGTTCAGGGGGACCCTACCTGTGCTGTGCAAAAAAATGAGGGGGGATCTGCTTCCTGCACAATCTGGAAAGGCTCTCCCTGGAATTGAGAAACATCACTTTACTTCTGGCCCTTTGTGTAGCAGCAATGAGCAGATGCCTCCAGCACTGTGCTCGTGGTTCTGAGCCACTTTACCTGTCCCCTGATGGGCTCCCCGAGGCTCCATCCAAACACAAAACACACCTGAAGCCAGAGACACCCCTGCATTTCACCCTGTGCTTGTTCCCACCCCGATCCCCTCCTTGAAGCTGCAGATTGGTGTTTTTGTGCCAAATCAGCTTTCCCTGAGCACAGCAGGTTCCTGCAGCCTGTTCCTCACCTTCAGAGATGAGGCTGCTCTGGCCAGGAGGGCCTTGATAGGAGCTCAGAAGTTGAATTGTTGCCCAAATCCAGCCCATTTGGCTGGCATGACTAATAGGATATTATTTTGGAAGAGAAGAGGGGGGAAGAAAAAGCGGAAGTCCATATTCACATCAAGCCAAGTACAGTTTAAGGCTGTAAATCCAGACTCTGGTGACAGCAGATATATACAAGTCTCCCAAATTCCTTACGACAGGGGAATTACTCCCTTGCAAAGCCCACGTGGGAGAAAACACCTGCAAATATGCAAATTTCTCCAGTGAAATAAGGAAAGGGAAGGGGGAGCAGTATGCCTGTGAGAGCACTGATTCATAAATACACTGAAATGATATTTAAACCAAGTATTGCTGCCTGTTGATCTCACACCTAAGCCTCAGACTCATGTCTCAAATACAATTTTCATTGCTCCACCTGCAAAGGGAAGCTGAGATTATGAGCAGCACATCCCACGTGATGCTGGCTGGGCATGCACCCTATGGACTTTGACCAAAGGCCCTGCACCTACTCCAAATACCACAATTTTATGGGAAACACTCTTGTTTTCCCCAGCCAGAAGTCTCGGTGGAGCAGCTGTAAAGCTGCAATGTTCGTTGCTGGTGGTTTTTTTTTGCAGCCCTAGGTAGGTGGCAGGTTGTTGCTGGTGTAAGATTAACCTGCAAGCAGCTCCTGTGGGTTGTGCAATGTGCATTTTGCCTCATCAGCACCAGCTCAGCTTCTCCCCACTCACACACTCCCATGACACAGGCACTTGGCAAGGGCACAGCCAGCAAAGCTGTGCCATGGTCAGCCAGGTACAAGCCTAGCAAAGCCTGGACTAGCTGCAAATTTCAGCTCGAGTTGTAGATTTATTTTTTTTTTTTAAGGTTGCCGTGTTGAATTAGTGCTGGAGGTGCTGGGTTAAGAGGGGGTAAATGTTTATAAAGAGGTGTAAAAACCTCATGTAATGCCAGGCTGGAGGAATGAGCCAGCTTGGGAAGGGGAAAATATGATTGGGACAGAAAATGTTTGGCTGGAGATGAGCCAAAGCACTGCTGTGCCCAGGTGTGCCAGTGGAGCTGAGACACCTGGGTGAGCCCTGCACTGTCCCCATGTCCCAGCAGGTCCCAACAGCTCCCTGCTGCTACCCAGACTCTAGGCAGGGACTGGACATAAATATTTATGCAATTCTAGAAGCAGTTCTAGCAATAGAAGTTGCAGAAAGAAGGGAGCAGAGAGCTCAGTGTCCTGCCAGGCTCTCAGTGCCACCCCCAGCCTGGCTCCTTTTGTTGTTTCAGTCACCAAAACCCGGGAGCTTCCTTAGGGGTGAATTCCCTCCCCTGACACATCCACAAGCTGCTGAGGTGAAGCAAATGATGCTCCATGAAAACCACAGGAGTCATTTGGGGGGATGAGACTCTTCCTAAGGAACCATGGAACGTGGTTACAGCAGGTTTTGCAGATTTTCTGTCCTGTAGTTGAAAATAAACAAGATGACTAAAAACTAAAAAAATTGCCTTTTCCCCCCAAACAGTGCCTGTGTTTGTTGTCACTTGAGCTTTTCCTCTTTCTGAAAAGAGCTGTGACAGCACCTCTAGAAGCCTCCCCGAAGAGGATTGAAAACCAACACACCTGAAAAAAAGCTCTGATCCCTTTTTTAAGCTGGGAAAAGAAAAATAGTGTGGGAGTTTTGTTAGCACAGGAGTGGGGATGCTTTTCCAGCCCTCTGCAAACACACTTGGAGGCCCAGAGCTTCTGAACCTGGTCATTGTGATGATTCCCAGCCCTGCCCCAAGGGATTCACCCCATGAACTTGCATTCCTGATGCTGCTCCAGCTCCAGAGGCAAAGCTCTGCCCTTCACAGGGAGTGAGAGCACAGGGCAGGTCGCAGCTGTGGTGGCAGCAGGTGGCACAAGCAATTCTGAGTAAGAATTACTCACCAGGAGGCCCTTCCTGCTGTCACTCACATTTTGGGGGACCATTTTGGGGTGCATTTACAAGTTAGGCAGCGTGGCCACCAGCAGCATCATTAGCTGGAATGTTGAGTCAGCCTCCAGTGGCCAGAGAAATTGCAGGAGTGTTCTTTTCATTTGAGACGTGGACAGAGCTATAATTAAAAAAAATAAAAATCTGTTTCATTACCTGTGCAGTTGCTCCTTAGGGCCTGTCTGGGAATAGTTTAAGGGATTAGCATTATCAGCTCGAGCAGTGTTAGCAGGGAAGCAGATCCAGGGGGCTGGAGCTGTGCCATGTCAGATACTCTGCTCTGTGGTGGCCAAGGGCTGAAGGCCACTCGGTGCAATTTCCAGATCTGCTCATTGCGCAAAAGGGTTGGGGCTTTTTTTTTTTTTTTTTCCCTTTTTGCTCTTGTATTCCAAATCCACAGTATTCTGCACTTGACAAGTGTGAATGGAAAGCTGACTGCTGCTCAGTGGCCTTGGCTCAGTAAAGGGCAGTTTGGAGAGGGGAAGTCTGAGGCTGTTGCTTGTAGGGCTTTCTCTTTCCTCAGAGCCAGAATTAAACCCATCCTGCAATTCTCCCCATCCTTCTAAACTGGGGATTCCAGACACAGAGGGTTCATCCCACAGCGAGGTCTCTGAGGTGCTAAAGCATTTCTGAGTCATCTTTCCTTTGGACATGGTGCAGAGAGATGCTGAGCATCCTTCTCTGGGAGCTCTAGGAAGCCACTGGTGCATCCTGGTGCTGTCAGAACTGGGACAAAACCCATGGATCTGCATCCTATGCTCAGGCAGCAGCCTGGATTGGCAGGGGCAGGGTCAGAGATGCATCAGGGAAGGCTCAGGGATGGGAGCTGCTCTGGCTGCTTCCCCCAGTTGCTGTTGGAGCAGTGCCTGTGGCTTGTTGGGCTGCAAAATCTGAGTCTTGTGAAGCCCGATGCAAACAACCTCTGCAGCTGGGGTAGGCTTTCAGATTTGTAAGAGAAAAAGCAATTTTTTTCCTCTACTCAAGCAGGAAAACTTCACAGAGCTGAGCTGATCCAGTTTCTTGCTGGTGCTGTTTTGTTAGCCTACTTAGCCTGCAATTTTATAATCAAGGCTGGGTTTTCTTAGCCTGCACCCAGGCAGATCAAAAATCGTGAGAAGAACTGAAGCTCGAGCAGCAGCCACTTCTGCTGCATTCAGATGAAAACATTGAGGGGGGGAAAGAAAGAAAAAACCCAGCAGAAGTTGCAGATGAGATGCCAAAGATAAGGCAGCAATAGAAAATCAGCGCAGGAGTCAACACTTGAGTGTGTCTGCAAGAAGAGGCCTTTAATGAGGGCTGAATCAGCACGGACTTGGGAGCTGCTTTTGAAGGAGAATCTTTTTTCTAAACAAAAATAATGTAATTGCACTCAATGAAAAATGCTTATCAGTGCCAAATGGCCTCAGAGCAGCGTGTGGATGCTCTGTGCCAGCCACAGGCATCGTGGTTTTGTGCCTGTGCTCATCCTGCAGCGGGGCTGATCCCCAACTTCCTCACTGGGGGAGGTTTTCAGCAGGGCTTATTTCACACTCAAGCAACAAGTTATAAAAATTACAGCCTCACTCCGTGGTATCATTCCTCTTATGAATGTTTATTGCTTCTCCAGTAGTTCAAGGTCAGATATAGAAAATGACTCAAAAGTTCTTTTGTTGTTCTGACAGCTCTAAAGTGATGGAAGGCCCAATCCAGCAAAGACAAACCTTCCCAGAGAGCTGGCACCAAAAGAGAAAGCAGGAAGAATATTTTAAAGGCAAACCCAGCATTGGTTACTGAAGTTTTAAAGTAGGTTTGGATTAGATATTAAGAAAAAATTATTTCCTGTGAGGCTGTGGCTGCCCTTGGATCCCTGCAAGTGTCCAAGGCTGGGTTGGAAAGGGCTTGGAGCAGCCTGGGACAGTGGAAAGTCTCTCTGCCTGTGGAATGAGATGGGCTTTAAGGTCTCTACCAACCCAAACCATTGCATGACTGGGTGATTCTTTCCCTGCATTTGCACCATTTTTCTGCTCTCAGCATCTCCCATGAGCAGCAGCCCCAGCCAGAGCCTGCTGGAGTCCCTGCCTCAGGTCCCTGCACATAGGAGGGGAAACAATCCCTGCCCCAATCCCTGCCAGAGCAGGGCACATGAGCTCAGAAGGGCCTTTTGGCAGCAGCTGTGCCTGCAGGGTTTGTGCAGCAGCAGGCACAGCCCTGGGCACGGCTCCTTCTTGCAGGGCACCTATCCAGTACTGGCAGCTGCCCCCAAGTTAGAGCCACACATCCCAGCCTGGGTTTCAGCACAGCCCTTCTTCCTGGGGCTGCTTTAATTGCCTGCAATTAGGGTCTCCAGTGCTGCAAAAGTATGAAGAAATAAAACCCCAGTCTGGCTCTGTAAGGGCTGGGATTGATTTCTTCTCTCAGCCAGCTGATGCTGTGACCTTTTAGAAAGGAGCTGTCAGCTTGTGACTGTGGGGTTAGTGCATGTGACTGACTGCCCAGGGTTAGAGCACAAACGTGGGATGTTCATTGTAGTTTTATCCAAGGAGAGGAGCACCTGTAGGAGCTGAGAATAGCTAAAGGAAGAGGCAGGGACTTGCCACGCTGTCATCAAAATGCCAAAACCCCTTTGGGCTAAGCTACCTCTTAAGTAGATTTGTTTAAGCACTGGAGCAGAAGTGCAGGGCACAGCCTGGGGCTGTGGCAGCCCTGAGGGTGCAGGAGATCACCCCAAGCCCTGCAGGAGGAGGTCAGGGGCTGGCCAGATGTGTGCCAGAGGTGCAGACGCAGGTCTGGCAGGAGCAGCAGGACAGGGAAGCTGCTGTGCCTCAATCCCAGCACCACTGAGGTCTGGGATGTGGGGCTGCAGGTAAATCCTGCAGCCATCCCCTCTTGCAGGTTTGCTCCTCTGAAGGGAAAAGATGCTGCTGGTTAATGCAGAAGTTCCCTCCCAAGCAGACCTTGGTACTTAACTGTGTTAATTAAATGCTTTCAAAAACCACAAGTTTGACCTTCACTGCTTGCCCACAGATTTTTCTCTCATTTAACAAGCACAGGGTTGTCAGAGTAGCCTATTAAAGGAGAAGAAAGGCAGTGCTCTAATGCTGTTGGGTTTTGACCTGTTCCAAAGTGTTTTTCTGCTTTTTAACTTCTAAGAGATGAAAACCACAATTCCCTAACAACCTACCAGGAGAAACCAGGCTGAGACAAGGAGTTCTTGGCTGAAATAAGGCATAAAATCTGATAAAATAGTGAACATGCTTAAAATGTAAGTTTTTTAGGTTTTTATGCAATATGCCAAGACAGCCATTATATCTGCAGGTCCTTGTGCAGCCAGAGAGCTCTGCTCTGTGACATGGAATTGTCCTTTGGGAGAGACCCTCTAGAAAAAAATAAAGGCAAATAACACAGACTCTGACTTCCTTACCTTTCCCAAGGACACCAGCAATTTGCTCATTGCTAATAAAACTTTGGAACATCTCTGCGGAAAACTTGGGTCCCTGCCAAGCAATCAGTTTTATAAATTAACCAGAAGAGCAGATTGTGCATTGCATGGAAGGACATCCCACATCCCAAATCAGCCCCTGACAGCAGCACTGGAGCTGGAGGGAGAGCCCAAAATAGCCCCTGGTAGCTGGGGAGGGTGACACAGGTGCTGCATGCAGAGGTGGGGAGAAACAAGTGGCTGTCTGGAGACAAGAAATGAAAAAATTCTTCGCTGAAGGAGTGATTGGGCACTGGAATGGTGTGCCCAGGGCGTGGTGGGGTCCCTGTCCTTGGACATGTTCAGAAAAAGCCTGGACGTGGCACTCGGTGCGTGGTTTAGTTGGTGAGGAGGTGTCAGGTCATGGGTTGGCCTTGATGATCTCAAAGGTCTTTTCCAGCCTGGTTCATTCTGTGGTTCTGTGGCATGAGAGCAGGCTGGATTCACAGTGTGTGGCAGAGAGAGGGACCCTGGGGTGACAACGAGGGCATGTCCCCTTGCTCAGAGCCACCTGAGCTGGGCAGCACCTCAGGCTTCCTGCCAGAGTGACTTCAGCCCCATTCATGTCACCAGGCAGCTTCCTTTAGAGCCAGCCATGCCATTTTTTCTTTCCTTTCTTTTTTTTTTTTTTTTCCCCTTCCCCTCAAAAACATTTGGTGCTTCCCCCGCAAGGAATCAGGAGCTTTCTGTCTGATAAGGGGCTGGAACAGCTTCCTGCAGTAGGAGAGAATTCCTCCTCTGGCTCTTCCTGCACGGAGCCAGAACAATGCCAGTGCTTCCAGCATCATTTTACCTCAGATAATCTCATTTAGGGTCCATCTCCTGCCAGGGGGGGCTGCTCTTCCAGCAGTTTGCTTTAAAAAGGTTTTTTCAAAAGGCATCCCCACAGCAGAAAGGCATGAGCAATCCTGAGGTTCACTCAGGGCTGATGCAGAGCAGGGCTTTTTTTCTTTTCCCTTAAAGGAGAGGCTAAATAGGATTTTTTTTTCATGTCTTCATCCTGAAAGTGCTCGTGCACGTGGTGAGCTGGGAGCATCCAAATCCTTTTGCAGGACTCAGTGGGACTGAATGTGCTTGGTTGGGGTCGAGCGCACACCCAGGAGAATTTACAAGGTTGGGATGTATTTTGTCCTGGTTGCTAAGTGGGATGGACACTATGGATCTGTGTTGATGATTTATGTCATCCTGCTTCTCTTGGTTACTTTCCCCCCCATGTTTCTGCTTTCCTTTTTTCCCAATTCTGCTTATCTGCTCGTGCACATGGGAAGCAGTGTACTTTTTGGGAGTGTGTGTGTAGAAGTGAAACTACAGCCTCAAACCTCACATGGGGAGTTCTGTGGAGGCTTGGACAGAAAGGCTCATCAAGGGAGGTTTGTATTTTCAGCTCCTGCTTCAGAAGGCTGGGTGGAGAGATGTGACCTGATGGGCTTTGATCCACATGGACATATGTAGAGAGAAAAAATATCTTCCATCACTTTATTGGGAGGACAAGACTTGCTGTCACAAGTCTGTCACAGTGCTGTGCTGTCATGGATTTCTTCAGTGTGTTTCCCAAATTGAGATAAAATTGCATGATAAAAGCTGGGGAAAGGCTTTTGTTCTTTTTGTGTGGCTTGTGTTCTTTATATGCCAGACAAGCAAGTGTGTGCTCTTCAGCCTGGAGGAAGGTGAGGAGAGATCTCAGCAATCCACAGTTCCTTCCCAAGGTGCAGCTCCAGTCTCTGCTCTCTGTGACCCGAGCAGTGCTGGAGCTGTGTCAGGTTTAGGTTGGATTTTAGGGAAAGGTTCTTCCCCCAGAGGGTGCTGGCACTGCCCAGGCTCCCCAGGGAATGGGCACAACCCTGAGGAGTGTTTGGACAGCACTGCCACTTGGGTGGGATTTTTGGGGTGTCTGCAGGGCCGGGATCTGGGCTGGATAATCCTGATGGGTCCCTTCCAGCTCAGGGTGATTCTGAGGAGTTGTCTGCCAGGTCATGCTCTCTCACCTCTGGCTTAAACAGGTTGGAACTTGAAAGAGCTTCCCTGGAAGCTGCATCCACCTTGCCCTGCCCAGCCTGGAGCTCCTGGAGCCTTCCTCCCATGCCAGGGAGGCAGCACCCACACCTGGTGCCCATGGTGCTGGGGGAGCAGACCCAGTCCTTGGCTCTCTGTGGGCTCCTGGAGCAGCCCTGGCAGTGCCATGGAGCAGGGCAGGTATTGCCAGAGCTCCTGTGCTGGTACCAGGACTCAGAGGGGATGCAGCTTTGGTTTTCCTGCAGTTTCCCTGGGCATGGTGTTCCTGGGTGGTTTTAAAGTGGGTTTGCTGGAGGCATTGCCAGCAGAGGGAGCAGGAGTTGGTTCCTCCCCTCTGCACTGGTCAGAACTATAAAATGCCATCTTTAATAACTGAGATATAAAAATAAGCAGGTAAGCTCTCGCATCGTGAAAGAATACCAAGAGAGCTGTGTGATGGTGTGGCACAAAGGCAGGATGATCAAAGCCTTGATCATGTTGAAACTTAATCACAATATTTGGCTGAACCTTTGCCAAAATTCCCTGTGACAGAATCCAAGGAAGCAGATCTTTTCTGTCCATGCCAGAGCTGCTGGTGTTGTGATGTTCCTCTCATGCAGGAAGACTCTGGGCAAAGTTGCCACCTCATTTGTGACCTACACATGAATTACACAGCCCTCTTGTTCATCAGGGCCTTCTGCAGAAGGTGCAGATGCTCAATAAGGAAATGGCTTCTGGCACATTCCTCTGTTTCCATGGGTATTCCCTTTTGGCTCTAAAGTTACTGATATTTAATAACTCAAAGCATGACCAAATCAATGGGCAGTTTTCTCTCTGTGAAGCACAAATGGCCCATTTTATCCCAAGGTATGATCACTGATGAGCAGAAAATGATAACTCCCAAGTTTTACATGCAGAGCATCAGCAGGAGATGCCTGCTAGCAGTGAAATGTCCAAATTTACAATGTGCTGAGCAAACCCAATCTCTGCTTGGTAAAAGAAGACTCCCGTGGGACAGAAATAAAAGTGTACCTCACGTTGCCCTGGTTGGATTTTATTCCAGCCTGCTGTGAGGGTGGTGGCACCAGGACAGGGATATCACAGGGAAGGTGCTCAGTGAGCAAAAGCATCGCTGTGGGGGAGTGGGGTGCATTAGGTGTGGGAAGCAGGAGCTGGAGGATAAATCCCTGTGCATGCTCTTGTGGGGACAGTGACACCCCAGAGGGGCCAGTCCTTCCTGATCCTTGTGCTATCCAAGCCCTGCTTTTCCCAGGTTTAAATCTCCTGCCTCCTTTTGGCTGGAGGAGCCTCAGCACCTGCCCAGCATTGGGAGGGTGGTGATGAGGAGCCAGCAGTGTGTGTCAGGCTGTCCCTTTTGGGGCTGGAAGCAGCTGCTGCAGCTAAACCAGGAGTCTGGCACTGCCTTTCCAGCCCTGATCCTGCCCAGCCTGGCACTTAGGCCAGCCTTAATGTGAGCATGAGCTCAGGCTGAGCACGTGCTTTAATCTGAGCAGCAGCAAGGCACAGAGCCCTCCCAGCTGTGCCAGCCAGCGGGTGGCAATGTCACCTTCCTTCTCCAAGGCCACTTGTATTTCTCCAGGAAAGCTCCAGGACAGCTCCACTCCAGCCCTGGGTGCTGCCCCTGCAGCTGGGCACAGGCAGGAGCTGGGCTGTGTTTGCAGGGGACATACAGCTCTGTGCTGTTTCAAAACCCCTTTGCAGGATCTGCTGGGAGGAAATCCCAGCTGCACCGAGCACGTTAAAAACTGAAATACAATATTGGAACTGAACAGACACCTGGAGCAAAAATGTGTCTGTGGGGTGTCTGATGTGAGTGCATCTTGTCACCCTAAGAAAATTGGGGTTTGAGGCTCCACATGGCAGTGGGGAAAGGAGTTGAACTTGGTAATGTGGGTCCTTTCCAAGTCAGGATATTTAAAATTGTATGGGGTGGGTACTTTACTGATGGGAGCAGTGGGTTTGGGAAGTGCAGAAGTGTTTGTAGCTGGGCTGGGGCTCATGGATTTAAGGCAAATCCTGCTCCCCTTGTGCCTGAGGCAGATGGAGCACCTGCTTTTGTGTTAAATATAGGACAGTTGCTGCTGCCTACTTGTGATTCGTGTGGGAGGTTGGTTGGAGTCCCGTGGTCACTCACAGTGTGGTCAGAGGTGAAATCCTGGTGGATAAGGGGAAATTAAAAAAGCAAGTGGAGTACTGGGAGTGATGCATCGCCTGCAGCATCCCCTCAGCTCACATCCTGGTCTGGGAGCTTCATCCCCTCATCCATGGGGGTCATGGATGGGTCCCTTGGGAGACTTTTTAGGGTGCTAAAAAGGAGCAGAGCCAGGCACAGAGGTTTGGGTGAGCCTTGATGCAGGGATATTTGGGAAGCTCTGTGCTGCTTTTGCACTGCTGGCAGGTGTGGGAGGTGTCTGTGCCCCTGCCCACACATCCCCTGTGCCCAGGCAGAGCCCATCCCCTGCTCTGCCACCTCCTCCCCATCCCACCCCCTGCTCTGCCATGGCCAGGTGCTCTTTGGCACGGCCGGGTGCTCTTTGGCACAGGGAAAACAGGCACGGAGGCAGCAGCAGTGAAGACAGCCTCTTCCTCCAAATCCTCCTGCACAAAAGCCCTTTTGTTCCCCAGGAGAATTCCAAGAGCTTTTCTCCAGTTTTGGTTCCAGCAAACTCCCACTGCAAGGAGACAGGCGAGGGCTGAAAACGAAGTGGCAGCAAAATAAAAAAAGTCCCTGGTGAAAAAAGCCCAGCCAAGGCTGGAGGATCTTTCCTGCCTGCGTCCCTGGCCTGCAGCTCCTGTGGATTTGCTGATTTGAGATAAGGAGGGAAGAAAACAGGCTCTGGGATGGGGAGGGATTGAAGCCCTGGCAGAGGGAAAGTGGGGATGTGATTTGTGGTGTGCTGATGCCTGGGGGAGTGCCTGCCCCATCCCTGCAGCTCCACTGCTGGGATTTCTCATGATATGGGAAAAGGGGAGAGGCCGTGAGGCTCCAGTGGCCTCTGTGGCATCTCCATCACCCTCACATCTTTCCCAGAGCAGCTGGAGGATGTGGCCACCCCACTGCTGGAGGGCACAAGGGATGCAGCCAGCTCCAGTGACCAGGAGGAGCAGAAAACCAAGTCCTTTAGGGACCTCTTGGAGCCCAGGAGGATTTCCCCGAACCTTAGCTGTGTGTTTCTTGCAGCTGCTCTGGCTTGCTGTGAGTGGTTTTTAGGATTTGAGGGCATTTGAGATGGTGTGATGGGAGGACTGGAAGGAAGGCTTGGGCCACCTGTGAAGTTGTTGGGTGGAAAAACAATTTAGCAAAGGAAGGTGAGCAGAAGGAAGAGGCTTTGGTCCTGTCAGGCTGTTGGAGATGGGAGGGTGCATGGACAAAGCATGGAATTCTGCATTTTGTGGGCTGCATCCTTTGGCAGCTGCTGAAATCCTCATTCATGCAGGTCCCTTGCTGTGGTGGAGCTGCCTCAGAGCCCACAGCTCTGAGGTGTTTTTGCCTTAATTCCTCACTGCACACACCAGGCAGAGGGGACACCCAGACCAGGCTTATGCAGCTCCAGGAACGGGTGAGGTCCTTGTGGGTCCCTCCCAGCAGGGATGTTTGTGATTCTCCACATCACCCATGGCCATGGAGGGGGTTTTTGGGGCTGAAATTTGTGTGTGCACATCCTGCTGCTCCATCCCTTCCATCAGCACCTCCTCCCCTCTTCATCCCACAGAGCCTGTTCCTCACAGAGCCTCTGGCTGCTGGGGTGAATCAGGAGAGAGCACCCGGATCAGAGTGAGAATCAGGGTGGAATTCCCTGGGATGGGGTGCTGGAATTCTCTGGGATGGCGTGCTGGAGTTCCCTGGGTGGAATTCTCTGGGATGCAGTGCTGGAATTCCCTGTGATGTGCTGAAGTTCCCTGGGTGGAATTCTCTGGGATAGGGTGCTGGAATTCCCTGGGATGCAGTGCTGGAATTCCCTTGGGATGGGGTGCTGGAATTCTGGCATGGGGTGCTGGAATTCTGGGATGCAGTGCTGGAATTCCCTGGGATGCAGCATTGGAATTCCCTTGGGATGTAGTGCTGGAGTTCCCTGGGATGCAGTGCTGGAGTTCCCTGTAATGCACTGCTGGAATTCCCTTGGGATGGGTGCTGGAGTTCCCTGGGATGGGGTGCTGGAATTCTCTGGGATGGGGTGCGGGAGTTCCCGGGGATGGGGTGCTGGAATTCTCTGGGATGCAGTGCTGGAATTCTCTGGGATGGGGTGCTGGAGTTTCTGGGATGCAGTGCTGGAATTCTCTGGGATGCAGTGCTGGAATTCTCTGGGATGGGGTGCTGGAATTCTGGGATGGGGTGCTGGAATTCTGAGATGGCGTGCTGGAGTTCTGGGATGGGGTACTGGAGTTCCCTTGGGATGGGGTGCGGGAGTTCCCGGGGATGGGGTGCTGGAATTCTCTGGGATGCAGTGCTGGAATTCTCTGGGATGGGGTGCTGGAATTCTGAGATGGGGTGTTGTTGTGCAGGGTGATGGTGCCTGTCTGCACAGAGCTTTGGGAGGAGCTGTGCCCTTTCCCCCAGGCCATCAGAGCAGCTGGATGCACACGCCAGATGGGTTCAGCCAAAGTGTTGTTACAGGGTTTTTAATATTCCCCTCTCCCTGTAGCCTGAACGCTGCAGGCAGGCAGAGCTCTCCTATCTCCCATCAGCACCTAGGGGACGATGGATTTTGGGCTGCTTTGCATTGCTGATCCCTGCTGCCTGCCAGCCCAGGGTGTCAGGGGAGGGCTCTCTCTGGCCTTGTCACATCTCTAGATGCCAGTGTGGTGCTGGCACCAGCTCAGCAGGGACAGGAACTGCTTTGGGTGGCCCCAAGCTGTTCCCTGGATAGATTGGAAGTGATGTTGTGTCTGGCTGGGAAGGGACATTAACTGGGAAGGGACATTGTCTGGCAAAGCTGTTTGTTGTCACCTCCCCATTAGTGTCAGGAAGAGAGCATGTGGCTGCTCTCTGCTGATCTCTGAGTGTGGAAATGGGCACTGAGGGCCCCATTTCCTCTCATGTTGGTTTTCCTGCAGGCCAGCACTGGAATGGGACAGAGGAAAGCCACTGGGGCAGAGCCCAGCTGGGAAGTGAAATCTGTGGTGCTGGAATGTCCCAGCCGGTGTGGGAGCCCAGGAAACAGCTCAGTGAGGTGTCAGTGACTTCCCCAGGACAAAAAGGACCCTAAACTCCCTATTTGTAGGATCTTCTCCATCAGACAGCCAACCAGCCTTTGTCTCCAGACTGGCCGTGGGTGCTGGCGTCCCACAAAACCTGCTGGATGGTTGTTCCAGCCTGTGATTATCCCAGTTCTCCCTGCAGGAGCTGGGCTCAGCTTTGTTTGCTGGGGGATTCCAGGGGTACAGAATTGCCCCAAAGCTGTAGGAGCTGCCTGTCCCCTCCCCAGGGTCCCTGCAGCCCCCTTCAGAGCATGTCCTAGCACAGGATCTCTGATCTCTATCCAAAGTGTCTCTTCCACTTTGCACTCAGAAGGTGTGAACTCCTGTAAGGTTTGAAAATGCATTCTTTATCAGGGTGACAGACTTGTAACCCAGATGTGCAGATAAACACGGAGAAATTGCATCCCCTGGTTTCAGTGTTGACACGAGTAACCCAGCAGCCTGCAGCCCTTTCACAGGGTGTGTTAAGAGGAAAATGGGCAGAGTAAGAGAGATTAGCCTGAATCAGGAAATTACCTTCAAAACTGAATTACTGAAATACAGAGCTTACTGAAAGGCAGGCAAATAGCTCCTGATATTTGCAGAGTTTGGTGACATTTGTGTCCGTGTGCACCGCAGGATCCGCAGATTAATTCTGCTGGAGTCCGTGTTGCAGAGCTCTGTGCTCTGCCTTGTTCCAGCTTTTTCTCCTGGTGCTTTTCAGAGCTTCTCCTGCTGGAGGCCGGTCTGAGGCAGGCACCAAGCCCTGACCTTGTGGTTTTACCTCGTAGCAAAGCTGCAGATCTTTGTCTCGCCAGTGTTTGTGCCTTAGCAGGGCTGACCTGCGTCAGCCGGGAGCGCGGCACAGCCGGGGCCTGGGACACAAATAACCCTGGCATTGCTCAACCCTGCCACTGGTTCACCGGGTGCACCCGCTCCCTGCACGGCCCTGCACGGCCCTGCACAGCCCTGCTATTTTGGTTTGGAGCCTCTCCTGCCCTGGGTTTATTACAGGTTGCGGGGTTGAGTCAGAGGAGCGAGTTCAGCCCTGCGACGGAGAAAGCCTGGGGCAGGCGCTGGCACGGCTGGGTGCTGGGGAACAGCTGGGTGCCGGGGCACAGGGTGGGTGCTGGGGCACAGCTGGGTGCTGGGGACATGGCTGGGTGCTGGGACATATTTGGATGCTGGAGCACAGACAGGTTTTGCACACATCTGGATGCTGGCACACATCTGGGCGCTGTTGCACAGATGCTGTCACACATCTGGCTGATGTCACATCTGGGTGCTGTTGCACAGATGCTGTCACATCTGGCTGGTGTCACACATCTGGGTGCTGTTGCACAGGTGCTGTCACACATCTGGCTGCTGGCACACATCTGGGTGCTGTTGCACAGGCGCTGGCAATGGCACCCCCAGGACAGAACAGTGATTTGCATCCCCACCATCCCAGTGTGACGGTGCCAGGAGGGTGTTTGGAGTTCGGGATCAGCTGCTGTGGGGTCAGTGGGGCAGCTGTGCCCAGGCCATGCCAGGCCCTGCTCTTCAGGAGCCTTGGGAATTCACACGGGCTGTGAATGCACCATTGTCTGCTCCTGTGGTGTGCCCGTGTTTTCAGGTTTCCTGCTGTGCTCTCCTTCTGGTCCACGTTGGAAAAATTCACCACATGAAGATGATCTTGCCTTTCCTGCTGCCTGACTCAAAATATGACTCCTTGGGCACAGAAAGGGAAATAAATAATGCTTTAATTCAGATGTAAAGGTGTGAATTGCAGTGTGGACACCATGGGGCTGTGCTGTGCTCAGACCTGGATGTGCCAGCAGCCACCAGCTGTGCCAGCAGCTCCATGGCATCCAAATAGAGGAGAAGAGCCTGGAGCTGGGACCACCTCAGCCCCACAGGCATGGCAGGCTCAGCTCCCTTCCCCAGACAGCTCAGAAATGTTGTGAAGGAAACACATTTCAAGTTTGCCGTTTCCAAGGAGTTGCTGCAAACAGCCATGAGGCAAGGCGCAGATAAAGGACGTGTGGGCAATGTCCCTGTCCTGCACAGAGGACACACCATCATCCCTGGAGCATCTCCTGTTGCTTCCAGCAGATCCAACTGTCCTGGCAGTGATGGAAGAGCAGCCCATGGCACTTGGCCACTCGCTGGCAGGGCTAAGGAGGGAGCAGCTCCCTCAGGTTTCAGGGAGGAAAATAAAGCACAAATCCACCTCATCCCATCCCTTGGGCCGTGGTTGAAACTTCTACATCTTTTAAACATCTCTTGCATATTAAATTCTTTTTGTGGCTTAGTGAGGGGTCAGAAACCTGATTTTCAGACCCACTTTTCCGCATCACTGGTGCTTACATGAACACCTGATATTTGGTTTTTTTCCAGAAATTAAGGTTTGGCTAAAACTCTGCATTTCCAAACTGGATGGTGGGCACAGCTCAGCCACTCACCCACCCTGTCCCTGGCACAGAGGGGATTTAGGCACCTTTACCAAAATGTTACCAAGGCACACAACCCAACCACGGGGGCAGAAGTGGGGAGAGAACTTCCCTGGTGCCCCACAGCTGCCAAACCCCTGTCACCAGCACCCCTTCCCTGTCACCTGCAGTTCCATCCCACAGGATTTATCCAAAATCCATGGCCTGGTTCCACACTAGGACAAATTTCAAAGGATTTCACCATTTTCAGCTCGTGGGAGGGGGGTGATGGTGCAGGAATTGCCACGTGGGGGGACACGTGGGGATGTGGCCACCAGGGTTTTGTGCTACAAAACCCACCAGAAGTGGCTACTTGAGGAATGTACCCCCATTTGTGTTCTCTTTGAGGGCTTTCCATCATTTCCAGCTGAAATGATTTCCATTGCAGCTGGAGTGGAGCCAGAAGGAGCCCGGGTGCTGCTCCAGCACACTCATTGAGAAGAGACTTTGTTATCTCTGTGTATTTGAATTTTCCAGCACAGCACTGGGCAGGGAGCCCCAGGCTCTGCTCCTGGCTGTTGTTTAGTCTGGAGTGGCAGTGCTTGGCTGTGGGGACAGCAGGAATGTCCCAGCCTTGCTCCTCCTCTCACACTGGGCTGAGATATCCCCATGTGTGTGGGGTTCCTTGAGGCAGAGACCTGGGCAGGATTAAAGGCTTTAAACCCTGAGCACTGGGTGACAGGGACAAATCCATCCCCAGGCTGGGTAACAGCCATAAGAATTGGCAATTATAAATAATGAACCTGTGAGATGGTTTGTAATATCTGTTAATTTTTTTATTTTTCGCTTCTTTGGTGTTTTTTGGTAAAAGTATTTTTAAATGCAAGGTTGCTACAGCTGCTCTGCCTGGGTGCTCTCAGCAGCTTTGAGATATCTCAGTATTTGTGTCCAGGAGGGTTAATGAGTGAATTTCTCAGAAATTTGGGCATTTCCAGGTGTCCTGCAAGGCTTAAAGTTCTCTTAGACAGCATCAAACCCAAACTGGAGCTGAGCTGTGGATAAGGGCTGCCCTTTGCACTTGCACATCAAGGCTTTGTGTGAAGAATTCTCTCCTGCTGGGCATCTCCATCACAAAGGAGATAATCAAATAATCTCAATTCCTTGGTTTTGCCAGAACCATCTGGTGTGGGAGTTTAAACCATGGCCATGGATCCTCTCCCTCTGCAAAGTGGCACTTCAGGATCAGGGCAGACTTTGGTTGTGAAGCTGCCCATGAGCCACCAAAATTCACTTTTCTCCCAGGGAAATGCATCAAACATTCCCATTTTCTCCTCATTTTAGGGGTGGGGGTTTGCTCACACAGAGAGTGCAGCTGATAGGGAAAACCAGATCATTTAGCTTTTAAAACCTTCCAAGAAATCAGACAAAAAAAAAAACCAAAAAAAACAAAAAAACAAAAAACAAAAAAACCTTGGGAGAGACAGGAATTGTAAATGAGCCACTTTTATCTCCTAAAAAAATGGGAGAAAAATGCACTTTCTGCCTATGAAATTTTACCAGCAAGTTCTATGCCTAAGAGTGTTGTTTGAAGGGAAATGTTCCTCCATGGCTATTGAACACATTTTCAATAATAAATTGTGGTGAAGACAGAACTAGTTAATATCCTTTGAAGGAAACAGGAGCTTTTTGTGG
>PYHW01009944.1:1126508-1136545 GCA_013186435.1 Turdus rufiventris
GGGATGCAGTAATTTTATCAGTCCCACAGTGGGACTCAATGGTCATGAGCAGAAAATGACTGGCTGGAGGAAGGATGGGTTGTGAAAAAAAATAAACACTGCCCCACCTGGCTTTAAGGGATGGCCCATGAACAGGAGATATCCCATGGAGATAAAGAACAATGCACTGCCTGGTTTCAATGGATGGCCCATTAGCAGAATATCTCCCACAGAGATCAGGATCACTGCCCCACCCTCAGCAAATGGTGACATGGGAGTTTCAGGTGATGCTGCAGCCAAGGGCTGGCATCAGAACCAGAAAGTCAGGGAATCTGCAGGGGTGGAAAAGCTCTCCAAGCTCACTGAATCCAAACATGAACCCAGCATTTCCAAGCCCAAATGTCCCCACATTTGAACCCTTCAGGGATGGTGATCCCTGGGCAGCCTCTTCAATGCCTGACCACCCTTGTGGTGAAGAAATTCCTCCTCATTTCCAGTCTAAACTTCCCCAGGCACAACCTGAGGCTGTTTCCTCTCATCCTGAGCTGGAGCTGCTGCTTTGAGCAGTGCCCTTGCAAGAAAGGTTTTTTGTTGTTTTTTTTTTTTTTTTGTACAGGTGACACCTTCTTCAGCACCAGTCAGCTCAATTTTTACTGTGGACCATTTTATTTTGCTTAAAAAAGTAGATTTAACCTTCTGCTGAATGTCACAGATACCCTGGAAGTTTTGCTTATCAAAACTGGGTTCTGGAATTGTCTCTCAGCATCACCCAAACCAGGCTTGGTTTTTTTTCCCCCTCAATTATTCTTAAAACTTGGCTTTTGAGTCAAGTACTTGTGGATGTCTCCATGTGCCAGATTGGAGGCAGAGCTCTTAAATGAGCTTTAGCTCAAAGGCTGATGGACCAGCAAGGCTCCAGGGGTTGTTTACACAGAAAATTCTTGATTTTTTGGGTGCTGCTGAGCCACCAACAAACCCTTCTGCTGAAGGAGCCACGTTCAGACTTTGTGCTGTGTGTGGTGATTCGCTGGGGCTTTCCTTATTGCAAATCCCAAAGAGTTGCAGCACAAACCTTGGGATGGAGCCCTGTGCTGGTATTTTGGTGTATGTGGAGCCTGTGTGGATACCTGCTGCCTACCATAGGTGGTTTTTGTATTCCAGTCTGTGAACTGGGCACTCCTTTACTGAATCACCTGCTTTTCTCAGATTTGCAGCCTCCAAAAGCTCAGTTTCTCTGTCAGGAGGGGCTGAAATGAGCTTTGCACTTGCCACCGGCCGATAAACACATGCAGTGGTTTTTGTCCAGGAAACAAAGCTAAAAATAGTCATGACTTATAAAAACACAGTGGAAAATACCAGTTTTCTGGTGGATGGAACAGGTACCATCCAATTTTGTGTGCTATTAAGCTGCCCCCACATTTGGAGCTCCTGTGCAGATGATTTTAAGGCTGTGTCATCTCCCCAAGCCAACGTCTGCTCTGGCAAACTGGGGGATTTTATTTTGACACTTGCTTGGCAGCTCCTATTGAACAGAACTGATCTCGAGGCTTCCAATCATTCTTTTCCTTTAAAAAAAAAAAAAAAAGTCTTTAAAATATGTTTGTGTTTGAGGACAAAGTCAGTCGTGTTGAATTCTGGAGCTGGGGATTGGGGTGAAGGGGGGTCCTGGTTCCTGCATCCCTCTGCAGCCTGCTGGGCTGGTTCTGCTCCTTATTTCTGCTTCCAGAGCATGCTCAGGATTGCTGGTGCTTCCTGCAAACCACTGGCAGACACTGGCCCCAGAGGCTTGGACAGATGAGTGCTTTGCATGTTGGAACAAAAGGAGCTCAGAAATTTGGCCTGATCCAGTTAAAAGCCATGAAATCACCTGATTTCAGCCCAGGATTCATTAAACAACCAAAGAGTCAGCACATTCCCCCTGAGCACCTTTGGGTGCTGCAGCTGCAAGTCCTGGCCATGGCAATTCCATTTCCCATCCCTCCTTCCAGTGCCATCATGAAATCCATGTCTAATTCAAGCTTCTGTTGTTGCTTTCTGCTTTCTCGAAAAGAAAACCCCAAAGAATGTTAAATTCTGCCTGTGCCTTGGCAGCTCGAGCACACGGACAGATTGTGCTTCAAAAAAATGGCAAAGTTTCAAAATATTGTGTTCTGTGAAGAAGAGACAAGGCAAATAAACTCCCCAAAGTGCAGGTTTTATTTCCCCAGGAGGAAAGGATTTAATGTTTATTTGGGTTTGGCGTTTTGCTCCCTGGTTGTGCTGACACCACTCATGAACCAAGATAAGACTGAACACTGCACAACCTGTGCTGGGTCCAGTTCAAATCAGCCTCATTCCCAGTAAGTTCATTTTGTCCCTCCCAGAGCAGGTTCCTGAGGCTCAGGGACAGCACATGGGGTGATGCAAGCAAAGCCATGAGTGATAAAATGGAAAAAAGGGAATAACACAGCAAATTTGTGCCCGTTTTTTGTTTGATTTTGGTCGTGCCAGCGTGACTGCAGCAGAGTGAAGGGCTGGGATTTGTCAGGAGGCAGCTGAGTGTTAACAGGGACAGCTCAGCCCTAAAAGAAGCAGTTCCTCCATAGGCAGTTGATGGGTTTTGGTATCTTCTCCATGTGCAGAACCAGTTTGAAGATGCTTTTCCTGTGCCTGGCTCGTTTCCTTGAGGCACAGAGGTCCCTGGGATGGCACCCAGGAGCAGGGATTGTGTTTGCCTGCAGTGCCAGAGCTGTGGGTTTGAGATTCCTGTTCTTGGAGAATATGCCAGCACCCAGAGCAGCTCTCCCCATTTCTCACCCCACAGGTGTGGGGTGCACTGGGACAGGAGAGGGAATCTGGAGCCCCCAGCACAGCAGGGCTTGCTCCTCACCCCTGAGAAACTGGGAGGAGAAGGGTCAAAGAGCAGCTCTGCTCACTGGAGAAATTCCTCCACTGGTTTTTAGAATCGTTTTTGCTTCCTTACACACCAGCTTTTACTTTTTGGGGAAACTCAGAGCTGTTCTTTGTGCTGTCCATGTCCTTGCTGGTTTTGTTTTGCTTTTCCTGTGTGAGCTTGGGAGCTCCTGGAAGCAGAGAATTGGCTTTTTGGGGTTTTTTTCCCAATTTTTCTTCCCTGTGCACATTCACGGCTCTGTTGATTTCTAATCCCAGCAGTGAGTGTGCACAGGGGTTTCCAATAAATGCTGTTCCCACGAGGTGTCTGCTGGGTTCTTGCAGCCTGCCCCATCCTGGAATGACTTTGTCAAAAGGAGACACCAAAAAAACCCCATCTTTTGGAGCAGACAAGGAAAAAAATACTAAAAAACCATTTTAAAAAATCACTAAAAAAAACCCCTATAAAACAACCAAAACAAAACTCCAAACCCAAATAAACCATAAAAATCTTAAGAAAAAAAACCCAAACAAAACAAAATACCCACAACAACACCAAAAAAAACCCCAAAACAAAAAACTCAAAAAAAACCCCCCCGAAAACAAACAAACAAACAAAAAAACCCCAAAAAACAAAACCCCCAAAAAATTGCTAATCTGAATTGATTGATTGATTCATAAAAGTTGTTTTCCATTCTGGGTGCCTGTCCTTTGTTCCAGCACCTCTGGCACTGGGATGCACAGGCATCTATTGATGTGTCAAAAGGAAAAACAAATTCAGATGTGTCAGGTGAAGCTTGAGAGAGAGGGCTGGGACCAGAGAATAAAACTCACGCTAAAAATAAAGAGTAATGGATATAAATTGTTAGATTAAAAATGCTGAATGCCTAAATTAGATGCTTGTGCCTTTTTTGGGGGGATGGACCAAGGATTTTATTCCCCAGCCAAGCAGCCAGATGTTTGCCTTGGGGTTTGGTGGCATGGCTGATGTTTCCAGGTTATTTTCTCCATGAATTCGAGCCCCCAGCTGAAATGGGGCTGGATCTGTACAGTCATGAAAAGCTTCTTGTGTTTGCTCTGCTCTGCCTGGCTCTTGTGGCTGCTGGGTTGGACCCCCTTTCCAGGAGAGCTGCAGCTGAGCTGCCTCAGATCTTGAGCTGCATCCAGCTCAGCAAAGCTTGGCTGGTCAGTGTGAATAGAAACAAATGGCTCTGAAGCCTGCAAACTTGAATTCTGCTTTATTTGTGCTGGGTTTGCATAACTTTAATGACCGGGAGGTGAAACATGCAGTTAAACAGAATCAGAATCTGCCACTTTCAGATGCAATTTTAAGAAGATGTTTCATCCTGCCAGGGTTTGAAGTTATGTGGCTGGAATGGTTTTAAATCTGAGAAATGTTTGAAGGGATCCTCCGTGGGTAGGAGGAGAAATACCTTTCCCTTTGCATGTTCTCATGCCAGAGCTCTTGCCTGTTCTCTGGCCTGAGCTGGCAGCCAGGTTTAAATGAAACCTTGCTGAAACAAAGGCACTTTATGTTTGAACTCTGTGCCCTGAGTCTGCCCCACCAGCCTGGCTGGGCATTTCTGTTAAATGAGGGCAACAAATATACACAAGCTGTGTTTTGCAAATTACCCCTGAACAAATCATAACAACAACAACAACAACAGAAAAGTGCCTTTCTTTAACTCTGCCTCTTTCTTGTTTCGCAGGCAAGAAGAGAAACCCTGGGCTGAAAATTCCTAAAGAAGCATTTGAGCAACCACAGACAAGCTCCACGTAAGTGTGCAGAGTCTGGGGCAGGATGAAAAGCAAACCACGAAGCTCAGCTGCCTTCAGCCCTGGCTGGTGCCCGGCACTGCCCCAGGACAGGCTGGAGGTGCCTCTGAGTACCCTGGGGTTCTGGAAGGGCTCCCTGGCCATTAAATGAGCTTTGAGGTCCCTTCCAACCCAGACCATTCTGGGATTCTGGGATAATTTCACAACCTTTGCATTTCCCATGTGTGCTGCTCAATGATGCAGGAAAAGATAAAAACCAGAATGGGCCCCCAGTTTGCTCTGGTGTGGCACTTTGGCCACCAGTTTGAGTGCCAGGCATTTGGTCAAGGCATAAAAACTCCTCTCCTTCCTCCCTCCTCAGCCTTGCAGAAGGAATCTCTGTTTCCAAAGCACTTTGTGAACCCCAGCCTGCTTGGCTCTCTTTGCTGGTGTGAACATTGAGTGTTCTTAACCTGTTCACCTGTGCTGTGGGACTGAGGTGATGATTTGTAGCAGGTTTAGATGTCCCTGCCCATTTAATCCATTTTTTCACACAGGCTGGCAGAGATTTGGATTTGCCACCTGCCTTGATTTCCCAGTGAATCCCTCTGGGCTCCTGCAGGGGCAGGCTGGCTGTGAGAAATGCCAATTCCAGTTACTTTTTCCCCTTTTTGGGGTGATTTTGTGGATCCTGCAGAGCTCAGGGCTCTGAAGGTATGAGGGGATGGTTTGGGGGTTGCATTTACTCACTGAGAGAAAATTGATCTTTGTAGGGAATATTTCAAAATTTTTTCCCTTTTTCTTTCCTGCAGGCCACCCAGAGATCTGGACTCCAAAGCCTGCATCTCTATTGGTGAGGAGGTAAGGCTGGGGGAACTCTGACTTCATTTAACCCCCCAAAAAAAGGGAAGATAATTAAATACCAGCTCTTAAAAACAATACAGCCCATTTCACCTGAAACACACAGCTGGAGGAATAAAAGCTGACAAGCTCCAGCCTGGGAGCTGGTGAGCTCTGGGGGTTTGTGAGCCACATCCAGCCATAAATATCGAGGTGTTTGTGCTCCTGCAGCCAGGGTGGGATTTCAGGGTGTCCCAGCTGGAGCTGCTGGTTGGCCCTGCCCTGCTGAATGTGCCCCCAGCACTCAGCCTTTGCCACGTGGGCTCCCTTCATATTTTCCACCATGGAAATTCCTTCCTTGCTGCACCGAGGTGCAGCTAATCCCCTGGAAATAACCATTATAAAGCAAGGGGGTTGCTAACAGGGTTGTTTTACTCTCCTCTGCAGTTCCTTTGCTGGTTTAAAGCCTTCAGCCAGAATATTTCTCTTTGCTAATACTGAAGGTCATCTCTTCAGGAGCTGAACTCAGGGTAGATGTTCCTGCCCTGGAAGCAAATCCTTCTGACAGCATGGAAGCCTGGTTGAAAAAAAAATATCAGGGAAAGAAGCAAACCCCAGGACAGTTATTTTGATAGGAGAAGAACACAGAGCAGAATTGAGAAAAGCGCTCCAAAGCTGGGCAATAAATTTATGAGGTGCAAAAGACAGGCCTTGGTGTCAGTGAGTAATTTATGCAGTGAAATGCTAATCCAGTAGTGGTTTAAAATGCCTGATTTTGGAGGCTTTCCTTTCATTTTGCATTTGTTATTTCCCCTGACTAGGAGCAGGGTCTGAGAGGTGGAAACAGTGTGAGACACAAAATGGTGCAGCAGGGAAAATGCCTGCTCCAAAAAAATCCCGTGTGCCCTGCAGTGCCAGGGGTGAGGGGAGGCTCCAGAGCTCCCAAAGGCTCTGAGCAGGGGCTGGGCAGTGCCAGGGGAACCACACTGAGCCCCCAGAGCCCAGAGAACCTCACTGAGCCCCCAGAGCTCTGGGCCAGGCTGGGCAGTGCCCATGAACCTCACTGAGCCCCCAGAGCTCTCCAGGCACAGATCTTTGCTGCCTCCCAGGGCCTGGCAGCCTTGGCTTGCATTTC
The DNA here is from genome assembly GCA_013186435.1 of Turdus rufiventris. Classification (NCBI taxonomy): domain Eukaryota; kingdom Metazoa; phylum Chordata; class Aves; order Passeriformes; family Turdidae; genus Turdus; species Turdus rufiventris. The sequence continues at coordinate 1,133,089 of PYHW01009944.1, forward strand.
CCATGGATGTGTGAGCTCTTTGTCCAGCCTGGTTCCTTTAGGGTGGGCACAGCATCCCCACACCCCCTGATCCCAAGGGGGGCACTTCCCCTCCTCTCCCTTTCAACTCTGCTGCAGCTTTGAGAACACTAACAGCACATTTTTGGAGAGGCTGCTGGTGATGCCCAGAGGAGCTGGAACAGAGGCCAGACAGAGTAAAGAGAAATAAAATACTATTTATTGAAGGGCCTTCAATGGCCACACCCTGCCACAGTCATGGCCCTGCCTGGATGGCTCCAAGATGGAAGAAGAAGTCTTCTACAGGAACGATTTAATCAGTTTATTACTGTCAGAACAGTCTTTAGTTTACTCAGGGAGAAGAGTTTATTTTGTTATGCTATGGAGACTTTTTTTATAAGCAAATAATTATTTTGTGGCTCTTAATTTTTACAAATAGCAGCTGCTTGGAAGTAAATAATTGTGAAGTCCATCTCTTTCATCAGCTTATTAGCAGATAATAAAGATGGACATAGGGATGATCACAAGATCTCAGATTTTTATAGGTTTTAGAAGTCAACTGTAATTAATAGCCTCAAATCATGAAGTTTTATCCTCCTTGCTTGCCTGCCCACCCTCCTCTTTGCACATTGTTTATGCTTAGGGCCTAAAGTTTGAAGAGATTGTCCTTGAATCCCCAGCTGGAATAGGACTGTTTTGTCTTCACCACCCAAGCACAACAGAAAAGCACACCCAAGCAGAACAGAAAAACTTTAAACTTAAAGCATCACTGGTGCCAGGCAGTCAGAGATGCCTGAATCTCTGCTGGGACTCCAGGATGTTACCAGGGCTCCTTGTGCACATTGCCAGTGTCTCCCTGCTCTGTGGCAGCCCCAGCTGGTTCACTGCAGGCTGCAGGGATTTTTCTGCTGTGCTGGCAAAAAGCTGTGTGGGATTATTCCCTGGGAATCGGAATTCATCCTCACCCACTGCAGGGTGATTGACTGATGGGGTTGTGCTTGCAGCAAGCAGAGAGGCTGGGTTTAGTGGCAGAGGCAGAAACATTCAAAAAAAGTGATTATTATTGTTATTATTGTTGTTAGAGTGTCTGCATGATATTGTGGTAAAAAGGGGAAGGGCAGGGATGTCCATACAAATCCAGGTAGGAGAAAATGATGATGGACGAAAGAAATCCTTCCTGATTTGAAAAAAGGGCACATTTGGCCCATCTGCAGGTCTGGAGAAATAAGCTTTTAAAAACCTGGAGATGTTTCCATGATTGTTTGGAGGAAGAGGAGGATGGAAAGACAATAAAATGAAGTAAGATGGAAGGTGACTCCTCAGGGAGAAGCTGCTGTCGTGTTTTCTGTCCCAGCCCTCAGAGGATGAAAGTGCTGCCAGCTGAAGGTGGCAGACCAGAGCAGGGAGTGACAGCACAAGGGGAAATGGATTCCAAAAGGAAAAAGAGTAGGGTTAGGTTGATATTAGGAGGGAATTGTTCCCTGGGAGGGTGGCAGGCCCTGGCACAGGGTGCCCAGAGCAGCTGGGGCTGCCCCTGGATCCCTGGAGTGCCCAAGGCCAGGCTGGATGGGGCTGGGAGCAGCCTGGGGCAGGGGGAGGAGGATGAAATGAGATGAGATGATCTTTAAGGTTTCTCCCACGCAAACCATTCCATGATGCCAGCTCAGGGGGCTCAGTGATCCATGATTCCATGGCTCTGGGATGTTGGGGGCTGTGGGCACAACATCCCATGGCAGGAATGGTCCTGCTGTGCCTGCCCTCGGCACAGCTGGGCAGGGAGGATGGACCAGATGGCCCCAGGGCATCCCTGCCACCCTTCCTCATGCAGTGGCAGTGATTTTGTGACACAGCCCCTCTGAGCTCTGATCACTGATGATCCCTGCAGCTCCAGGGCTGTGATTTTGTGACAGTGATTTTGTGACACATCCCCTCTGAGCTCTGATCACTGATGATCCCTGCTGCTCCAGGGCTGTGATTTTGTGACAGTGATTTTGTGACACAGCCCCTCTGAGCTCTGATCACTAATCCTCTGCAGCTCCAGGGGCTGCACTGGGGGGAGGATGAGCCACACAAGGGGACACAGCACAGAAGAAAGCCCCAGGGGCCACTGATGGTTTTTGTCCCCCAGAACTTTGAGGTGAAGGCCGATGACCTGGAGCCCATCTCCGAGCTGGGACGAGGTGCGTACGGGGTGGTGGAGAAGATGCGGCACGTGCCCAGCGGGCAGATCATGGCAGTGAAGGTAGAGTGAGCCTGGGCTCCTGTCCTTGCTGGGCTGCTTGGGATCCCCCTGTTCCTTTCCTGACATCTGCTGCTCTCCTCTTTCCACACAGGCCCTGAGGGAGATTTGGGTTCTTTCACCAAGAAAAGGGGGGGATGTTTTAATAGCATTGAAATGCATTGTTCATCTTTGCCCACAATATTCCTGCTTGCCTAGGATTCAGTATACCAACATTTTTTATTTTTGACATCATTTTTTATGCCATTTCTCTCCTCTCCCTTTAAACTCTGCTGCTGGTTTGATATGTGTATATGCACACTCCACATATATATATAAATTTACATTTTTGTCCTCCTGTAGCCCCTCAGATTCACTTCATAATGATAAAGAAGAGTAAATCTAATTGCACAAGAGACTCTTCTTCATCTGGGACTTTTTCAGTCTCCTTGGAACAGGAAGTTTTTGTTGGGATTTTCACGTTTTGCCTGCTGCAGTGGGATCTTGACTCATGGCAGGCTTGTAGATACTATCATGCAAAGTTTTCATAACAACAGCTCAGACTCATAAATTTGGAGATTAGGGAAATGGTCATGGGAAAAATTGTAGTTTGGGAAGGACCAGTTTTTGCTTGGCTGAATTTTATTCTCCTTTCAGAGTAAAAGATCTGGGAGCTCTGAGCAAACTCGCTGCTCCTCGGTTGTGGGTGGATTTTGCTGAGGTCCCAGGCCCTCAGTGCTCTGCATTTGGTCTTTTTGTTTGCTCTGGTGTTCACCAACCTGCACAGGGTGTTGGAAGATCCTAGCTGGGCATGGCAGGAGCATTCAGGCTCTCTGTGATGCTGAGCATTTGAATTCTGTGTGCACTGAGCTCCAGGTGCTTTGGCCAAGGAGCCTGGAAGATGTGTGTGAGCTGTGCCTGCCCTGCTGTGCTGTTTGGCACCTGAGGGTCTCCAGGGATTTCACATCCAGGACATCTCCTGGAGGACTGGGAAATGCCCCTTTTCTACAGCCATGGGGAGCCCTTGGTGCAGGGCTGGAGCCTCTCTGGTGCCCAGAACCTGCTGATGTAACAGATGTCCACGGCTCCAAAAGTGCCAGCTTCCCACCAGCCTGCAATTGGATTTCCTGCTCCTTTCTGGTGCCTGTAGAGAGGCTGAGCTGGAACAGAGGCTGGGCAGAGCTAAAGGAATAAAGCTGGGATTTATTAAACCCTTCCCAGGATTCACCGTGGGCAGTGCAA
>PYHW01009944.1:1166242-1184181 GCA_013186435.1 Turdus rufiventris
AAGTGCTCCCAGAGCTCCGTCAGTGCTCCCAGAGCTCCACCAGTGATCCCAGAGCCCCACCAGTGCTCCCAGAGCTCCATTGGTGTTCCCAGAGCCCCACCAGTGCTCCCAGAGCTCCAGTCCTGTTTCCCTGCCCTCCCCAGGGTCTCTGAGGTACCAAACACAAGCAGTGTCCCCACAGCCACCAGAGGGTTTTGTCAGTGGCAGTTCCTGTTTGCAGCCTCACCCGTTGGATGTTTCCCCACGGGAGCAGATGGAGCTTTCTCCTTTCTCTCAGAGCCTAACCTTTAATTTTACAAGGCTGATTGAAACCAAGAGTGGAAATAAAAAGTCAGAGCTGCTCTGTTTTCCTTCCCCTCCCTTCAATTATCTTCTTTCTTTTCCATCCATCCTCGTTTCACATGCCTCTCGGATTGCGTCCCCCTGGTTTCCCAGTTATTTATTGACCCAGACCTAATTCCTTATTTCCAGAAATGTGTCATGAATCCTGCCTTTGAGTCATTTGCTTTTTGCTTTCCAGGCTCACCTCTCTGACCACGTTTTCCTGTGAAAGATAAGGATACGGGCTTTGTGGAGTAATCTCAGCAGGATGCCTGGGTTTCATTCATGGATCTGTTGCCACTGGCTCATTAGGGAAAATTAGGAGAGTTATTTCACCTTTCAGTGCCTCACCTCGGTGTCACCATCTGTAAAACAAGGCTCATAATTGTTATCTCTTCCTCGCAGGAGAACTGGGGAGCTTCACTAATGACCATCTGCTAAATGCTCTCAGAGCCTCACATGAACATTTCTACTGAAGTGCAAATTATTATTAGAAACCAGGGATTGTTACTGGATTGATATCAAATCATTGTCGACAGCTTCTCTGCAGGGAAAACTTAGGCACAGCCAACAAGAACAAGCTGCATGTTTTGAAGTTGTGCAGTTGATTATGTTGGCTTTCATCTTCTGGTAAGAGGATCCTCTGCCATCTGAACTCTCTGATCTCTGGAAACACAATTCATCCAATCAATCTGCAGGAAAATAAACCTCTGCAGACAAAAACATTAAGTATCCACCTGAGATCAGATGAAGATGGAAGATGTTCATTAATTCCCAGCCCTTAACTCTTGCACAGCCAGCGCTTCCCTGGCCCAGCAGGCAGTGCTGGTGGGGAGCATAGGACACTTCCCCGGCCCTGCAGAGTCTCCTGGGATCAGCTTTAATTGGAAACACGCAAATATTTAACAATTCCATTGGTGCCACTGAAGGTTCCTATGGACAGTCTGGGGCTCACGTGCTGGTCTCGTGGTAGCACTTGGAGATTCCAAGGTGCCAGCACAGATTCCAGCTGTGGCTCCTTCCCAGCTGTCATGGTTTAACCCCAGCAACTCAGCCCCACAGAGGGGTAAAACTGAGAAAACTTGGGCTGAGATAGAGGCGGTTTAATAATTAAAGCAAAAGCCACGCATGCAAGCAAAGCAGAACAAGGAATTCATTCCCCACTTCCTGTGGCAGGCAGGGGCTCAGCCATCCCTGGGCCAGCAGGCAGGACAAAGGCCATCACTCCAGATGTCCTCCCCTTCCTCCCTCTTCATCCCCTGAGCCTGACACTGCATGGCCTGGGATGTCCCTGGGGTCAGCTGGGGTCAGTTGTCCTGGCTGTGTCCCTTCCCAGCTCCTTGTGCCCCCCACAGCCACCTCACTGGAGGGGTGAGGAGCAGAAAAAGCCTTGACTGTGCAAGCAGAGCTCAGCAATAACAAAAACATCCCCGGGTTGTGAACCCTGTGTTCAGCACAAAGCCCAAACACAGCCCCACGGTGGCTACTGGAAAGAAAATGAACTCCATCCCAGTCAGAACCAGTCCACCAAGGAGCCATCCTGGGCTGAAGGACATCCCTGCACCTCTCCTGAGCCTGGCCCCGTGAGTCTGCTCCTCACTCAGCCTCAGTGCTGGCAGATGCTGGGTTTAGTTGAACATGGAGCTGACATTTGGGACACACAAACCCAGAACCCCCCCGGACCCCACTGGGGTATGCCCTGGAAATATTACAGAGAACTCTGCCCTCCACCCTTTTAGTGCCTGGCCTCATCTGCGGTGTTTTCCCGGAGCTGGGAATGGGGAGAGAGGATGGCTGGAGGCTACAACCCATCAGGGGCATTCAATAGGGACAAACATCATCCTATTGACGGCAGAAATGGGGCTGGGGGCGATTACCAGGGCCAGGCTGCGAGCAGAGCTCAGCCCTGCTGTGACACCAGAACTGACAATTCACAACTGGAGACGCTCAGGAGCAGCCCCGAGCCTTCCCCCACTGATACCATTATGTGCCATTAGGGTCACTGTCTTGTTTTGCAGAACAAATATGGTTTAATGATGCTGCTATGGTCCAAAATCATCGTTGGTGCTACACTCACACGGCCAAAGCAGCACTGAGGGAAAGCAGGTGACTTTTTTGGAGTATTTTAGAGGACCAGGGGTAAATCAGCATGAAAAATTTGAGATTTTGGGAGTTGTCAGGGATATATAAACATGGAAAATGGGTGACTTTGGGATTTTGGGATCTGCCAGAAGAATATCAGCATAGAAGGTGGGTGAGGCTGAGATTTTGGGAGCTGAYAGAGATATATATACATGGAAAATGGGTGCTTTGGGATTTTGGGATCTGCCAGGGGAATATCAGCATGGAAAATGGGTGACTCTGGGATTTTGGGATCTACCAGGGTATATCAGCATGGAAAATGGGTGACTCTGGGATTTTGGGATCTGCCAGGGTATATCAGCATGGAAAATGGGTGACTCTGGGATTTTGGGATCTGCCAGGGTATATCAGCATGGAAAATGGGTGAGGCTGAGATTTGGGGAGCTGACAGAGATATATAAACATGGAAAATGGGTGACATTGAGTTTTTTGGGAGCTGCCAGGGGAATATCAACATCCCTGCACTGCACTGGGTCTCTGGAGACAGGACTCAGTTTTCTCCAGCAGTGCAGAGCTTGTTGAAAATGGAAAAAACAATAATAACCCAATAATTTTTTAATTAAAAAAGGATAATAACCTCTTGTATTAAAACTGTGCAAATCAGTTCTCTACATTTAAAAATGGGCTTGTAAAAGCATATGTGCCTTTTGGCTATTTCCTAGAATATATAGCTTTGGTCACATGGCTCTCATTAAGACACCAGAAAATGTTGTAAACTGGCATTTATAAGCTCACTATAGGAAATTTCTGTATTTTTATTTTGAATTTATAATCCCACTCCAAGATTTGCTGAAAGATATAAAACTTTACTTGAGGTTTTGGAAAGGGAATGATGTCTGAGCAAAACAGTCTCCTTTTGGTAAAAACTCCCATCTGTTCAAGTTCTGACGTGTTCTTCAGGCAAATACAAATTATTTTTTTTCCTACATGTATTAAAAAAACCAACAAAGCTGATCTGGCTAAGAGCACAGTCACTAATACTTTAACTGTTAATATTTCATAACATTGCATTTTTAAAGGTAAAATGACTTAAAATACATCTGAACACATTCACTCCCATTTCTGCAGAGCTGAGGAGGCTACTGTGGATCCCTGGGTGAATTTAACACTTGAAAGCAGGGAAATTTTGGTCTCAAAATAAAAAGGAACATTAAAATCAAGGAAGATTTTAACTCATTTTTTTTCACACTGAGGTTTGAACAACACCACCCCAGGCTGTAAATAACATCACCAGATGGAAACTCCCCTGTTTACCCCGAGCTCACATCTCTGGACATGGATCAAGCTATAAAACTAGAAATAAAATAAACTAATTAACTTCTCCAAGGATGAAACAAGGGGTTGTTGCCCATCATCCCTGAAAATCTGAGGGATTTGGAAGCAGCAGGTTGTGAGAGCGGAGCTGATCCCAGCAGCTCTTTTCCAAGCAGGCTGCAGGTGGCAATGCATTTATTCCTGATGCGCTGTCTCCCTGAAAGGAGGAGGAAAATGCGATTTCAGGGAAGGGGCAGCAGGAGATCTCATGGGTTTCCTTTCTGTGTCACCCTTCCAGTCTGTCCCCAGCCCCTGCAATTCATGTGGAGCCAGGAGCTGAGTGCAGAAATCAGCTGGGAAAAGTGGGCAAAGCCCTGGGGTGCATCAGAGAATATCCTGAAAGTGGGAAAAAATGAAATGAGGCATGTTTAATTCCCCTTCCCCGACCCCATTGTTGTGTTGTTCCCTCAGGAGCAAGAATCCAGACTCACAGCTCTCCCTCCTTCCTCGAGGAAGATTAGGCAGGGTAAAGCTCAGATTAATTAAGTGATGATTTATCACATCCCTAAGGGTCTTAGAGAGCCCTCACAGTGCCCATCCCACTCCTCTGGGTGCTCCAGCAGGGCTTTCTCACGACTGAGGGCATCTCTGAGGGGATTTTCTGGTTTTGCTGGTCAGCCCTGGGGCAGCGTTTTTAATCCTGGGAGATGGAGGGGGGCACCCTGGCAACCCTGGAGGGGACAACATTCCCTTTCCATATGGAGAAATGCTTCTGAAAATGGGACAGCATTGCCAGGAGTGCAGGAAAAGGCTCTGGTGTCACCCAGGAGCTCGGGCAGAGCAGGGCTTTCACCTGGCTGAGCCACAGGCTCTGTCTGGAGGTGCAAAATGAGGTGGGGAAAGGCTCAGGCTCCATGGGTTGTTCTCATCAGCCCAGAGGAGGGACTGCTGCTTTCTGCCTTGTTGTGTGGGCTCTGGTTTGTTAATCTCTGCTAAGTGCCTCCTCTGGAGAATGGCCCTTATTTGCTCTGCTGGGGGAACAGGATCGTTATTAAATGGTGGCAGGGAGTAAGTGCTTTAAAATAATATTGCAGAGCACTCGCTGTGCTCTCGCTCAGTGACTCCAACAAGAGCTTGATCAGCCCTGAGTGATGCCTCTGATAATTCAGCAGAGGAGCACACACAGAGCCAGCCCCCAAGGCCCTTTCTGACAAAAGAAATGCCTTGTTTCACTGAAAAAACAGTGTTTGAACCAAACCAGTGACACAGCTCTGACACCAGTGACATCAGTGACACAACTCTGGCTGCTCCACCAGGGATGTATCACTGCAACTGGAAATATTCACCAGAGCCTTCCCTGCATGCTGAGGGCTCTCTCTGTTTTTTCCACTTCACCCTGAGATATTTTGGGGGTTTCCATCACCCCTGAGTAATGATCTGCCCTCACAGACTCACCCACAGGATTGGAAGAGACCTTAAATATCACCCAGTTCCACCCACACCTTCCACCCCTCGCAGGGATCCAGGGGCAGCCACAGCTGCTCTGGGAATTCCACCCCAGCCCCTCTCCACCTTCACAGGGAGGAATTCCTGCCCAGTTCCCATCTCAGCCCACTCTCTGTGAGCCTGAAGCCATTCCCTTTGTCCTGTCACTCCACACTCCTGCCCTGCATCCTTCTGAGCGTGAGACCTGCTCGTTAACACAGGATTTTAATCAGGGTTGGGGTGGTGGATGGGCAGGACACCTCAACAGCCTCCCACCTTCCTTTGGGAGCCCCCAAACTGCAGAACAATCCGTGGGGTGGAGGCTGGGGTGGTGATTTCCTTGGAAGGAATTTCTGGGCTGACACCAGGAGGATGCAGGGGCAGCCCCAAACCCAAAATGTGGGTGCTGCCTCTTTTCCCTGATCCCATCCCAGGGAGCAAAAGGGCAAAGGCAGCAATACCTCTGGCTTATCAGTGACAGGACAAATTGATACCAGACTTTTATGAGGGTGGGGAAACGTCTCTCCATAAAAAGAATCTAAATTTACCATCGTGTTAACAATTCTGTAAGAGTTTTTGGCAACTCCTAATGGAAATTTCAGGAGCAGATGGAAATATTTGGAAACGTATAGAACACATGAGCCTGCAACATCCATTTTTATTTTCTCATTGGGAGTGTGGAGTGGTTTCAGGTTGCCTTTAAATTTTTTTTTTCCTTTCTTTCTTCTGGATGCTAAGAAAAGTAAGAGGGGAGCAGGAGATGATGGATATGGGCAGGAGGGTTTTATTTTTTTTTTGGTGTTGCTCACTTGGTTCCCCTGTGTGGTCTGTGATGGATTTGAAGGAATGGCACAAATATAACCTGGTTCCAGTTTATCTGGGAGCTGGGCAGGAATGGAAGGGCACCTGTGTGGTCCAAGGAGCCAATTAACCTTTTCCAGGTTAATTTGAGGTGGATTGCCTGTATCCACCTCCCAGGCAGCACATGGGGTTTAATTAATGAGTGTAAAAACAGCCTCGGTGTTCTCTGCTGGAAAATCATGTCATGGACTGATGCCAGGGTCACAGCCTCCCTGGACAACACTGAAAACGTGGATCAAGTATTTCCCATCCCTGTTCCCCATGGGGCAAGAAAAGCTTTTGCTTTTTAGGCGTTACAAGCCATCCTAGAGCAGGGGATTCGGTGCTGCAGGAGGGGAATGAACAGCAGTAATAGACACACACAAAAGCTGAGGGAATAAAGCTCCCAGCCGCCAAATTTCTGGAGCTCTGCTGATCAGGACTGATCAGGAATGAAGGGTTTTTCCATTTCTGTGCTGTCTGAGCAGCCAATGCACGGCCTTCAGTGCTGCTGTGCTCTGGTGGGTCGGGGTTTTGTGTGGGGAACTCATCTGCGAGCCCAGGCCTCTCCCGAGGTGTTTACATTGTCCCGCTTCCACCGGATCTTGGAACATCCATCCCCAAAGCCTTTCATTAGCAGAGACTGCTGGGGCTGGTGGTCGAGGCTTTTATTGTGCTTGGAAGGGGCCTGAGCACAGCAGAAGCCCCGGGGCCAGCAGAGATCCCTGGACCAGCACAGGCCCCAGGGCCAGCACAGGCCTCGGGGCCAGCAGAGATCCCTGGGCCAGCACAGGCCCCCTGGACCAGCAGAGGCTCCCGGACCAGTACAGGTCCCCGGGCCAGCAGAAGCCCCAGGGTCAGCAGCAGCTCTGACAGCGATTCCAGAGCTTGGGGATGGGGAGAGCCCGAGGAAACGGAGCTGGGTGATGATAGAGGGGCTTCTGTCACAGCCACCGGGAGACCAGGGGACAAGGAGCCCCTGGCTGGCACAGTTCCCCTCCTCAGGAGCCGCTGCCACTCCTGGCACTGCTGTCACAGCTCTGTGCCACTCCCCAGGTCATCCCTGATGCCTCAGCATTTCAGTTTTTATATTTTCATCTATTTGTAATCCTGCAGTTCTTCAGTGTGTAACTCTAAACTCCACANCCAGTGTCACTGCTGCTCTCCCAGTTTGGGCAGACACAACAATTCCTCTCCAGGCTGGGAATCAAGGACACCTCACTGCCTCAGGGCCCAGAGATGGACACAAAAGTGATTGGGGGAGCAAATTTGGGTAAATTACTTCATTACCTGGAGCTGTAATTGGGAGATTAACCCCCAATGTATAAATGGACCAAATTTATAAAAGTGTGAAAAGCTGTGATCCATTGTCTATTTTGGGTGGGCTTGATCTGCCCTAAATGTACCTGAATGCCTGCAATAAATAGAACTGATTTTTATTCCTTTAGTTTTGTCTGGCCCCTGTTTTTAGGTAGTCGCAAAAGGCACCATCCCTGCTGGCCCTGGCCCCCTCTCTGCTCCAGCTGAGCACTCAGCCCGTCCCCTCCCTGCTTTCCCTGCACAAACTCTTTTTCCATAGCGGGATTAACAGGAGGGATTCGGGTTCCATTTCCCTGTATGCTGGCTGTGAGACAGAAACACGTCTGCCCAGACCTGCAGAAGTTGTTCAGGTCCTAAATCCTCTGGGTCGTGCCCCTTCCCAGTGGTTTCTGTGGCAAAGGAGCGCGGGCTGCCGAGCATGGCAGGGACAAGGTGACACTGCTTTGGTCCTGTCACCTTTCCTTGGCCCTGAGGCAGCAGGGGCTGAGCCACAGCATCTCCAGGATGTCCCTTCTCCCTGGAAAACGTAAAACACCTTGTAAAACACCCAGGGAGCATTGGAGGGATTAACTGTGGGCTCTTCCTTCCTGATTTTGCAGTGATCCCATGCTAACAGGGAAGCTGTTGGTATAATTCCTTTTTTATTGACCAGTACTGAATAATTGTGTTAGAATACCTGATAAAGATTCAGAACACACTTGCAACTGCTCGAGGCAGGTTGGTACCACATGCCCACACAACTTCACCAGATGCTGTGTATTTCTATTTGTCCCAAATCATAAAAAACCCAAACAAATTCAGGGTTTTTTTATACAAAATAGGCATCAGATACAAAAACTGAAATCAATAAGATTCTATGGGTTGAGAATAACAAGTCCATGAAACCATCTGATGGCAAACATATTTTTAAAAAACCTTCTGTTTTCTTTGCAAGCCCAAGCCACTGTTTATCTCTGTAACACTTGATGTGAAACCACTTAAAGATAAATGTGAAACCAACCCAAATTCATTTTATTCACAAGCGTGAGGCACCCAGGTAGGACATTAATAATAAAAAACAGATGGGTTTTTAAAAATTAATCCTTTTTTAGTCAGCCAGGGAAGGTGTACTATTCATAATGCAGGCAAATGTCTTGCCTGGACCTGTGACTCAGGAGCTGGCAGTGACTCTTCCTTTCCTCCTGTCCTTCCTCTGAGCTGCTGCACCTTTCTCTCCAGACCTTCCTGGATTTTATCAGCCAGGATTGATCCCATCCACCTCTGGATGAGTGAGGGCTGTGGGTGGCCAGAGCAGGGCTGGGGGAGCTCCCACCCTTGGCCACCATCACTGAGAAGATGCTGGGGAAATAAAACCCCTGAGTTAAGGGTGAGCCCCAGGATTTGAACTGGAGAGGCCCCAGATGCCTAAACTGAGGTTCAGCCCTGCTCAGACAAAAAAAGGAGTTTTTTTACCCCGTGGCCCATGTGGGCTGGACTAGCTCCTGATCTCTGATCCCTCTGTCCTGTCTTTTATTAAATCCATTCCTAGAGCTGCATTGAGCCCCTCCAGTGCAGCTGCAGCTCTGCAGCCTTTTCCTCTCTCCACTTTGGTCTTCTCCTGTCAGCACAAACACTCAGGCCTACACTTCCCCTTTTGTGCCCTGCTGAAGGTAACTCACAGCACAAAAGCCAAAATGACAATTTTTAAGGCTCTTCATGTGTTGGGATTTTTTTTTCTTGCTAAAAGGGGACCAGAGTGGGGCCAGCTCAGGAGCTCCTCCCCAGCCTGCCCCAAGGCAGAGAGGACAAGTGGTGTTGGAAAACAGACAAATGGAAAAAAAAAAAAAAGCCAACCAAAACACGAATTTCCCTCTTCCTTGGATGTCTGGAAAACTCTGACCAGCTGGGGGGATGGAGGGAGGTTAAACACCCTCCAGGTAGTAGGGTAAGATGAGCCTCCCCAGGCTGGGGAAAATGAAGCTGGGTGCTGAGTGTTTGACAAAAAACTGGCTCGAGTTACACCAAATCGTTTCCTCATCATCAGTCAAAATTACCCTTCCCTTCCTCCTCCTCCTCCTGAAATGCAAGAAGATGAAAAGAAGGGAGGGGGACAAGAGGAGGGAATGGGGACAGCTCAGAAGTGCAGTTGTGGAACTGACTCCAGTGTTCATCCCTGTTCATCCTGCAGGGGACAGGGGGATTTGGGAAGGGAATTTGGGAAGGGAATTTGGGAAGGGGGATTTGGGAAGCGCTGGGGGCTGAAGCTTTGCCCAGGATTCACACCTGGCCTTTGCAGGGTTTTTTTCTTTTCCAGTGGATGCCTGAGTGCTTCCCTCACAAACCCCAGCTGGGCTGAAACACAAAATTCAGCTTTGCCTCCTGTCCCTCGTGCTACAGACTCTGCACAGGGATCACCCTGGTGCTGCTAATTCACGTCAAGATCTACAGGAATAACCATGGAAAATACTTGGCATGGCTCAGCCCCCCACAGAACACAATTAAATATATCTCACAATTATGCTTTGTCTAAAATTATAGCCCCTTAAATGCCTCTCATGCCTCTCACAGCTGGTGGGTCTAAATTTAGGGATTCCCTGGGAGTGGTGAGGTGGGATCACACACTATTGTGGGAGGGGACGTGGTGGGGACACTCAGGTCAACCTGTGGCCACAACATTTGGCTTTCCCAAATCCCTCTGTGAACTTCCACAGCTGTTTGAAGGCCCCTCAGCTGTGCAGGTGTTGCACAGCCACTGGCACATCTGGGAATGGAATTGTGCTTCCCACTCATCCCAACATTTGCCCACCCATTCCTGGGCACAGCTCTGCCCCTGCCCAGCAGCCCCAGGGAAGGAAAGGGCTCTTTCAACTCCTCATTTCCCAGTGGGACTTTATTTTTCTTTCCACCACCTCTTGACCTTGGATGTGGAAATAACGTCCAGAGAGCTGAGAAAGTTCTCAGCATCTTCTTTCCTTCCTGCAGACATCAAAAGGGGATTGTGGGCTCCATCACAGATTACATCACGGCTGGTTTTGATCCTCTCAGCACAGGAGACATAAATCTTCTTCCTCTTTCTTTCTGTTTGGGTGTCGATTCTTTCCTGTGTTCTGAAGTTTCTCAGGAGAAAATGTAAATGGGTTTCATAAGCTGATTTTCTGCCCACAGATTTTTACCTTGGCGATTCTTATCATTGCTGCTGGGTGGAAAAAGGATTGATAGGGTTTGGAAAGGACCAAAGCAGAGGGGACAGCAGGAATTCTAACAGCCCTGATTCACTAAAACCCCAGCAGTTTGGTAATGCTGGTGTCAGCTTTTCAGCATGGCCAGGGTCTCCAGATAATCCCTGTCATGGACATCCCTGGCATTAACTGGGAGAGCCTCACTAAGAATGGAAGTGCAGAGCTGAAAATCAGTATTTCTAATTTTACTGCAAGGAGTGAGCCTGGGCCCCCCATTCCCACTTTGGCTGTGGGGCTTCTTCCAAAATCTGCTGGGTGAGGGAGCAGAAATGGGACCTTGGGGTCAGCTCAGGTGAGGAGCACCTGGGCCAAGGGCTGTTCAAAGTGCCCCAAATCTTAAACCTCTACCTGGAGCTCCTTTCCCAGAGGGGTCTGCTCCCACCCCAGGCTCCTTGTTCAGCGCTTTCTTCCCATCCCTGATGGAAGCTGCAGAGAGGGAGGGAGGTGAAAAGGGAGAATTTCACAGAACAGGAGTGAGCAGGGCCGGATCTGCAGCTGCTGGAGCATTTTTTGGGCTGCTGCTGAAGCAAGGGAGCATCACCTGTGTGCCCAGCAGCTTCACCTGCTGTGTCCCACCCTCTGTGTACAGGGACTGCCTGCACAGCCTGCACCAGACAGTACTGATGGGTTTGGGATGTCTTTTTAATCTGCTGGAAGAAGCTCCTAAATCTATTCCATGGAGGAATTTCTATTTCCCCATGTGCGTGTCTGTGAACTCGCTCTGCAGGCAGCACAGGGGTGTGGGCTGCTCACCATCATCACCATCATCATCATCATCAAATCACAGAATCGCTGGGGTGGGAACAGGTATTTCAGATTATTGTGTCCAACCACCCACCAGCACTGCCAAGACCACCCCTAAACCCCGTCCCCAAGTGCCACATCCACACATTTCTTATTGCAGGGATGGTGAGCCCAGCCCCAGCCTCCATCCCTGCCCAGAGCTGTCGTGCAGGCTCAGCTCGGCCTCCAGCCCAGGTGTCCAGCAGGGAACACACAAACTGCACGCAGCCACCCCCCTGGGGACACCTGGGAGCACGTCCCCTGTCCCAGCTCCCTGCCACAGCTCCGTGCCACAGCACACCAGCGAGGTGACACTCACAGCCTGGCATCACCCAGCCACCCTTCCCTGAGCTGCCTTCAACCACTGCAACACAGAAATTCCAGTGATTTACAGCCAGGAGCGTGGAAAAGAAAAAAAAAATCAAAAAAATAAAACAACCATGGGAATGGGATGGGGGGGAGGGAAGGTCATTCCAGTTTCTTCCTGCCTGCAGCTTTCGGATACAGGATATGGTTGAATGGTAGCCTCCACGCTGCTTTTATTTTTAAGCCACTGATAGCTGGTGGAGTGACCTCGCCGTGCAGAAGCAGCAGCAGCCAAGGAGATGTTTTTTTCCGGCCCTTCGACGTCAGATTACTTCCTTTGACACCTCTGAGAGCCAAAAAATGGGAAGCATTCTCTTCCCAAGGTGACTTTATTTTTTCCCCCTGTGATACCGCTGCTGGGGCTCTCTCTCAGGCTCGGGGCTGTGGAGGTGTGGATGGCACTGCCCTTGGGGACACGACCCCTGGGGACAGCTGGAGGTCACTGCTTTAGGGCAGAGGTGCCTAAATTATCTGATCCTGAGGAAAAAAAATTGCCTTGACTGGAGCCAGAGTTTGGGCAACTTCACCTCCATTTAAAAGACTCTGGAATGCACTTCTGACTTTTTTTTTCCTTTTTTTTTTTTTCATTTTAGGGCAGCTGGGGCTTTCCAGGATATCCCAGCTCCCATTTCCACAACCTGTTTACTGAAATCTCAGTTTGCCAAGCTCATTCACAACTTAGTGCAAACAACTGAGCACTGCTCAAGGCTCTGAACACCAGGAAAATGCTTCAACCCATGTTTGAAAGCACAGGAAACTTTTAAGCACCCTCACACAGAAATGACACTAAAATCTCCCAGGGTTTATTTGTGACTCCAGCAAATTCCTTGCCTCACTTTGCCTTTCCTAAACCACGGCTTTGCACTGAATTCCTGATTACACCCCACGTTATCAGCATGGGAGATGTCTCTGTCCATTCCTCCACTGCAAACTGGGAGAGAGGATTTTATTTTAAAATCAAGATGGAATTGATTCAGCTCAAGGTGCAGGTCCCAATTGCAGCTTATTTTTTCTGAACCTCTGTGAGCAGCCTGTTGCAGTGGCAGGTGCCCTGGAATGAAGTGAGCTTTAAATCTCTCCCAACCCAAACCATTCCACCACGATTCCACCAGAAAATTCCTTGGGATCCAACAGCAAGAGCCTGGCTGGAGGACACCATCATCTGTAAATGAAGCTGCTCTGCACAGACCTCCAGGGTAGTTATGGAGCTGGGAAAAGGAAACACCCCCAGGCTGGGACGTGCTGGGTTCCCATCCCCACATCTGCTTTATCTCTGTCCTGTCTCAAAGTCACGAAAATCTGCCTGAGAAGATCCTTCAAAGGTGCTTTGTGGGTGTGGTGTTGGGGCTTTGCACCACTTATTGGCGGTTTGTCATCAGTTTTGTGTGTTTTCTCTCAGGATTAACGCAAACACCATTGAAACAGCTTGCTCGTGTTCAGGTTGTTTATTATTTTTTATCAGAAAATACAGAAAATTCAACAGCACTTCCAGCTCTTTGATAGAAGTAGGGAAAAATAGCCACTACTGCAACTTCTTCAAGGTCTTTGAAAGCCAAACAAGCCAATAAAGAATTAACACCTGTATTATTCATACTTTTATCCCAATAACTAGATTCTCATGACCTTTAGAGTGTCACTGGCTGACCAACCAGAGACTTCCTGAAATCCATGAAGAAAAAGAAAGATGAATAAAGAAAGAGACACCACCTACTTTTTTTCATTTTGTCCCATACTTACTACTATACTATAGAAACCTCATACTTAAAACCCATCACCCTGTGAAAATACACACTTCTAATCTACTACACTTGTGGTTTCTAGATCATCATTCTTATTCAGAAGCCTCCTCCAGGGCTTTAGGTCCAGAGCAGTGTTTTCCAGGGGGTCTGTGCCTGGAAGCACAGAAAGCTCAAAAATTCCAGATTTCTGGGATCCAACAGTGCTTCACTGGCCAAGGAGAGGGCACTGGGGCTCAGATAGGGATTTCAGAGCTCAGAAATGTCAGGAGGAAGCGATGGACGCGGAGGAAATTCTTGCGACGGTCTCGGAGGAAGCGGGAGATGTGAAAATACACGATGTATTTTCCTCCCACAAGCTGTGCTCTCTGTTTTTATTATCATAAACCTGGGGCCCAGAGGATGTCAGCTTGTTTATTTATTTGTTTAAATGAGGTTTCTCTCCTTGTTCAAACATTCCCATGTTGGCAGCTGCTGCCCTGCCAGGCCCTGTCCCTCTTCCCAGCTCTCCTGCTGTAACAGGGACGTGCCAGCCTAGGCAGCATCTCCAGCAAGGGGGAGGTGCTGAAGGTGGGAGAAGTTTTTGGGTTTTCTCCCCTGGGATGGTGACACCACCATGTCCTCGTGCACATCAGTACAGCCTCCCTGGGCTCTCCAAATTCCACGAGTATAATCAGGAATATCCCATTTTCTAGCCTGTCCCCCTCAGTCAGCATCTTCCATCTTCTTCCTGGCCACCCCCCTGTGCCCCTGCAGATGTGTGCTGGGGATGGCTGCCACCAGCTCCCACTTTTCTGTCATTTTGAGGCGTTGTCTGCAATAACTGCTCTGGGAAATCCTACTGCACACCTGGATCCCCTTCCCAAGGGCTGCCCTGGCACGGGTGGATTTGCTGATGGTGGCCCCTTCCACCCTGAGCTCCTCCAACACCTGGGGCTGTTACCAGGGGGGTCTGAAGGATCCCAGGATCCCCATATGGACCCAAATAACACCGTGCTCAACCCAGCTCCTCCCCACTACAGACGTGAGGGGGATTTTATTTATTTATTTAAGCCCAAGACTCTTGGCTGGGGGGTTTTTCCCCTGGACAGGGGTTTGTCCCCCTGGCTGATCCTGGCCCCTCCTGCAGGGTCACTCTGGCAGGAAGCTGCTCTCACCCTGGGAGATGCACCTGGGAGGAGAAGCACTTTGCTGGAGGAAGAAAACAGGATCTCACATATAAACAACATCCTCAATGGCTCAGCAAGTGAGTCGCTCTTTCCAGAGCCTGTTTTTGAGCTGCTGTTGTGTCCCCCATGGCCCCCCCAGCTACAGAGTGGAATTAAAGCAAGCAGGAACCAGCAGAGCCCCCGGGATGGTGCTGTGCCACTGCTGCTTGCACAATCCATCCCTGGGCAGACCCAGCCAGGGCAAGTGCTGCAGAGTTGGAGGGTAAGGAAGGATAACTCCTGGCTCCTTTCCAGGGGCTGGATTGTACCTGTGGGATGGCAATTCCACCTGCCAAGCCAGTCATGATTAATCCAAAGCTGAACTGGGGCTGTGTGAGCACATGGGACAGAGCATCTCTGGGACAAAGCTGGGGCTTTCCCACAGAGTCACTTGTGCTCCTTCCAGAGGATTCCTCACCAGGAAGAGAGTTTTTGTGGATTTTGCATCCAGGTGGTAGAATCTCCATGTTTCTGGAATGCATTCTGCTGTGTTCTGGACTTCTTGGTCATGGCACTAAGCAGAGCACCCCACACAGATCTGAATTATGATTAATTTCAAAAAACAAAAGCAAACAACTTTATTTTCCATCATTTATTCCTTCCTCCTCCTCCACAAAGCACAGATAACTGAGGACAGCATTCCACGCTGCTCCCTACTGGACCAACTGGGACATCCCAAGGGGTTAAAGTGCTGCCCAGCACAGGAAACCTGCAGATTCCCAGGGAGGAAATCTTCGTTTGTTGTGGGAGAGAAGGCGAGTGAAGTGTTAACAGCACTGGCCAGCAGAGCAGAGGTCAGCAGCGTATCCTGCTGCAAACTTCCTGAGCAACCTCGGAGCACAAAACAACAACCCGTGGCATGGGCTGGGTCGTGGCGGGTTTGTTTTTCACTCTGGTTACCTTGGACCTACTTTCTCACCCTCTGTCCTGCCCCAGCTCCTCCTGCTGCCCCAGCGCTGGAGCTGAAGTTTTTTATTGTTTCTCTGGTTGTGGTTTCATGCCCTGGACTGGAGGAGAGAGGCAGAATTGGAGAGGAGGGAAGACAATGAACTTTTCAGGCTCTTTGAGGTGCTCAGGTGGGAGCAGGAGAAGCACAGCAGCCCCACAACAGCTCAACAGAAGGAAAATCAACCAAAATTTCCTGTATTGTCTTTTTTTTTTTTTTTTTTTTTTTTTATCTCAGGACATGGAGCAGAAGGCTGGGGAAACGCTTGGGGAAAACACCAGTGGGAATAAAAGTGCCTCCAGCAAAAGGGAGCAAAAGTTGGGACAAAAGTCTCCAAAAAGGGAGCAAAAGTGTCTCTGCTGCTTCATCCATCTCTGAATTGAAATGAAAGTTTTCACAGTTGGGTGCTCTTACAAAGGAGAAAAAAAAAAAAGAACAAGGTAGAAAATGCCCAGTATTTTATGCCAAAAATGATGTTTAGATAGAAATGGCTCAGAAGTTTCAAAGCTGGAGTGTGATGTAAATGGTTTTATTTACAGAGAAGCACAAGAGCAGGGGCAGGTCATGATCAGTGTGAGAAATCATTTTGTTCAATCCAAGTTTTCTGTGTGCTTTCCCAGGAAATATTAGGGAGAAAGAGGAAACTCCTGGAGTTTGAAATTTTCTTTTTGAGGACATGGACCCAACACTCAACCAGAGCCAGCTCAGCTCTCCTTTGGGCACTGCTCATTGCTGTGGGAAGAACATCCCTGGTGGGATTTTAGTGGTGGCTGAGATGTGGGGACGCGCAGTGACAGTGCCAGGGTGTGTCCTCCTGTCCCACACAGCCAGCTCCTCCTGTCCCTTTTCTTCCTTCCACCTTCACTCTGAGGGCTGGGATGGAATTCTCAGAGCAGCTGTGGCTGCCCCTGAATCCCTGGAAAGTCCAAGAACAGGTTGGATGGGGCTTGGAGCAGCCTGGGACAGTGGGAGGTGTCCCTGCCCATGGCAGGGGTGGAACAGGATTTTTTTTAGTTTTTAGGACCTCTTCCAACCCAAATCATTCCATGATTCCATAGATCACCCTGTGGATAACCTAAGATGGAAAATCCAAACATCCCAGCTGCTCTTGAAGAGGCTCCAAGAGACTTCCAAGCTTCCCATCACCCACTGACACCCCAGTGATGGCCAAGTCCCAGAACTGAACTGCAGTTCCTGGCTTCCCCTTCCCTTGGGATCCAGCCACAGGAGCTGTCCCTTGGCCACCACCACAGGGACAATCTCTGGAGGCCAGGGCAGCAGTGCCACCCCAGAGCTCCACCGATGCCGTGACTGGCTTTTGCTAAATTGGAATCTTATGATCCCGGGGGTGCTTACATAAAATGCCAATTAGGATGCGGTCGGCGCTGTTGCACGGAAATGTTTTCCATTATATTTTGCTGTCAGCAAATGCTGGTGTGAAACCAGTTTGCAGCCCTCATGTGGCCACCACGAGGAGGTTGGGGAAGCACTGGAGTCTCCCTCCTGGAGGATTTGTTATCCTGGTCACCCGTGTGGGAGCAGCATCTTTCCTCTGGGCAGTGGGATTGAAGATTTTGGGAAAGGACAATCCCACGGGTCTGGGGGCTCCACAAGGCCCACCAAAGCTTTCCTGATGAGTGCCCCCAGCTCTTCTTGTGATGAATGCTGCTTGTTGCCTCTCCCAGCCGTGTTTTTCACACCATCTCTGTGAGGATGAAGTGCTGAGTCACAGGATCCGAGGAATCCTGAGCAGAAGAGCCGCAAGGGACTCTGATTTGTTCAGATGTCTGGGATGCTTCCTATTAAAAAATAACAAAATGCTGCAATAATAACTTGGCAGCTCTCTGCCCCTGCCACGCTGATGCTCTGTGTGAGTTTGCCTTCCTAAAATTCCTTTAAGTGTCTCGACAAATTGCAGGGGAGGAAGGAAGGACACTTCATTCCTGCCTTGTCCCTGATGAAGTTCTTGTAGTGACAAGATGGGGAGGAGGAGAAATTCCTCTCTGAGTCGTGTTCCTGGCCAGGTGGATTTGAGGATAAAGCAGAGACAGGTGGATCCCACAGATCTGGAGGGGTCACCAGATGTGCAGATATGGGGTAGTGGCTTTTTTCACTTTGTGGGGAAGGATTACAAACCCCTCAGTGTTCCAAAATCAAAAGCAAAACTGCTGCCAGCAACTACTTTGCATCTCAATTTCCAGATCTCACTTAACAGTCTTCAGTGATTTTAATTTACAGTAATTTCACGATTATAAGCCACACCATTTTGACTAAAATTTTGGTCCGAACCCAAAGTGCAGCTTATAATCAGGTGTGGCTT
>PYHW01009944.1:1219564-1231105 GCA_013186435.1 Turdus rufiventris
CTTGATTTTCCCTTTGGTGAGGAGTGACATGGAGTGACACAAATCCCTGATTTGCCCTTTGGTGAGGAATTGCAGGGAGTGACACAAATCCCTGATTTGCCCTTTGGTGAGGAGTGGCATGGAGTGACACAAATCCCTGATTTGCCCTTTGGTGAGGAATGGCATGGAGTGACACAAAGCCCTGATTTGTCCTTTGGGATGGAATGGCATGGGGTGGCACAAAGCCCTGATTTGCCCTTTGGGATGGAATGGCATGGGGTGGCACAAAGCCCTGATTTGCCCTTTGGTGAGGAATTGCAGGGAGTGACACAAAGCCCTGATTTGCCCTTTGTTGAGGAATGGCATGGGGTGGCACAAATCCCTGATTTACCCTTTGGGAACAGATTGGATCATGCAGTTCCAACAGGACAGCCCAGCCTGCTCCCAGGGCTGTGGAGCCTTCATCCTTCACCACCCTGAAATGGAAAATAAACCCCACCAAGATAACTTCTGAGCAGATAACCCCCCTGTTCCATGCAGCCCATTCCTAGCAGGAATTCTGGGCTATTAACTCAGGCTGTACAAGCAGCACATCACCAAACTCCTGAAATTCCCCATCCCATTCTTTTCGTGCATCTCAAACCCCACGGAGCTGCAGATGCCTGCTGCAAACCTGAGAGCAAAACACCCAACGAGAGAAGATTCCCTGGCTCCTTTCTTGCACATGCAGCTCGTGTTACCAGCCCGGCTGGCCAGCAGCAGAAAAGCAAATCGTTATTTAAGACATCATCCAGCTCCCCATGGGCCTCATCACCTCCGACAGATTTGTGAGTCACTCAGAGGAAATATTTTACTGCTATCCTGTTTGCTCAGCAGGTGGAAGGGAAATCGCTCTCACAAACCCTGGAAAAAAAAAAGCTGGAGCAGGACTTGGATTTCAGCAGAGCCTCGTGGTGAGTTCCATGCGGTGCCAGCAGTTTGCTGGAGGTTTTGCAGAGGAAGACAAGACAAGATCCTTGGCATGAGGATGGTTTTTTAACCCTATCCAATTTTTGTGCCATCTCCCTGCTTTTCATCTGCAAAAAGCTCTTTTTTTTTAATTCTTTTTTTTTTTTTTTTGTGTTTGACAATTTTTGATTCCTCTCTCCAGGAAATGTTGCTGCTAGATGAGAATTATTAAATTAAAAAAAACCCCATAGTGTAGGACTTAAAAGAGATTTGGGCAGTTTATAAACTTCACAAAAGGGATGAAATTCACCCCTAAAGAAACCAGAAATTGCAGACATCTCTCTATTTTATAATCCAAATAGAATAGCAAACATCACTGAGGAGATCTGAGAAAATTATTTCCCAATAGGATTTGAGGAAATAAAAAAAATACATATATAATTTGTACCAAGAACATTTCCTAGTTGGAAAAACATCCAGCTAAAGAGGTAGTGGGCAAATTAGAACATCTTTCACCCCCAGAAAATGAACTTTTCTGCTGGAACTTTTGCCAAAAACTCTGCCAGGGTGTTGTGCTCCTTTGCCAAGGGCTTCACCAGGATTCAGCAAAGGGAGAAGGGACTGCAAAAATGGGAAATGTTGGTGCTGGGAGCTCTGCTGTCCCTCAGCCTCCTCAGCCCAGGGAGTAGCACAGGCAGCAGAATTGAGGATTTTGTTGTTGCCCTCTCTGCGTTCCCCTGGGACAGAGGATCTGTGAGCTCAGTGGGAGAGGTTTCCATCCCTGGTGATGGAAAACCTCAGCTGTGCACAGAAACCACCCAGGAGGGGCAGGCTGTGCCTTTTGAGACAATCCTTGAAAATCAGAGAATCCTTTAGGCTGGAAAAGAGCTTTAAGATCGACTCCAGCTGTTGATTTATGTTTACCAAACACTCAGAAGACACCAATAACATTTAATCTTGACTTAAATATCCCTTTTGTATCACTGTTGTTCTTTAACCTTTATTATTACAGTTCTGTAAAGGTGGGGACAGACCAATCCAACTCCTTAACCAAGCCTTGAACATAAATTACCTTTAAAGACCTTGCAGGGCCAATTTTTTCTCACTGTTTATACATTTCAGGTTCAGCAGAAACCCATCCCACAGCAACGAGGAAGAAATGAATCCATTGTTCAGGGAAGTGTACGAAAGCTCTAAAGTTTCCTTAAAGATGTTCCAAGGCGATACCTGATCCGAGACCTGTAGGAAATGTTTGAAAATATTCTTAAATAAATGAAGTCACTGGGTCAGCCCCAGCCAAGCTGATGAGAGAACAATGCATCATTTAGAGAGGGACCCTCTGCCCCATCATGTGCTTGTCTCTGCATCCAAAGGGAGGGTTTTGGAAAGCCCTGCAGTGTTTGGACACTCTCACACACACATTTCATCCCCAGCTCCCACCTGGGACTCACAGTAGCCACGCAGCACAGAGCAGTTGTTTTTGTGGTTTCCTTCTGGCTGGCTGATGCACCAGAAGTCTTACGAGAAATTCTGCTTTGTTGGGATTTCCTGCATGATTCTGCACACAAAGGCAGCTCCAGCGATTCAGCTGACACGGTGATTGGAACCTGGAGATGATTTTCCCAAAACACATCGATTTGGGAACCTCTGCTTTTCACCCACTCCTCTTTGTTCCATCCTACGTACTTCCTGCATGATATAATTTGGATCTGTTTTTTAATGAACCCTCACTAAGTACTCTGAAGTGCCATTGTGTTCTGCTAGAGCCCTGCCAGCCCAAGCAGAGCTGGAATTCATTTGCCAGGAAGAGATTTCAAGTTCCTGGGATTTAACAAGTGGCTGTGCATCAGCTGAGTTGTAGGAAATCTCCACATGTGCCTTTCCCCTCCCCTGGTTTTCTGCATCTGTGGCAAATGCAAACCAAGGCATCCTGGTTTAATCTTCTGTGTGCTGAATGTTACCTTGAAGGAAGTCTAGACCAGGCTTAGAAATGTGGGAATAATGGGAATAACTCATGAATGGGAATAATTCATTAATGGGAATAATTCATTAATGGGAATAACTCATTAATCATGGGATGGTTTGGGTTGGAAGGGATGCACCTCATTAAGGAATTAAGGGATGAATTTAATCAGACTGCTCAGGGCCCCATCCAGCCTGGCCCTGAGCAATTCCAGGGATGGGAATCCATGGGGAAATGGGGCTGGATATTCTGCTTGGAGTGTGAAGCACACCCTGAAGCATCAAGGAGAGCCAGCACATTTTTTAGCACATTTAGCATTGATGAGCAGAGGCAGGGAGGTTTTTTTTTCCCCAACAGCAACATCCTAAAGCTCCAGCTGGAGTTTTCTGAGCAGATCTGGTTCCCTGTGCCCACCACTCAGCAAACCTCCGTGATCCTCAACTGCTCTTCTTCCAAAGAACGGCCAAAAAATCCCAACCAATCCCAAGCCACCCGAATTTTGGGCTGGGAGATTTGCCAGACAAATCTCTTTCGCTCACTAATGGATGTGTGGGGCATTTCCATGCTGCTGGTCAGACCAAATCTCCTTTTGCTGTTTTCTTTCCTCTGCACCCTTCTCTCCCAGCAAATCCCTGCCCTGGGGATGGAGGGCACCAAAACAAAGGGAAAAATGCACTTTAAAAGCAAAATTAGGACAAGGTTACTAGGGGAACAATATTTAGCTTGAATGAAGATAAAAAACCCTCTTGATTAGAAAAAGTATAGACAAAATTCCCCCCCAAAACCAGCCCAAACCCATGGAAACAAACAGAAAAACTCAAGTTCTGTGACAGAACTCATTGTGGTTACAGTGAGTGGAGGTCTCACCTTGGGGAAGAGGAAAGAAAGAGCTTCCTGCCCAAAAATCTCCTTCAGAACTTACTTCCGGACTTTTCTAGAGTTGTGATTGGCTTTGGAAGTTCTCCCCCCACCAAGTAAAGGGCTGGAATTGAAAAAAGCCAGCTGGCCACAAGAGCCCAGTTTAATTGCAGCAAGCTATGGAACTGAACAAGTTAAATCTGAATTACTGCACTGTTACTCCAAGAGGTTTACTGGACACTCTGAGTCACAGTGTGGTTCAGTCTTTTGTCTATGCAGACTTTGCAATATTAGGATTTTTTTTTTTAGCAGAAGGATCAGCAGAGGAAGTCAGAGCAGTTTTTTTTTCAAGCCCATCAATCCCACAGAAGGTGAGAAAGCCCCGTGAAACTCCTCTCCATTTGAGCAGCAATATCCTTCTGAGGAAAATTCTTTCCTGATCCTTGCTTTAAAGAAGTTATTTGAGATTAATGTAAAGACCATTTGTCATTTTGGTTATAAGAAATGCTAATGGCTTTTACAGCATTCTGCATTTTCTGCAAACCCAGCCTGTATTGCAAACTTCTCTGTTAGGCACAGAATAGGGGGAAAAAAAAGTCTCCTCTAATCTGAACCACTCATCAATTCCCTGCTAATTGTCAGATGTGTTTATTGCACAGGAGAATTGATAACCTGTAATAAGATGTGATGGATGTGACCAGCTGTGTTTTTGCAATTCCAGGCTGGTGTGTGTCCAACAGAAACCAAGGGANAAAAAAAAAAAAAAAAAAGAGGAAGAAAAATGAAGAAAAAAAAGCCCAGTAGTGTTGATTCAGCACTGGTGTATTTTCTTCTCCTGATTATTTCTGTAATAACAAGTGCCTGACAAGTGGGTTAAAGACTGGCTGAAGGAGATGGAATTGGAAAGGAATTGCCATTGTGTTTGTTGATACTCCTCCAGTTAATTTGAAATGTAGGCAAGTCATGGAATGATTTAGACTGGCAACACATTTCACGAGCCTTTCCTTCTGGAGCCAAAAAAGGAGAACACCCTGTCTGGGCTGGTCAGCACACAACGTGTTTAGATAAGGAAGTGCAGTCAGAAGGAATATTCCCAACGTGAGGAATGAATGGAGGCAGGACCTGCAGCTGGAAAATCTCTACATGGCACTGGGGCAGCTCCCTGCAGGAGATCCCTGCACACAGATCCCTGCACTTGCCCATCTCTCACACCGTGTCCTCTCCTTTCCAGCCTGCAGAACCTGCAGCTCAGCACCAAACCTGCCCGTGGCACCAGGGAATTGCTGCGAGCTCACAAGGTCAGATCCCAGAGCTGGGACGAGCTCAGCTCCTGATGTACCAGGGCTTGGGGACAGTGTGGTGACACCTGAAGGTGTGGTGACACCTTCACCTGGACATCTTCTCTGTCATCAGCAAATCTTCTCCTGCCTAAATCCTGCCAGAATTCACCACCCCAAACACTGGGACCAGCTCACATCACCCTGCAGCTCACCACATCCTCCTCAGCGTTTCTTCAGCTAACAGCATGAAGAGAACAATTCACCCCTTTCCCAGAGGGATTTGAACCCCAGCACCATCCCCAAGCACTCTGGGAAAAGCTAGGCAGGATTTGTGCAAACCTCCTTAAAATCAGAGCTGGTCTGGTGATGCCTGACTAATAAATGTGTGGTGGCCAAGGGGAGCTAATGAGACATGACCGTGTTAGTCCTGCAGAAACCGCAGTGATTAATCAGTAATTAATCACACAGCCAGGGGACAGCAGCCATGGGCATCTCCACAGCAGGCTCAGATGTTTTCCTGGAGGATAAATCCTGCGGGGTTCAAGAGTGCCCAGCTTCATCCCTGAACTTGGTGAAGGATTTTCATCTGGACCACATTGGGTTAGATTAAAAAAAGGCATGAAATGTATCCAGCCTGCTCAAATTGCAGGAAAATTTCTCCTTGCTCACAAAAGAAGATAAGAATCAAAAAGATTTCCTTAAGGGAAATCTCAGAGCTCAGGGGTTTGACAGTGCCCCCAAATACAATTAGGATGTGGTGAACCTTAGTTTGCTCTTCAATTCACCTGTGTGAACTGGAGTTGGAAATAGAAACATTACAGCAGCTTCCTGCACATATTTCCAGCCTGGATTTCATTAATATCTTCCCTGAGCTGGGATTATTTTGCTCATGTACAGTGTTCAAATCTGTTCAGGCTTTGTTTGGAAGCAGAAAAACGCTCCTAATGGAGGCATCCCGTGGAACCTAATAGAAAATGATACTGTTCAACAGCTTCTTTTTTTAAACAACTGTTAAAATTTAATACATAACCATATCCCAGCACGGAATTCTACCAGAGTGTTAAAAATAACCCAACAGGAAGCATAAAAGCACTTATTAAATTCTACAGCTATTTACAGTAATTTCTGCATATGACTCTATTAAATTTCCATGGCAGCTCAGTCCCATTTCTACCAGACTGCACAGAATTTTTCCAGACTGGTCAGCTCTTTCTTTCCAGTTCTAATGAACAAAGACACGGAGCAGCCACTTCTTATCAGAGATCTGATTCAATCAACACTGGTGGCTGTAAAAAACCCACAGCACCGGATTGTCAGCTGGTGCAATTGTGCATAAATGTGTCAGCCTGCAAATCTGGGCTGCAGGACTGCAGCTCGGCCTCTGCCTGCTGCTCACCTCACTCCAAATCCATGTGTCTCCTACTTTTGGCTCTCATTCCCCTCTCAGGCAGCTCACCCAGCTGTTGGTTGGAGCTTTGCTGTGTTTTAGTAGCTGTAAAATCAGCTGTGGTAGTTCATAAATTATGGGAGGGGTTCCGAGATGCTGCTCCCTCTAACATTTGCTGCTGGGGATGGATGGGACGGCCAAGGACTGAGGTCACTGATGCTTTGTGTTCAGGAGAGGGGGAATTTGAGGAGCTTTCCAGCACAGACTGTCAGGGTTATGCAACTGGAGCCCTGGAAAGCTGCAGGGATCTCTGCTCAGGATGCTCCTTCCCAAAAATCCCCCGTGTCCCAAGGACTGACACTTGCTGCCTTCCCAGACACAAAGGCACAAAAGCACTTTCCATTAAAGAGCTCATCTCCCCAGGTTGTGCTGGCTTTGTGCTGGCTCCCAGGCTGATGTAAAGACCAAGCAACCCAGATGGGTCATGCTCACAGCTCTAGCTGCCAAAAAAATTCTTCTGGGAACAAAGGCCCTGCTTGATTTTTTTTTTTTAATTTTTTTATTTTTTTTTCCCCTGCGATT
Source organism: Turdus rufiventris (assembly GCA_013186435.1). Lineage (NCBI taxonomy): Eukaryota > Metazoa > Chordata > Aves > Passeriformes > Turdidae > Turdus > Turdus rufiventris. The sequence goes on from PYHW01009944.1 coordinate 1,226,562, forward strand.
GAAACAAATCTTAGACAAAAAGCCCAGAGGGAGCTGTTGGCACACACCAAGCAGCCATCAGACAGGAATCCTGCTGGCAGCTCAGCCAGCTCCTTGATGGGCAGGAGTTTAGAAAGCACTGAAAGCTGGTAAATAAATGTGTGTGTGTACAGATGAGACACTCGTGCAGAGCCAAGCTGGGCTAAACATCTCATTTTGCCAAGCTGGAAACTTGTCACTCAGCTGGAATTCCTGAACTGAGCGCAGAGTGATTGCTGTAAATCTGGATAGGGAGTGCAGGAGGGCTCGCAGAGACTCACCCAGTTGTGGGTTTGGAGGGAGGGTTTGGCTGGAGGCTCAGGGAATGCACTGGGGGGCTGGTGAATGGTAGAATATTCCTTGGAAACCTCCTCACTGTGCCCATAAATGCACTGGGGGGGCTCGTGAATGGTGGAACATTCTTTGGAAACCTCACTATGTCCATGGATGCACCGAGGAGCTGGTGAGGGGCAGAATATTCCTTGGAAACCTCACTGTGCCCATAAATGCACCGAGGAGCTGGTGAGGGGCAGGATATTCCTTGGAAACCTCACTGTGCCCATAAATGCACCGAGGAGCTGGTGAGGGGCAGGATATTCCTTGGAAACCTCCTTATTGTGCCCATAAATGCACTGGGGGGCTGGTGAGGGGCAGGATATTCCTTGGAAACCTCCTCACTGTGCCCATGGATGCACTGGGGGGCTGGTGAATGGTAGAATATTCTTTGGAAACCTCACTGTGCCCATAAATGCACCGAGGAGCTGGTGAATGGTAGAATATTCTTTGGAAACCTCACTGTGCCGTATTCTCTGTCCAGGCTGCAAATTTCCTGGGAGACAAGGCTTTCTGCTGGATACTGAAATATAAACCAATTCTGCAGGAGTTCCACCCTGATCCTGCACTTGCTGGTAGAGTTCCTCCAAATGACTCGCAGCCAGAGACTCCCAGAGCCCTGAGCTGAGGCAGGAAACATTTCCAGCACAACCTCTTGTTGTTCAGTGCGTGTCCTTGGGACGGGCTGTGTGCCCACAGCTCCTCTGTCACCACCCCAGCAGCAGGAATAAACTGCTTAAACTAAACACAGAGCGGGGATCAAAGGCACTCTGGGCATCTGCTGTCATCGTCTGTGTGTGTGCAGCCGGTGCTCAGCTCCTCTGGTGACTGATGGGTGGCTGTGTGACGCCAGGGGCTGCCACAGGGATGGGCACTCAGGGAATTTTGGCACAGATGAGGAGGAAGCTTTCACTTCCAGGGTTGTATCGACTTGTTCTTAAGGGCTTGATGGGCTCTGGTGTTCTCAGTTTTTTAGCTTGGCACTTCCTTTTACCTTGGAGCTCTGCTGGGTTATACAGCCCCTCCTGGCTTGCACCTCTGGATCCACCTTGGGAAGAGCTCAGGCAGCAGGACAAGGAGGTGTGCTGGCCTAGGAACACATCCCGTGGTGAGGCAGCCTCGGCTGGGCCACCATTCCATGAAAAAAATCCACTTCCCCATTTTCCAGATGTGGCTTGCTCTGTGAAAATCAGATTTCTGCTCCCAAGTGCCTGATGCACACAGTGCAGAGGGACAGAACCCCCCAGCCCCAGTGGGATGTGAAGGGAGGGCACGTCCAGACCCCCCAAACCCCTCCTGTCCCTACTGTTCTGCCTCTGGAGGAGAGGTGGAAGCGCTCCTGATGAGCTCATTGACATCAATTAGTGCCTGGGATGGATTTAGATGTTCCAGGCTCAGAGCAGGCATCTTCATCCTCCTCCAAGGTGGGGTGGCACCCACAAGAGCCACCATGCTCTGCTGGGCTCTGTCCCTTGGTTTGCAGCTGTGTCACCTCCTCTCAGCTCTCCGTGTCCAAACTCCTCATTTTACCACAGTTCTGCCATCCCTAAAAAAGCACCACAGGCTCCCAACCCCTCCCAGAGCACTTCCACCAAGGCACAGGGAGGATTGTACAGCAAAATCCAGAGGATAGAGCTGGCGTTTGGATTTTATACCCCATAAAAGTCCACTCTGCCTTGGAAGCAGAATCAAAAGAAGTGGGGGATCCAACTGTTATCCCTTGGAAATTGCTCAGCTGACTGCAGAGCAGGATCAAATCTCCATTATGCAATAAACCAGAGAATGCAAAGAGATTCTGCAATCGAGGTGAAATCCAAATTTCCCCCATGTCATTGGGAAAAGGCCCTGGCCTCTGGCCAGAAGTATGTTCTGTGCTGACCAGCAAGTGATGCACAGGATCAGGGGCTGAGCAGTTTGGGAAAGATTGTACAGTGGCAGAATAAAGGGCTAAACTGATAATCCTATCAGGAAAATGGAACTTAATCAGGAGTTATGTATGAAAGATTGAACCCAAATCACAGCAAATTCGCTAAATTTGCCTCTATCTGCTTCTCACCCCTGCAGTGGAATTGGCTGCCTGGTGTTTTATAACTAATTACCTGCGTTACAAGCCAAGAGCACAGCTTTTCTTAGAAGAGAACTATCTTTTTTTTCCCTGAAAGTTTAATCCTTATAAGAGGATTCCCATCCTGTCTTTGGCAGAGTCAAAAATCAAGCTTTTCACATGGTCCTTAGCAGGAAAAACATCCTGCACTGCTCCCATCTGCACGGTGGTGCTGGGCAGGAGCTTCTGGCACAAAGCTCCTCAGAGCAAAGCCAGGCTTTGCTCCAGTTTGCTGCCCTTTCTTCTTGGTTTTCCCCATTTCTTTGCCTGTTTTTTTCCTGTTCTGGAGATTCCCCATGGTCTTTTAATGGCACACGGCTGCAAATTCAGCTTTTTGGGTGCTGCCCTGCTGACTGTGAGCTGCAAACATCTCACCAGGGGCTGGGGTCCATCTCCACACCTGGGTCAGGACGGACAGATGTCCAATTCACTTGGTTTTACTTCAGGGGATTAAAAAACCACAAAACCTCAGCCATCCTTGTCCTGGAAGGGGCAGTTCCACCAAGCCTGGCTCAAAGTTTTATTGTGCGGATGAGGAATAAAAGTGGAAACGTGGGTGTTATCTAAGCAAGCCCAGGGGCACACACAGCAAATAAAAGCCATTCATTCACTCATTCATTCATTCATTAGTTTATTCATTCACTGGCTTTTGCTGTCACTGAAGGAAGCTCCCAACAATCTGCAGCACCCAGGGCTGTTTTACGGGAGCAGGGATGTCTGTGCTGGATTAACTCTTCCTCTCACCAGGGAAAGCTGCTGGTTCCATGTGGATTCTCCCCCAGACAGCTCCATTGTCCCCATGACCCCCAGCCCAGCAGCTGTAGCATCCCTGGGCATGGCTGTGCTCTGTCTGTACCAGTGACACCAGCACCTCCCATTGCCACGAGGCTCTGGGGTCTGGCCCAGCTCTCCTGTCCCCAGGCAAACACAAATCAATGGGATAAATCTGCTGGAAACAGCAAACTCACGAGGTCATGAGGAGCCCGTGCTCAGCAGTAATGTTCATTAAGCCACCAGCCCTGCTGATGGCAATAAAGTGTCTTGGAATGGCAAATAAAACTCATCAGGGACTCTCCTGTGGAGTCATCAGGCAGAAAATAATTGGGGAGGGACAAGAGAGGAGAAGGGGAGGAAAACAGCAGCTCACAGCTGGATGGGTTTAATTAAAAGTTTAATTCAAGGGGCTCTGCACCAACACTTCACCCATTTTCCAGAGCACAGAGGGTGCTGGGCAGCCACAGAGGAAACACCACACAGCTGGGGGACAGGACTGGGACAGGGCTGGGACAAGCTGGGCACTGCCCAGGGGTGATGGCAGGAGCTGCCCCAGGCTCTGCCCTCCTCCTGTCCCTGGCTTTGCCCTTCCAGCCGGAGTTCCAGAGAGCTTGAACAAAGAGCACTCGATGCTCTGTGAGCCCTGCCTGCCTCTGCAGCTTTCAAACTCTGCTGGGGCACTTGAAGGCTGGATCTGCCTTTAAAGCAGCGTGCAAATCTGCTGGCCTGGAGCATCTGCAGTGAAGCATTGAGGAAGGACAAACACAACAGTCCTGAGCCACTCCAGGGCTGGAGCCACTCAGTAAAAATGAGCTGAAGCACCACTCGAGCTCCATGGAACAGAAACAGTTCTTGGAAATGGATGGAGCAAACAAAGTGCATGTTCATTTGTGAGGGAGCTTTTGAGAGGGGAGCATTTAGAGCTTTGTGGTGGCTCCTGTGAGGTCCCCTCATGGCTCTGGAGGTCTGTAGGATATTTTTGGATTGATAGTGGGGTCACATCCCACGCTGTGACACTGGAACGGTGGGGACAGGCAGGGCACAGCGTGGCCTTAGAGCAGCTCTGCTGCCAAAGGATCAGCCTGAGGCTGGGGCAGAGCTGGGCTCCATCCCAAACCCACCCCAAAATGGGGTTCTGGGGCAAGCAGCAGAGCCTGGTGGCTTTCTGCATGGCATGGGACAATGCTCTGCCCCTGAGCAAAGCAGCCTGTGCTCACCCCAAAGTGCCCTGCCCTCCTTGCTGAGCTGCACAGCGCCCAGCCAGCCCCCCTGAACACTCCTAGAAAAGATTTGGCATGAAGGATTTGTTTAAAGG
>PYHW01009944.1:1258800-1269358 GCA_013186435.1 Turdus rufiventris
AAGTTGCTTTTCCAGCTGTTCAACCACTCTAAGCATTTTTAATGGATTTTTTTTTAACTTGCTAAAACCTATTTATATTTTACTCACAAAGCAAGTGCAAAATTGTCCTGGCTCTGTCTAGGTCTTGTTTTTATTGTATTTTTTTTTCTTTTTTGAAACCTGTGAATAAAAATTCTTTCTCTGTCTGAGGAAGCTTTTTTTTTTTTTTTGAGGAGAGAAGGGGCTTTGCTTTAATGAGTCCAAGATGAACATTATGAGTTCATCTCAGCATTTAGATACCTCAAAAGCACCGTCCTTGTGGTACATTCAATGGAAACACTGTTCTTGTGGTATGTTCAATGGAAATACTGTACTTGTGGTATTTTCAATGGAAAAAATATTATTGTGGCTTTTCCAATTCAGGAAATGCTGGTCGGTCTTTAAACCAGGGGAAAAAGAGGGAGTGGAGGGTGAGAGAGCTAAATGGAGGTGACAGCGAAATGGAAGAATTATTTTATTGTAACGAGGTGGGGAGAGATATACGAAGAGTTTCGGGCAGGAAAATGGAAAAATTCTTGCGGCCCTTGAGGATTCGTAAGAGTGGGAGAAGGAAAAAGATCTGGAGTAGTGTTAAGGGAAAGGTGCAGGACAAAGCTGGGAAGGAAGAATGGCTTGGTGGAAAAACAGAACAGAAAGAGAAGGAACAGCATCAAGATGTGTTAGAAAAAGGGGGATGAAGATGAGAAATCTGTTGGTAAATGCAACCAATTTAATCCATTTATTTTTCGTCTCAAAGCCAAGGATCCAAAGTATTCCTGCATGTTCAGAGGAATTAAAGGATTTTACTCCCCTGGCCAAACCCATCAGGATTCCAAGACTTGCAGCACTTCGGATTTTTTATCCCAGGCTTGGGAAAGCCAGGGAAAGGTGGGGATGGGTGATTTCTAGAAATGCCATTTCTGCCTCTAAACCCATCAAGGTTCTGGAAAAGGATTTCAAACTGCAGCAATTACAACAAAAATAACAGGGAGAAAATTCAGATTAATTTTGATATCCATCAATTCTTTTGGGAAATAAAAAATAGGATTTGATTTAGGCAGGAAATGGGCAAGAAGTTCTTCCCAGTCTGGCACTCTGAATACTGAATTTTAGAGATGTTTCGGAGGTCAGTTTGGGTGGATTTTTTTTCCCATGGTTCATGGATTCAGATGCCCTCTGAACCAACAGAATATTTATAGAAAAAAAAAATATCCAAGTTAATACCAGAGTTTTGTTCTATTAAAAGTAAATATTCCTTATTTCCATGTGTGGAGCAGTGAGAGTTGATTTTATTTTCACTCAAACCCGTGAGGTTTCTCTTTGCTCTCCCACCAGGTGAAGATCTGAGCAACTTCTCCAGTCCACAGAAATTCAGTTTACAGCACATCCAAAGCCTGCTTTAACCAACACTGGATTAACCCAAATTTCAGTGAAGTCCCTTTGGCCACGTCCTCATCTCTTTGTCTTTGCTTTCAAGGAACTTTGGAGTTATCAGGTCTTACTGGCCAAAAACATTGTGGAAAGTGAATTTTGGGATCCCACAGAGAAGTATTTACAAGAAGTGCCATTTTGGGTTCCACCAGGAAATGTTTGCAGCAGATGTGCTCCCAGCCAGGACTGCAAACCCCATCCTGTGACCAGTTTAGCAACTCAGATCAAATTTGAAGACTCCCCAGAGCATAGAGATCAGAAATTTGGTGTTTCTGGAACAAATTTATCTGTTCTGATAAAATCCAAGGCTCCAGGAAATCTGTGGGAAGATTTCTTGTCTCTTCAGCGGCTTCAGGTCAACACCATCATGAAGGATTAAAATAAAAAAACCCCAGAATTTGCTTTTAAATCATCCTTAAAGAGAAGGGAGAAGGTTGCAAGTGGATTAATACCCAAAATATTTGAATCTTCCTGGAGAATCATCACAGCTGTAAATCCTGCTGGATCTTCTTTGTGTTTACTACAAAAACTGAGTTAAGAGCTTGCATCACCTCGCAGCTCTCCCCACTGACCATAATTTCATCAGCCTGTTATTAAACCCACGCATATTTCAAACCGGAATTCCCTGCTGGATGCTGGATCATCTGACTGGGAATCATTTTGGAGTGGCACAGCAAATCAAATCCAGGGTGCTGTTCGCTCTCCCTCCTAGGAATCGCTGCTGGTGCTGACCCTGGACAGGTCCTTTGAGGACAGAGGCAGATTTTGGGGTAAAACCTCTTTGTGCTTGGGCTCAGCTCTGTCAAACTGGGTTTTAATCCTTCTGGATGGTCTGAGACATTCTTCGTGCTCTCTCCCAAAGGATCTCTGAACCCCAAAGTACAAATTGTCCTCTGGACAGCAAAACAGCTCAAGTTTATGTTTTTATTTTCCATTTTTCTGGTTTAGAATTGCTGTTCCTCGCTGGGGTGGGGGCCCTGACTCCTCCTCCTCTCTTGGGTCTCACAGGTTTCTCTCCAGCAGGTTCCAGAGTCGAGCCCACCTGGGGTGAATCCTTTGGCCACACAAATCCCATGGATGCTCTCATTTCTAGGCATGGATAATTTGTGGTCCATGAAATCAAAGGAGGTGTCGGATCCATCGATTTTGGATCTTCACTTCACCCCCTTTGCTGGGGCAAGACGGTTTAAGTTTTATTTTTGGTGCTTTGTCCAACCTAATGGCAAACTGCACAAACAGCGGAACTTCTCCCACATCCTTGGGACGAATTTTCCACAGCCTAATAAGATTTGAGCACTTGGAAGTTTATCCTTAAACTTTCCTCCACTGAACGTTATGCTTTGAGTCCTTACACCCTTTTCCCCATCCTAAACAATCCCTCCTCTCCTCCGTGTTTACAATCCACAAGATTTCCCTCTGCCTTCCAAGGAGAAGTTTCCAATCCGTATTCATGAAATGGAAAAATAAATGACAAACAGAAGGTTCAGCAGAGAAGAACCTCCTGCTCTGCAGCACTCAGATGTTTGTGCAGCCACGGGGTGTCCTTCAAAACAAACCCAATTTCCAGCATTTTCTGCGCTCCCAAAAGTGGGAGACAAATCTTCAGCCCAAAGGAGATGCAGACCTTCAACTTCCAGACATGTGCTGCTTAAAAAATAAGGAAAAAAAAAAATAAGCCAAACAAACACTGAATTATTTTCTTTTTGACTGTTTTGCTGTTGTTGTTTTTGACTGAGCATGAAGTGGTTGAGTTTACACGGTCAAGGGTTGTTTGTGTGGAGTGCTGGGCGTCCTGTCCATAGAAAGAGTTAAACCTCCCAGGATGCAGGAGCTTTGTTGTGTCTGATGAAGGCAGACTTTCATTAGGCCTTTTACCACCAGCTCTTGGAACCCTTCCACTTCATGCAAGTCAAAAAACCACAAATATTCCTCTCCTTATATCAGTACCAGAAGCTGGGAGCATGGAATGCTTCAGAATGCTTTGAACCCCGTAATTGTCTCTTGTAATAATACATTTTTTACATTCGGGCTCGGGAGTTATCAAGGAGAAAGGACGTAGCATGTTGGTTAAAATTAAATTATGGTCATGGAAACAAAAAAAAAAAAAAGAAAGAAAAAAAAAAGAAAATAAAGAAAACAAGAGGTACTTTCCACTGTTCTCAAAAGAAAGTGAGTTGGGAAAGGATGAATCAGAATGGAGCTCTGGATGATTTTGTGCTCCATGGACAGAGGGATGGACAGAGGGAAAGCTTTGGTGCTACAGCACCTCCAGTGAAACAGAAAATGAGGGTTTGAAGTGTTGGGTTATTGAATATTCTGTGTCAGAGAAGATGGGGATGTTTTTCATGGATCACAGAGCTGCTCCTCATCCCATCACCATCGTTAATGCACCCCAAATCCTCGGCCTCACTCCTGCTGGCCTGGCCTTCCCAGCCCTGCCTCAGCCTCTCTTCCACTAAAATCACTTTGTGCCTTGATTTTCCCCCTTTTTCCCTGCAGAGTTCTTAGATCTACATTTGTATCCAGCAGCTCTTTTATAGGAAAACATCCAATGTTATGGAGATTTTAGGTGTGATCCCTGTGTTCTGAACAATTCCTCAGCACTTGGTTTTTTCCTTCTGGGCCATCTTTCTCCTCTGGATTCTACCTGAGATGTGGCATCATTTAATCACAAAGATCTTCCCAAACACATTTCACGATTCCTCTTGAGGGGTACTCGAATATTTCTACAAAAAACCTTTCTCAGGAAAGGTTTTGACCATGGGAATCCTGATCCCAAAATGTGCTGCCCTCCTGAGAAAGTCCAGGATGAAGAAGACAGAGAGAGAGAAAAAAAAAAACAACCAGTGGTGCAAGGAGGTAAAAAAACCCAAACCCCAACAAAAACCCATCTTTCAGAAGATGGTTCAAGTCATTGTTAGTATCCTGTCATTTGTTTGTATCCCAAATCCACAAAAGACATCAGAAAATGAAAAACAAAACCAAAAATGAAACCTAGCAATGTTATAAAAGAGTTTACAGCACAATAATTTTGTGCCAAATTAAAGGAGTGTTTACATCTGGAAAAATGTAGATGGAAACAGAATATTCTTCTCTTTTTTCCCTAGATTGATTGGATGATAATTTCTGGGTTCAGACACCAGTGTTCATAATAAAAGGAGAAGCTCTGAGCCCTTTGGCTGTGAAATGAGCAGAACAGGGGGTGCAGTTCAACACAGGAGGCAAAAAGAAATTTATCCCTTGGTGCTGCACAAACAGCCCAGTTCTGAATTCTGGGCAGACCCAGAGCAGGAACACTCAGGCTTTTCTTGGATTTCATGGCCAGGTGAGCCCAAATTATCCTTTAAGAGGGAACTGGGGTCTGACCCCAGTAATCCTGTTCACAGTTCTGCTCAATTCAGGCCATAGTTTCACAATAAATCAGTGAGGGAGAGTGACCTGATTGAGAAGGAGATGAGGAGAAACAAGGAAGGAAAATAACGATATATCGTGATTAAGAGGGTCTTGTCAGCATTTTAATGTTTATTTATAATTTTAGGAATTTTATTAGCCATTAAATTATTAAATTATTCCTGCTTCAACGCCATTAAAATTCACTTTTAACTACCAGAGGGCAGCGATGGATGGGATTTTGGGAGGGTGACAGACCCTGGCACAGGGTGCCCAGAGCAGCTGTGGCTGCCCCTGGATCCCTGAAGTGTCCAAGACTGGGTTGGAAAGGGTTTGGAGCAGCCTGGGACAGTGGGAGGTGACACTGGGAGGTGACAGTGGAAGGTGACAGTGGAAGGTGTCCCTGCTTTTGAAACTGGGTGATCTTTAAGGTCCCTTCCAGCCCAAATCATTCTGAGGTTCTGTGATCAGGACTTGCTAAGAACTTTGCTCCTTGTTGCAACCTCCATATCTTTTGGGAAATGCATCCCTTGTTTGCTGCAGGGAAAATCCCAGGTGAGCCTTCCTGCTGTCCTTGGGGATGTCCCCAGCACCGGGCTGGGCTTGCTGTGGCCAGAGGGGACCAGAGAGGACAAACCCAGGGATGGAAGGGTCAGTCCCTGCTCCTCCTCACTCCAGATTCCCCAGCAACAAAAGCCTTTGTTCCAGGCTGCCCCTGCTATCGAGAGCAGGGCCAGATAAAGGGAAAAAAGCCATTTCTGTCAGTGTTTTATGTCAAAAGTTCCTGGTTTGGCTTTTCAGCCTGGCTGGGCAATCACTCACTGCCAGTCCTTATCACCACAGGGCAAAGGAGCAGAACAAAGTGTGCCAGGCTTTGGGATGGAAAAAGAGCCACGGAAAACAAACCCAGAGCAGCCCCCAGAGCCAGGGGAGCATGGAAATCTCTTTTTTAATAAGATAAGCTCAAAGAGAAGCTCACACCCCCTCACAATGAGTTGGGATCATGGTGGGACCACCCGGGCTGGAGCAGGGACAGCAGGACAGGAGGGACATGGGGACAGGAGGGACATGGGGACAGGAGGGACACGGATCCATCCCTCCCTCCTGGCACACGGATCCATCCCTCCCTCCTGGCACACAAGGGAACTGCTCATTCCCAACTGCTCATTCCCAGCTGCACATTTCCACCTGCACATTTTCACTGCTCATTTCCCACTGCGCATTTCCAACTGTGCATTTCCCACTGCACATTTCCACTGCTCATTTCCAACTGCACATTTCCCACTGCACATTTCCCACTGCACATTTCCCAACTGCACATTTCCAATTACACATTTCAAACTGCACATTTCCACTGCTCATTTCCCACTGCACATTACCCATTGCACATTTCCAATTGCACATTCCCACTCCACATTTCCAACTGCACATTTGCACTGCTCATTCTCAACTGCTCATTCCCAACTGTTCATTTCCCACTGCACATTTCCCGCTGCACATTTCCCTCCCCTCCCACCATTTCTCCCCGGTGATCCCTACAGTTAAACTGCAGAACAGTGACAGCACTAAAGGAAGACCAGCATAAGTCCCAGCCACGTTTCTCCAAGGATCTTCCCCCTGTGGGAACCTGCAGAGCTGGTTCCTGTTCCTGCAGGACTTCCTTGACCATGGATAGTGGAAGTTTTCTGTGCTCTACGCCATCAACAATGGGCTTGGGAACTCTTAGAACCTTTCATTTCCTCCCTTTTATTTGGAAAGGACTTTCCTTTAAGAATCCTGCTATTTAATAGATGGGTTGTGATGTCAAACTCTTTAATAAGAGCTCTGCTTTTTCCTCTGCAGTTTTGTTTTTATTCTAAACAAGATTTTTTTTTCCTAAACAGATACAGTTTTAAGGAGAAGGGAAAAATTAAAAAAAAAAAAAAAAAAGCCAAACATGACCAGAAAAGACCTTATTTGTTATGGAAAAATTATAACAAAGATTTTCTGTGGTTTATTTTTCTCTTTGCTCTTCCTGTTGTTGGTAATAAAGGAATTTTTATTGTTCTTTGGTGGTAATCCTAGCTTTATGTTGAAAATCAGAAAGGACTTTTTTTCCTTTCTTTTTTTTTTTTTTTTTAATTATTTTTTCTATTCCCTGTTTTGGGTTTGGTTCTCTGGTTTGTAGCCTGGATGGAACTAAACAAAGCATTGAAAAATGTTGCCACACACGGTCAGGAATGGCTCAGCTCCTGAGCTGAGGATGCTGCTTCCCAAAATCCTCCCTCCCATCCAGTGACTGACAGGGAATGAGGAGCATCTGCACAGACTCCAGGATAAATGGAATATTCTGACCTGGGCTGTGCAGCTGTAATTTCAGGAAAAATCCCAAAATTTGGAAGATTGAGGCCAGGTTTGTCCCCATGAATGAAGCACCCACTTCTACCTGGGAGGTGCCACCCAAGGATGGCTGAAAAAAAAAAAATCTGCAGTGACCTCTCACAGACAGAAACAGCTTTTGTGGAGATTTATTTTGGAGGGTTAGGCTGGGTTCGTTCTATTTTTTTTTTCCCCCCACTTTTTTAATTCCCTCTTGGTGGTGGAAAGCAACAAATGGTTGGAATTTTTGTTTCTGCAAAAATGGAAAATTAAATTTGATTTTTTAATATGAAAAGTACCAGCAGCTGAAACGTTATAATTTCAAGACTAATTTAACTGAAACTCTGCCTAAGGATAGTCATGTGCTGATCATGATAACCTTTGTTTTCCTTCTCCCACAGAAGTTGTTCTGCCAATATTTATGCAAAATAAGTCTAAATTTGGATCATTTAAAAAAAAAATTCCCATCCTTAATTAATAAAAACATGAAACACAAAATTTTAAAAATATTTTTTAGGGGTTTTTAAGGGGAATTTTGGGAGTTTGTTGGTGAGGGGTTTGGGGGTTTTTTAGGGGTTTTTGGGTTCTTTTTAGGGAATTTTAAAGGGGTTTTCTGGCGGGCTTGGGGGGTATATTGTGGTTTTTAAAGGGAAATTTTGAGGGTTTTTTTAGGGGTTTTTAAAGGGTTTTTCAGGGGGTGGTTTTGAAGGGGTCTTGGGGTTTTTTAAAGAGGTTTTTTGGGGTTTTTTTTAGGGGAATCTTGGCAGCAAAGCAAGGAGAAGTTTCTCCCCCTGCTTAAAAACGACAAAATCCCAGTGTGGAGAGCTGGATGTGCTGGATACTCCATGCCAGGATTGTCCCCAGGAGCCTTTCCCAGGCAGCATCCCGAGATTTCCCTGCTCCCCTTCCTGGGGAGAATCTGGGGAGCAGAGCAGCCAAGGAGATGGATGAGAGCTCTGCAAATTCTGCTTCTTGCCTTTCCCCAGGAGATGGACAAGAACTCTGCAAATTCTTCTTTTTCCCTTTCCCCAGGAGATGGAGGAGAACTCTGCAAATTCTGCTTTTTCCCTTTCCCCTTCCACGATTATGCCGAGAGGAAACAACTCCAAATAACGTCTCGTTTATTCAAACTGAGCAGCTCTTTGACATGATGGCTCTGGCAAGACTTGGAGAGACATCAGACCAATAAAACCTCCTCAAATATCAGGTTTGGAAGTGAATTCGTTTGGAGCCACGCTCTTGTGCCAGTGAGGGAACTTTTGTTTGAGATGTTTCAGTGAGCAGAGGCTTCTGGAAGTTATCAATATCCAATTTGCCACTCGAGCCCTCTCACTCACCCTGCAAATGAGCTGTGCAAGCAGAGCCTTTGTGCTGGGGGAGCCCAAAACACTGTCTGAGCACAGAGCTCTGCCCCTTCCCCTTGGAAATCACCGAGCTTTTGCTGCCCCTTGCCACCAGCACCAGCTCCAAGAGTGGTGCAAATCATGTTCCCACTGAAGACTGAGAGCGTATTTTTCTTGGAGCATTCTTAACCTTTGGGATCTTTTCATGTTCTTTAGCCATTGTGTTTGCTTCTTCCTTGTTTTCTTACAGGAAAAGCCGAAAGCGACTTAAAATTAAAATCTTTTTTTAACAGCTTTCTCCTGTTCCCTTGGCAAAACAAATTTTTGAGCAGTTGGAACCATGCAGAGCCATTTACTCCCTCCTCAAATAGTTTTCCCCTTCTTCCAAGAAATCCTGCTCAGTTTTGGATCTGATCTCTTGCTTGTGTAAGGAGGGGACACCTCCAGGTCTGGAGAGATCTGCCCTGGCTGAAAGTTGTCATTGTGAAGTCAAAGGGGGACAAAGTTATTTATGGCAGGCTGGATTCCCCAAGTTCTGCTTGGTTGTTTTTGAGTTTCAGGACCCACTGGTGATTGAGGGTGGTGAAATGGGAGCAGGAGTAAAATTTATTTATGGCAGGATGGATTCTCCGAGTGCTGCTTGCTTGTTTTTGTGTTTCAGGACACACTGGTGATTGAGGGTGGTGAAATGGGAGCAGATCTGGTGGAAGAACGGAAGGTGCCCAATCAGGCTGGAATGGGAGGTAGACTAGAACCACAAATCTGTAAAATCCGGGAGGATTTGGGGTTTAGGAATGTGGTTTTGCCCATCCTGGGACACTCCCAGGAGGGCTCTGCTGTCACCTCAGCTCCCTGCGGGATCCTGGGGTCACCTGCAGGTGCTGGAGGTTTCCCAGTTTTAACCTTGGACTCGAGACCCAGCTCAACCTAAACCCAGCTACTCCTCTGCAGAAGCACCTGAGATGACCCAAAATCTTCATTCCTTGCTCATTCTCCTCCAGGAGTGTGTTTTCTCCGAGGACAGACACATAAATCACACCAGCTGAAACCCTGACAAATACGGCATTTTTAAAGGTTAGTTGTTGTTCTTTTTAATCAAAGAAAAGCAAGGGGATGGGGTTGGACATTTATGATGTGCAAAAGAGGTTGTAACCACAGAAAAATCTGCCTCCAAAAGCCAAATATTATTCATTTTGGTGGAATGCACTGTTAAAATAGCTCAGCCTTTAAGGAAGAGGCAGGCTTATGTAAACCAGTGAGTTTACTTTGTTCTGAACACACAACCCTACAAAAATCCCATCTGTGTGTGCATGGGGTTCTTCCTACAGAATTATGGCTGTCCCTTGATCAGCTGTGCCCCTCAGGAGACTTAGAGAGCACATTTTAGGGGAGATAAGCACAGAGGAAGGCGATGTTTTAATCCATGACATCTTCCTGGGGCCATTGAGCAGCATCAAATCCCAGTGCTGCACCAGGAGTCAATAATTCACTCATGGACCTTCCTGCTCCACCACCGCCTTAATCAGGATGAAAATTCATCCCCAGCCCCCTGCCAGAGCTGGGAAACACCTACCAGGAGCAGTCCATCAAAAAACCCACAAAGTCTATCAAAGAGAGTGATTAAAATATTGCCATGTCTTCAAGTTCTGCCATGTCTTCAAATTCAGAGTTTCTTTAATCAACAAGAAACTCTGAAGTTCCCCTCAGGACACTGAGGAGCTCAGATCTTTTTGTGCTGAGATTTTAATCTTTCCAGGGATCCTTCATGGGATTAAGGACAGCTTTGTATGGATTCACCTCTCAGATTTCTCTCCCGTTGGTTCCACCTGTATTTTGCTCCCGGAAAAGGCTGGACCTTCTCCCCAAAATTCATTCTGACATTAATTCCCACCCACAAATACGGATAAAAGGTTGAAGTTTGTCTTGCTTTACCTAATTGTGATTTTACTTATTGCTATTTAATCACTTCTATTCAATAAATGCTATTGAATAACTTCTACTTAATAACTTCTATTTAA
>PYHW01009944.1:1269401-1283921 GCA_013186435.1 Turdus rufiventris
AACTGCTATTTAATAACTGTTAAAGGAACCAGCAAGGGGGTGATTGTGTCCTGGGGCTTTAATTATTGTCTAGAAACCCTGTGGTGTTTTGGTTCTCAGGGCTCAGAACCACACAGATTGTGTTTCCAAACACTGTGGGATCTTCCCCTTTTCCTTTCAGTTCTCCACACGGCTGGAAAACAGGGATTATGCCTTAAAAAAGAGTCCTGGAGTCCAACCCAGGCACGTGAGGGAGGAGACAGAAGGTCAGTGCTGATTTCCCAAGTGCACAGTGGGATGAACGAGTTGCTGCTTTCTGAGATGAGATGGCTCTGTAGAAAAGGGCAGAGAGAGTCCAGTGGAGAAAGGGCTCCCTCAGTGTCCCCAAACCTCTGTTTTTATCTTGGTAAGAAATGTTGGGCTCTTCCCCCTGGCTGGAGCAGCTCCCAATGGGATGCAGTCATTTTATCAGTCCCACAGTGGGACTCAATGGCCATGAGCAGAAAATGACTGGCAGGAGGAAGGATGGGTTGTGAAAAAAATAAACACTGCCCCACCTGGCTTTAAGGGATGGGCCATTAACAGGAGATATCCCCACAAAGATAAAGAACGCTGCCCCATCTGGTTTATAAAACATGACCATTAACAGGAGATATCCCATGGAGATAAAGAACAATGCCCTGCCTGGTTTCAATGGATGGCCCATTAACAGAATATCTCCCATGGAGATCAGGATCACTGCCCCACCCTCAGCAGATGGTGACAGAACAGATACCTTTTATCACACTCTGTATTGTAACTCAAGACACAAAGTGAGGCTGATTTTCACAGAATCCTGGAGTGCTTTGGGTGAGAAGGGAGCTGAAATATCTGATTCCAGCCCTGTCCCAGGCTGCTCCCAGCCCTGTCCAACCTGGCCTGGGGCATTTCAGGGATGTTTTTTTTCAGGACAGTTCCTATGCAGATGGAAGGTCCCCCATTCCCATAATTAATGGGAATTAATGAATGTGCTCTCCTGGATAAGGATGCCCTCAGGAGTGATTTTGCTGCTGTTCCACCCTGCAGCCTGGAAACTGCACTTGGAAAAGTCAGCAGGGCAGATCAAACATTCCTGTTTCTATTTTTCCTCCTTTGATTTTCACCTCCTTAGCTGTAGGGGGGAAAAGCCTGAAAATGTGATCATTTAGCTGAATGTGTAATTTGAAAGAGTTTAAAATAGAGGACAAACTACTCAGGGTGATTTTTGTGTACTTCATGTTGTTAATTTTCATACTTCAGCTTCTCTTCTCCCACCACACTCTGTCCCCATCAATTGGATTTATTTTTTTTTTTAAATCCTGCTTAATTTTTGCTGGGAGTGGATGAAAAGCTGTGGCTGCTTTTCTTGGCCTCAGGAAAAGTTCTATGTGTGCAGTAAAACTATTCCCTGCTATTATCACCCCAGGAGTCAGACACATAAAACCCATTTTATCCATGGGATAAAGGAGAATCGGAAATGCTTCTGACTCAGGATAATTGGTGAAAAATGCTAAATTCAATAGGTGATCTTCACTGCTGGGAGTGGAAGTGGAGTGGCTCTGTGTTGATTTATTTGTTTAGCAAGAAGGGAAAAAATGAAATATTCAATATATGGGGAGAAGGAAGGAAGGAAGGAAGGAAGGAAGGAAGGAAGGAAGGAAGGAAGGAAGGAAGGAAAGAAAGAAAGAAAGAAAGAAAGAAAGAAAGAAAGAAAGAAAGAAAGAAAGAAAGAAAGAAAGAAAGAAAGAAAGAAAGAGAAAGAAAGAAAGAAAGAAAGAAAGAAAGAAAGAAAGAAAGAAAGAAAGAAAGAAAGGCCTTTCTCACTGTGAAATCCAGTTTTGAAAGACAAAGTGTGTAAAGAGCAAAAGTTTAGGGTTTGAAAGATGACAGAAAGGAAAAAACAGATGAGAAATAACCCAGCAATTTTGTTATTAACCTCATGAGTTCATTGCCCTGAAGTCAAACAGAGTTTTCAAGGAGTTTTTAAAAAAAATGGTAAAACTGACAGTAATTAAGAAGTTACATTTAAGGTGAGAAAAACTCTCACTGAAAGGGAGCTTCTCAAAAAGTCAGAGATTTTTTTTCCTGGAGAAAATGAGACATCCTGTTCCACAGAGGTTGGCAGAAATACACCACTCATGAGTGACAATAAGCCATTAATTTGTTTAATTTAGATATATCCACCCCAGGGGTATTTAGGTGGCAGAATGGAGTTATCTTTCATTTTTCTGTGGGATCTGTGTGACATTTCCTGCATTCCTGAGCCCTCAGTACACATTCCCTGACCTCACCTGGAATGATCCTGGCAGCACAAAGGTGCCAGAGCTGTCCCTGGCTCCTGGGCTGAGCTCTGCACAGAACCTTCCCCAGGATCTGTTGTGTTTCTGGTTTTTGGGCTCCTCTGCTCCAGGATGTTTGCTGACACTTTGGTGCATTTTGATGACAAGGGAAAAAGGGCTTTGATAAATATCAAACCCTGTCATTACCTCATTTTGGTGCACTCTGCATTTTTCCCAAACAAATTCCAGGGAAAAGTCATGTAAGAAACCAGAACTTTCTACAAAAGAGAACCCACAGATTAATTCCACCCCCCCCCCTTTTTTTTTTTTTTTTNTTTTGTAATATGGAATGCAGGGATAAAATTTCTTCATTGAGAAATACATGGCAATGAAAAGAAAAAATTACCCCAAACCTACCAAAGTCCAAACCAATATTCCTGGGGAAAAAAAAATCCTCTCTTTAGCTCCCCTGTGCCAGAGTGCCCAGAAAAGATACCTCAAATGAAGTAAAGAAAACCATAGTTCAAACCAGGGGGAAATTATTGATCATTTCCATTCTTTTGTCTGCTCCCAGTGATGATGTTTCTTCAAACAGCAGGATATCTTTATTAATTATTTTGATATTAATTTACAGGCAACTTGGAAAACATGGCAGGATGATAAAGAAAGGAATAAAATCACAGAGTCATAGGATTATAGAGTCATGGTTTGGGTTGGAGGGGACCTTGAACCCATCCAGTGCCATGGCAGGGACACCTCCCACTGTCCCAGGGGAATCCAAACCCCGATGTCCAGCCTGGCCTGGGACATTCAGGGATCCAGGGGCAGCCTGTGCCAGGACCTGCCACCCTCCCAGGCAGGAATTTCTTCCTAATATTTAATCGAATTTAAATCACTGTGTCAGGGTGAAGCCATTCCCTGTGTCCTGTCATCCCTGCAAATTGTCCTTCTCCAACTTTTCTGCTCTCTGCAGGCCCTGCAAGGGAACACTGAGATCACCCCAAAGCTTCTCCTCTTCAGGCTGAACAACCCAAATTCTCTCAGTCTTTCCTCACAGGAGCAGAATTCCACACCCCAAACAACTCAGCGATCCTTCTCTGGCCCCTCTCTGACTGATCAAACCTGATCTTTGAAATTCTCCACCAAAACAGCAGATCTGAAGTTAAAATCAGCACTCACAGAATGACAGAACTGGGATGGAAGGGACCTTAAAACTCATCTCATTCATCAGACCAGCTGCTGATATCAAATCCATATCAAATATTTTCCATCTGGAGTTCACCTCAGGCCCCAGAAACGCCTGGAGATGCAGTTCAAAGCCACTCTGGTGCTCATATCAGGAGATTTTGTGGTGGCACTTGAGTGACTCAGCCACCCTCACACATCAAAGTCATTTTTTTGGTCCCTGCCCTGATGAACTGCTCACCCCCAGCCCCAGCCAAGCACAACAACGTGGCTTTGGTGCAGTGGGACACACACAGAGAGCGAGCCCAGCGCTGCTGTGGAGGGTAACAAATACACGGCCTTGGTAAGAAAATGAAGGCTTTGTCATTTCTCGGTCTAGGGTTGCACAGGATCTCCATCCAGTTGGAAACTGCTCCATGGAAATCGTTCGAAAATACCAACTTTCCATGTGGTAATTTCCTGAGAGAAGTGTGGCTGAAATGTGTCTGAAGTTCAAGGGAACAAAATAAAGGCACCCACTCAAAGCCCAGCTAAATGCAGGGCAGCCAAAAATGCCAGATTTTGATTCTTGCCACGATCTGCCTGATTCCTAGCAGGACACTGGGCATTCTCTGGGCTCAGGATCCTTTTGGACATCACCCATGGTGGATAATTCCTCCTTGACTTGGTCCTTTCCACAAAGATCTTGTGGAATAAAAAGCATCACTAAATTCCCCCATCACAGATGAGCAGCAAAGGTTCCAGAGCCCAGGAATGTTCGTTTGGAATGTTCGTTTGGAATGTTCGTTTGGAATGTTCGTTTGGAATATTTGTTTGGAATGTTCATTTGGAATGTTCGTTTGGAATGCCATGGCTCTGCCATCCTGGTGACTCCTGTGTCCTTGTGCCAGCTGAAACCAAACAACAGCCTGGATTATTGAAAAATTATTTAATAATTGTCACTTACGGGTTGCCCAGCTCTTCCAATTTCTTTACATTTACAGTTCCTGCTTCTTTTTCCTCTTCTTGATTTCAAACGGATTTTGTTGGGATTTGTGGAGCCTGGAGTTGTGCACCAAGGCACCCACAAGACACCTGGAGCAGTAACTCCTCACCTCTACAGTTGAGATCAGGGGTTTGGATGTTGCTTCAGCCCTCCCAGAAAATGGCAAATCCTTGGAAAGAGATGTGTGCAGAAAGGCAAAGAGGCAAGGGAGCCCCTGGATGTGAATTAGAGGAGTTCTTGATGCGGTGACAGAAACAAAACAGCTTTCAGTGATTGAATTCTTTGTTGGGGCTCAGGAGTCACTTCAGGGATGGAACAGGGAAAATCCCACTCCCCGGTGGGATGGAAAGCCATGGCGGTGAGCAGGGTGTCCCGCCACAAAAATCAGAGTTGGTGGGGTTGATATCACAGCTCCAGCTCCCTGCTGCTGCTCACTGGGCTGGGATTTGTCACACAGGGGACAAGGACAGCGTGGGGACAGCCCCAGCTGCCATCAGCCATGGAAACCACCTGGAGCCATCCCTGCTCCAGTGAATCCTTTGGGCTCAGGATCCCCAGCAGCTCTGCCCATGCAGCAGGGACAGCACCTGGAACACTTTTCATTCACTATCGAAAGGAAAAAGGACTTTTGTCTAGAGCTGCTTTTGTCTAAACTTCTGGTGAGCTCTCAGGTTTTTAACTTTTCCCTTGTTGATGTAAAAACAAGTGTCTGCCTCCCTGAAAAATTGGGAATTTTTACTGCAGACTTTGGGCAAAAAGCAAAACTATTTTGGCTCCAAACCAAAAACTTTAAGCTTAAAATTGCAAACCTCTCATTTTCAGCCAAACAATGAAAACGTTGGTTTTGGCTGGACATTTTTGGTTTTCCAACTGAAGTGATCTTTTTCTCGGTCAAAAATTTTCCATGAGGTGAGGAATAAACATTACGGGTAACAGCCCCGTGGAACTGGAAGGAAGGAGGGAAGAGAGGCAGATAAGGAATAAAAACAATTTATCACAACCACCATGAGGCTCCTGTTACCAAGGTCTGTGACAAGGCACGGCACCAATCTGGTAAAGAATCCCTGAAACCTATAGCCTGGGATATTTATAGCAGGATTCACGGTCACTGGATGTTCTCTAAACAAATTTATAGAAGTGTTTTTCTGCTGGTTGTTTCCTTTTTTAGAATATTATCACCAGGAGAAGCACTGCCAGCCTCTCCTACCTGGACAGAGTTTTCACTGCTGTCCCCATGATCTCAGGGCAATAAAAAAAAACAAAACAGGAGTTTGTGGGTGATTTTATTAATTCACAAAAATTCCAAGCCCCATGCAGGCATCTGGAGGGGAGTCTGGAGGGAGAAGGGAATGTGTTTGGAGGTGGAAAATCATTCCAGAGCAGGGCATGGGACACCCAGGATGTCCCACAGGACCCAGCTGGTGTGGGAATTCCTGCAGTTTAAATCCCAGCCACGATTCTGATGTGTCTCAGACCGGGCTGGAATCAGGAATTTCTGCAAATGGAACGAGCTGGGGAAAGGTGGGAGGATTGGAGGTGGGCAGAGGGAGGAAGGGCAAGGTGAGACCAGGGGGTGAAACTCTTGCTGCTGGTCTGTACCTGTTTTATTTGGGTGCTTTTTGATTTTCTGGCCAATATTTGGGTCTAAAGGGCCAGCGAGGCAGCTGGGCAGTGGTGAGGGAAGGGATGTCCTGTTGGATCCCACAAATTTGGGGTTTTTGAGCTTTCTGTGCTAACTCTGACCCCCAGGAGATCACTACTTGTAACCTGAGGCCTTGGAGATGGCTCCAAATTTGGGTGATGGAGTTAAAATCATGGCTGTGTAGCTAAATAGAAGTGTGTGACTTCACATGGTGAAGGGTTTGGAATTTGAGATTTTTATAATGCAGCAATAGGTATGGGACAAGGTGGAGGATTTTGGGTGGTGTCTCAGTGTTCATCTTCCTTCTTCTTCATGATTTCAGGCAGTGGTTTGTGGTTGGGCAGTTAGGGCCAAATGAGGGTCATGGGAATTTGGTTATTGGGTTGAAGTATAAATAATATAGGTGTTAATTCTCTACTGGACTTCAGCTTTAAAAAACCTTGCAGCAGCTGGATCTCTCTCCATTTTCCTCACCTCCAGCAGGTGGCTGGAAGTGCTGCTGAACTTTCTGTACTTTAGATAAGATTTCAGAAACAACCAGGTCAACACGAGAAAATTCGTGTCCTTCATGTATTTTTTGATCCTGGCTCTGAGTGAAGGCAAAAGACAAATCTCAAACTGAGTGGTGCAAAACTCCCACTGCTGTCCCACGTCCCCAGCGCATTCCTGCTGTTTCCCTTCTCTCTCCCCACATCCCCAGGGAATGCTCCATCACTGTGGAATCCTGGCAGGATGAAGATGGACTCAGCTGTCAAGAGCTGATGCTTTCCCCTCCCAGTTTTCGTGCAGAATCCACCGGGCAGAGACAATTTTTTAATCACTGTTCTAATGTTTCCCGACATAAAGCGGCTTTCGGGACGTGACGCAAACCAGCGCTTTAAAGCCATAGATATTTCTAGTTAATCTAAAAGATTAAGCACCTCACAGCCACTGGAAAGTGCTCCTTGCAACTACAGCATTATGGCCTTGGATAAATCTGGTTTTATAATCCTGCTTAGTCTACACTGATCTGGATCAAAAGAGCCCCACCGTGGAGAACGAGGCTCAGAAAAGCAATATTTAGGCAAGGGGAGGGAAAACAGGATTGTGTGTTTTGTGCAGGGACAGGAAGGTGGCCCAGACTGTCAAATCGTGTTAGGGACACACCATAATCCCCAGTTACCCTTCCCAATGACACTTCCCCGAGTCACCTTGCTATAACGTCCCTGCAGGGAGAGAGGATGGGGCAGATGGGGGAGGAAGGCTGAGGGTGCTGCAGGCACTGCAGGTGCTGCAGGTGCTGCAGGTGCTGCAGGCGCTGCAGGTGCTGCAGCTGCTGCAGGTGCTGCAGGTGCTGAGGGTGTTGCAGGTGTTGCAGGCCCTGCAGGTGCTGTGGGTGCTGCAGGTGCTGTGGGTGCTGCAGGTGCTGCAGGTGCTGTGGGTGTTGCAGGTGTTGCAGGCCCTGCAGGTGCTGTGGGTGCTGCAGGTGCTGCAGGTGCTGCAGGTGTTGCAGGTAATGCAGGCCCTGCAGGTGCTGCAGGTGCTCCCAGACCTGCTCAGGGACCTGGGCAGGTGTCCCCTGGATCCCACACGGCTCTGGAAAGTGCCCAAGAGTCGCTGAGCCCAAGGGCAGCCAGGGCTCCTCTCCCTCCTCAGCCTGGGGAGCAGAGGTGAACAGACACACAAACCAGTGCAAACCAGCAATCCCAGTTTGCCCTGCAGCTCTGAAAGGTTTCCTTCCAGCACAAGTTGATGTGGCAGCTCTCTGAGGAAAGGCTCAAGTGCTGTCTGCATTCTCCACTAAGAACCTCAAAGTTTTCATTTGATTTAAGCGAGGTTTTTATATTCAGCTCGAGTTTAAAGTGCATGAGCTCATTCATTACATCACCAGTTTATCTACAGGGTCATTAAAGTGCTGATCAAATGACAAGAACTGGAAACATTTGTCACAACCAAGGATCTCAGGAAATACTTTTTTAGCACTTACACAGCCTGCATGAATAGCAGTGAATAGTGTGAAATAAATTAGTATTAAATGTATCTCTAAATCCAGTGTTTCCTGTATTTCTGAAGGAAAATGACTCTTGCCTGGATTTCTGGTGTGCAGTTCCAGCGTAACTCACTGAATTAATGCACGAATTGCCGGGCACAATTCCCTCCTCTGTGTTTTGCAGCTCATCAGATCCGTGGGTCACAATGGCTTTAAAGTCTGAAAAAGCTGTGAACAAACAAGCTGGGCACTGCATCTGCAAACAACCATTTCACAGCTATCCCACAGAGGAAAACCCCTTGGAATTGCACATCCTCCTGCTCTATAGCCTTTGTCTCTCCCCAATCCACACAGGATTTTTGGCAGTGAAGTCAGAGCCTGGAAGTGTTGAATGCACCAAACTTAGCTCCTACTCACCCCAAGTGATAAAATTAAAATAATAAGCCTGCCACAAACTTTATGGCAGCAAAATTCAGCGAGAAGAAAAGGCAGCTTTTAGAAAACAAAGCAAGCCATGAAATTAATTACGATGAGGCACAAATTACTACTGCTATTATTATCATCCAGTGCCTTTAAGCTGCTGGGATGAGTAAGGACTCTTCTGCCTCGTACAAATAAAAGGATAAGAGATCATTGTCATCACAGATTTAGTGGATTAAGAAAATGATATGTGCATAATGAGTCTCTGGAAATAGAATATTGGCATGATTTTTAAAGCTTGCTGGAACTCCTCGTGTCACACATGGCTTGAGCTGACCACTGATTAATTTAGACTTGAGAAAAAAAAAAATCTCACTTATGTAACTTAAATCTCCCTTCCATGGCTGTTTTACAGATCTGGTGGGGTTTGCCTGGAGTTGTTCTGCAGGAGCAGAATTCCCTGGTGCCACAGTGGGGTCTGGGCACACCAGGAGATGAGAGGGGAGCAGGGATTTCCACACTGCTGGGAAGGAGCACTGCAGCAGCTTCCAGCTCTTCTGGGAGCACTTTCTCTCATGAACAAGTGTCACTCACAAGTATAAGATCATCCTGTTGTTTTGACAGAGATGAGATTTCAGTAAACAATCCAGGAGAGATTTTGGCTCCCTCTCCCAAAGGAAGAGGCCATTTTTTCCATTTGTGCCTGGCAGAAAACCCCAAACCCTGAAAGGGCAGCGGACACTGAACCAAACGAGCAGAGGAGCTGATTCCATCCACAGTGAACATCCCCAGGTCCATGTTCCTGCAAGGTCTTTGCACTCCTGGTGCTAAAAACTGGACACAGGTGAGACCCCCTCTGTTCCACTCCTGTGCTGAGACGCTCCTGGCATGGAAAGGTTCCACTGGCATGGAAACAACTTGTGGAAATCAGCAGGGTTTGGTTCTTTGGGCTGGCAGCAGATTGCTCCATGAGCTCTGATTACCTGAGCATCTTTTTGGCTCACAAACCTCCTGTGGGACCATGATAAGGAAGGAAAGACTCAATTCTGAACATTCCTGTCATTACCTAGAACCTGGTCTTTATGGGGAACCTGGAACAAACCACCAGAGAAGATGATTTTCAGGTTGCAGAAAACTTTGGGGTGCAGCTTCACCTTTATTCTCCACATCGAGAAGTTGATAGCAGCTCTGTAACACAAAAATGCCCTCCCAGCACTGAGGATGCCTGTCCTTCCTGCCCTAGCAGTTTTGTTCCCATTTCCTCAGAGCTGAACCATGTCACTGCTGGTGTTGGAGGAGTGGGATGCAGATGAGGCTGAGCTTACACAAACGAAAAACCAAAAAAACCCAAAAAACCCCAAAAACAAAAAACCCAAAAAACAAACAAAAACAAACAAACAAACAAACAAACAAAACCAACCAACAAACAAACAAACAAAACCCCCCCCCACCAAATTCTGGAGCCCCCAAGTCGTCCCAATGACAAATCTGTCTTGCACCACTTCTTGGTGGTTTGTCACCAGTTTTGCCTGTCTTCTCTCAGAGCCAGGATTAACACAAACACCATTGAGACAGCTTGCTCGTGTTCAGGTTGTTTATTATTTTCATCAGAAAATACAAAAAGTTCAACAGCACTTCCAGCTGTTTGCTAGAAGTAGGGAAAAATGGTCACTACTGCAACTACTCCAAGGTCTTTGAAAGCTGAATAAAGATTCCCAATAAAGAATTAACACCTTATTATTCATACTTTTAGCCCAAGAACTAGATTCCCATGACCCTTAGAGTGTCACTGGCTGACCAACCAAGACTTCCTGAAATCCATGAAGAAGAAGAAAGACGAACAAAGAAAGAGACACCACCCAAAATTCTCCATCTCATCCCATATCTACCACTATACTATAGAAACCTCACATTTAAAACTTCACCCTGTGAAAATACACACTTCTAATCTACTACACTTGTGATTTCTAGCTCATCATTCTTATTCAGAAGCCTCCTCCAGGACTTTAGGTCCAGAGCAGTGTTTTCCAGCACAGAAAGCTCAAAAACTCCAGATTTCTGGGATCCAGCATGAATCCAGTAGAATTATTTCCCAATAATCCAATCCGACAGAGGATCTGCCCTGCCTGGGAAGCACAGGACAGAGCAGGGGATGACATGTCACAAATTGCTGCTGCTCCCCAGTGCAGGTTGTTCTTGGGCAGCTCCTTGCAGCCCTTTGGAGCATTTGGTAGGCAGCTGTGCTGCTCAGAGAGCCATGGGCAGAGTTTTCAAGTCAAAACCAGAAAAATGAGCTGATGATGCCATTTGGAAGCCATGGCCACAGAGCTCACCTCCTCTGACTGTGCTGCTGGTTTTTAGGAACAGGGCTCAGGGTTTTACCCTCTCCCTTCCCTGCTGCTTTCCCTTTTGGGCTTCTCCAAGGAGCCAAACCCTGCCAGGGCTGCAGGGAGGGAGCGAGGGGAAGCAGAGCAGCTCCAAACATCCTGGGGGAGTGATGCCTTGTGGGGCTACCTAAAAACAAGAGGCCAAACTAAATTTAGGCAATAAAAATCAGTTCTATTTATTGAAGGCATTCAGGTACATTTAGGGCAGATGAAGCCCACCCAAAACAGACAATGGGTCACAGGTTTCACACTTTTATAAGTTTGGTCCATTTACACATTGGGGGTAATCTCCCAATTACAGCTCCAGGTAATGAAGGCATTTACCCCAAATTTGGTCCCTCAAATAATTTTTGTGTCCATCTCTGGGCCCTGAGGCAGTGAGGTGTCCTTGATTCCCAGCCTGGAGAGGAATTGTTGTGTCTGCCCAAACTGGGAGAGCAGCAGTGACACTGGCTGTGGAGTTTAGAGTTACACACTGAGGAATTGCAGGATTACAAATAGATGAAAATATAAAAACTGAAATGCTGAGGCATCAGTGGGAGTGGTGGGACAGGAGAATCTGCACCAGGAGCAGAGGGGAGCTCGAGGAGCACACGGAATTTTTGGTTGGAGTGGCAGTGCCAGGCACTGAGACTTGTCCAGGAGAAGGGATCAGAACAGAGCAGCTTTTCCCAAGGTCACTACTGGTTAATTGTGAACCTGTTTACTGCTAAGAGTTTACTGAGCTTCTCCAGATAGGGGAGGCAAATTTACCTGAACCACCACATGCAGAGAGGCAGTGAATATCCTCCAGGATATTCATTAAACTAAAGATCCAGCCTAGTGGAAGGCAAGGAGGGAAAGGGTTTTAATCAAAGGGAGCACATGAGAAAAGAATGCAACTACAACTCTCCTTGGGAATCAATCCTCAAATTAAACTGATTTTTAAATTTGCATCAATGGTGCTGAACTTCTTGAAAAGTCAGGGTTGAAACACAGATGGTGAAGGAGAAAAATACCAAAGGGGAAGAACCCAGCAGTCCCAAGGGACTGAGTAATGGCAGTGAGATGGAAATTTAATAACACAGTGTCAGAGCACAAATGCCAACTGCAAGAATTTTTGCTACATGATCAGAATATAACAGATAGGAACAAAAAAAAAAAAAGAGGAAAAGAGGAAGATGTGGTTATGAACAGAGGAAAAAGATGAATCCAGCTCTAGACTCTATCAGAGGAAATATTCCCAGACAGGAAATCATTACTGTTGTATTACTGTAAGTTATTTTTTCTAGCTGAGAGACATTTTTTCTTTTCAAATCTAACAATTAATTTGATATTCTGCACAACTCTTTTTTCTCAGTGGAACGGAGCACCAAACATGACATTGGAACTAAGAACTGGATGCACCAGAGGTCCTTTAACCACTGATACCTTTGAAATCCTTCTTTGCTGAGCATCAGAACACACAAGTGACTTCCAAAGAAGAAATTCTGTTATTTCCTTCCCTCCTTTTTCCCTTTTTCCTGCTATCCCTCACTGCAGGGATGTTCAGCACTCTGGTTTCTCTGTTTCCCGCTTCCTTTTCACATCATTCTCGACGGGACAGCTCCGTGTTCCCCGCTGTTATTTATGGCTCTGACATCACCCCTCAAGGTGAACAGCAGAGCTCAGACCCTTTTACAGCAAATCTGCCGCTGCTTTCTATAAAAACAGGAAACCAGCTGCAGCTTTTATAGGGGAGGATGAAGGTTTCTCCCTCCTCTTCACGTCCACTTCATCATGGGGAAGCTCAGGATGAATTTTGGGGGAGAACACAAAGGCTGAGGGTGGCCTGGCAGGGCTGAATTTTATTTTCCAGCCTCCAGCAGAATGCAGAAGCACTCCAAATGTTTTTATTATCACCCATGATTTACATGGATGCAGTGTGGGCAAGCACGGTGCAGAATACAGAAGAAAAAAGTGGCCTTGGCTCACAGGATCAGGTTTTTCTTTAAGAAAATTTTTTCTTTTTTTTTTAAAAAAAGTGACCTTGGCTCACAGGATCAGGTTTTTCTTTAAGAAAATCTTTTAATTTTTTTTTTTTTTTTTTTTTTTTATGTGGCCTTAGCTCACAGGATCAGGTTTTTCTTTAATTTTTTTTTCGTTTTTTTTTTTTTTTTAAGTGGCCTTGGCCCACAGGATCAGGTGTTTCTTTAAGAATTTCTTTTAATTTTTAAAGAAAAAAGTGGCCTTAGCTCACAGGATCAGGTTTTTCTTTAAGAAAATTTTTTCTTTTTTTTTTAAAAAAAGTGGCCTTGGCTCACAGGATCAGGTTGTTCTTTAAGAAAATATTTTAATTTTTAAAGAAAAAAGTGGAAAATCTTTTAATTTTTAAAGGGAAAAGTGGCCTTGGCTCACAGGATCAGTTTTTTTCTTTAAGAAAAACGTATTTTTTTTTAATATTGAGTGTGCACAGTGTGGAGTGAAAATAAATCTATAAAGAAATGCAGCAAAATTGAGAATTAAACAGAAATGCAACAAAATTAAAAACTGAAAATTAAGAAATAAGTGGCTGCCAAGGTTGGAAGTCCAGGGAGATCTGCTCTCATTAACATTGATGCTAATTTGCCTAATGAGCTTTAAATCACCTTCAACCTGGCCAAAATGTAGGGACTGATATTTAAAATACAAACCTGGTACCAAGAGGGTCTCATTTTGAAAGGTGTTCAGATTCCTTCGAGATTTCTGGAATGTGGATGCAATGGGAGAGGAAAGATGAGTAATTTTGGTTTGTGCTCTAAAACTCTGGGCAATTTGGGCATGAGTCTGCAAATGAAACACTAGATCAGGTACAGGCAGCTGCTGGAGGGGGGTGAAACTTAAATTAAATGCCACAAAAAAAAATCCAAATGCGGATATTTGGAGCAAGAACAATGAATTTAAAAATTAATTAAAATTCCAACCGATCACAGGATCTGGGAGTTCTTTATTCCAGGGGCAGAGCAACATCAGGAGGTTTATTCCATCTCCACTTGTCCCTCCAAGAGCTCATTTGGCAAAGAGAACTCGAAAAAACCATGCAAAGAGTAGCTCTGGAGTGGTTTCAACAGCAGCACGTAATTAGAAACAAAATTAAGTTTAATTACTCTGAGGTGTTCGAGGTTGTTTTTTTTTTTTTTTTTTAAATTACAGCTTTAAAAGAAGTTGTTTGCATTATTTACACTTTTAACTGCTCTGAACAAATGACACCATGGAGCACAAAGCACACCTTGGCCTCCAGCCCTTTCTGCACTGCACCCAGAGCTCTTGGAACAGCTGGAAGATCTGGGTGGGGCAGAGGGGAAATTCTGAGTGTTGTCACCCCCAGGATACGTCTTTGTGTCGGCAAATAATGAAATTCATTAAACACTTCTGCTCATCCAGCTGCTGATCCATTCAGGGAAGTTTGTTCCAAACCTTTGCATGGAAGAACAGGGAGTAAATCCAGCGTAAAACCAAGAATCAACCCAGTTCTGATGGGAAATATCCTCTTGTTTCCAGTTTCAGTGCTCCCCAACGAAGAATGAACCCAAAATTTTCTTTACCTGCTGTGGATGATACAGTTCCTCCAAAGCCATCTTCCCCTAGAACTTGCTATAATAGATAAGGTTTCCCAGATACCACGGCTGAGCCAAATTCCTTAAGAATTTGGTCACTCT
>PYHW01009944.1:1284319-1295739 GCA_013186435.1 Turdus rufiventris
TAAGCTGATGTGAGCTCCTGAGAGATGGCTGATCCATATCAGCACTCTCAGCTCCTGCTAAAACAACTACCAGGGACAAAAAGAAAATTTACAACCTACAGCTTGCAGTTCGTGCAGGTTTCTGCCTCTGGGAATTGCTGCCAAACCTCCCAAACCTTGCCCCAAATTCTGGGCTGTGTTTGCCACACCATGGGCACCTCTAGGTATCAAACACCTGAGCGTTTCTGAGCAGTTTTCTCCTCCCAAAATGGATAATTTGGTGTGCCAGAGTGGTGCTGCAGGCTCCAGCATCCACCAGAGGCTTTATGCGATGGAGTGAGTGCTCAAACATTATTCCTGGAACTCCCAGCAGCTTTTCGTCAGCAGATCTGGTTAAACAAAGACAACTCATGGAAAATGTTCCTGTCCTACTCCTGTCCCTGCTGAAGTGTGCAGCCTGCTCCTGCCACCACAGCTTCCTCAGAACTTTAGAATTTGCTCTCTCTTTTCTTTCTTTTTTTTTTTTTTTTTTCTTCACTGTCAACCAGCCAAATATTTCAAACATTTTCCTCTAAACAAACGTGTCCTTGTGGGGAAAAGTCCATTAGTAACAGAGTAGTTGCATCTTGTCAGGACCAGACTTTAATGGCTGTTTGAATTTTAACTACTATTTGCTAACTATTTCTGTTCAGGACCATCATAAAAGCCATTAAATCCCAAGTACGTGGCCCCAGCGTAGCTGCAGGGTACAACACCGAGTCTGAGCTGAATTTACTGCAGAGCAAAGCCCTTTTGGGAGCTGGAAACTTTTGTGTTTTCCAGGCAGGATTGCCTAGAAGAATCAAAGCACTGTGGCCCAGGGAAGGCTGAGCAGGGCCTGCAGGTGACAGGACACACTGCAATCCATCCTTCTGTTTGCAGCATGAACGAGGGCACTGCCCAATAAATATCTGGCTCTGAATTTCTAAAACACGTGCACAAGGCAAGGCAGCGTTTGGATGAGTGCAGAGGGATGGAAAATGCAGAGCTGAGCGTGGTGGTGGGCAGGGCAGGTGAGGCAGGCTGAATTTGGCAATTTTTGGATCTTTTTTATCCAGTTGCTGCTGCCTGAGCACCTCATCCAGGGATGGGCAGGAATGGAGGTGGAAATGGTCCGTTGGAAAATCCACCTGCAAGAGCCTCCCAAACATCCTCCATGAATCAAAGGAGGTGGATATTGCTCCTCAGCTCCTGGAAAACGAGAGCACAGTCCCTCCTGAGGCACAGCCTTCCCCTCCTCCATCCTGGGATCACAGGGGGAGCGTGCTGCCCATCTCCTGAGCCAGGGGAATTAAAACCCAACCCTGAGAGATTTATCCTCTTGTTTCCTGCAAAGGAGCAGGGACAAAAATTAACTCTGTCAGCATTTGCACTTAACAAATCTGAGCCATTGGAGGTGGTTAGAACTCATAAATCAAAACCTGTAAAAGTTAAAAGGAGAAAAATTCAAGGCATGACTCCTAACTGAAAGAAGTTTTATCATTAAATAGGTGTGAGGTAACAAATGAAGTAACAGGCAGTGCAGGAAAGGAGAAAGGTAGAACAAAGGTTAAAACAACTCAGATTTCCTGGTTGTTTACTTGTGGCCCAGTCAAAGTCTATTGAAGGAAAGAGAAAGCCTCAGTGGGCTCTGGAATGGGCTGTCAAGACATTCACACATCCTAAATGATCTCTGGATGGAAGCAGTGCCTGGGCTGGAGAATGGAGAATTAAAAACAAGCTGCAGTGGGAGCAGAGCAGAGAGCTCACCCAGCATTCTCCAGCACTCCCTTCGCTCCCAAAAACAGCAGCAGAAGAAAGGCCAGCCCCAAACAAACACCAACGCTCACAAGTGATGCTCAAAACAATGCTTGGCCAGCAAGGAGAGCTCTGCTCCACACTCCAACCACACAGCCGGAGCCACGAACCCAAAAATGTTCCCTGGGGGGGATGGATCAGGGGGATTTGGGTTGCTGGGGGGCTCTGGCACGTTAGCAGAAGAATGCTTCACCATGTTGCACGCCACACCTGGCACACCAGGAGCTCTCTGGTGGATGCAACAGTGGAGGTGGGCCAAGAAAAACGGAGTTGAGGTGAAAGGGCTCAATGGATCTGACTGAATAAATCGTTTCCTTCGCTAACAAAAAGCCCCAAACTCAGGTTCTGAGCACTCTGCTCAGGGTCTCAGTAAATCACTTTGTTAAATTGTGGAGTGAGAAGGGAATTCTGAGATCATCTCGCTCCACTCTGCCATGGCAGGGACACCTGCCCAGGGTGACCCAAACCCCAATGTCCAGCCTGGCCTGGGACATTCCAGGGATCCAGGGGCAGCCTGTGCCAGGGCCTGCCACCCTCACAGGGGACAATTCCATCCCAAAATCCCATCCAAACCATTCTGTGTCAGTGTGAAGCCCTTCCCTGTGTCCTGTCCCTCCATCCCTTGGGAATTGTCTCTCTCCATCTTTCCCACAGCTCCTTCAGGCCTTGGGCTGCCACAGTGGGGTCACCCCAAAGCTTCTCCTCTCCAAGGTGAACAACCCCAATTGTCTCAGCCTTCCTGCACCCCTCTGGGCTTTCTCCGCGTCCTTCCTGAGCTGGGTGTCCCTCACAGAGCTCCCTTCTCTGCATCAGCCTGTCCAGGATTCCTCTCTCCCAGCAAACCCCACAATGCTCCCTCATTTCCCAGCCCTGAGGAGCCCCCACTCCAGTTCACATCACGCCTTGAGCTGGTTTGGGGAGCCCAGCCCATCCCGTGGCTGGGGTCACTCAGAGCAGCAAATCCCATCTGTGCAGTGGTGGTTTCACAGAATGATCCTGCAGTGCCTCACTTACCAGGCTAATTTGTTTCTAAATATGTTCTTTTATTATTATTATTGTTATTATTATTATTATTAGAATCAGCTCAAGGGTTTGCCTGGTCTCAGTGCATTTTAATGGGGATTAGTTTGAAGTGAAAATGTGTTTTCCATTTGTCTGAGAAAGACACAACAGGGAGCAGAGCCCTGGAGATTATTGAGAGCTTTGGGTGGTTCTGGGAGGCCAAAGGCCAAGTGGCTCCAGCTTTCAGTGGAGTGCAATAATCCCCTGGAAAAGCACGGCCTGGGGTGCCTCGTTGTGCAATTCTGGGATGGAAATTGCAGTGCAGAGGGGATTATTGGCTGGGCTCACCAGTGCAGCCCCAGCAGCAGCAGCAGGGAATGCTCTGCACCCCTCCTGTCCCTTGTGCAGAGCCCCTCGTCCCCCAGAACAGAGCAGGAGATTCCCTCACTCTGCAGAACTCACTGCACCCACCTCAGGATAATTAATCAGCTCATCAGTGGCACGGAGCTCCTCTTTGTGGGCTCAGGGAGGTCACAATGCACAGCTTGTCTGTGGTGTACGGCAGATTGAAATCTTTGTATTAATTAAATGATTTGCCAGCAGAGGAGCTCCCTGCCTTGCTCCATCTCTATTTATTCATTTCTCTGTGATGCTAAACCTTTTCCCTGCCTGCAGGGCACTGCTCTCTGCTGGGGCTGAGGCACACCGAGGATGCTGAGCTTCTGCCTGCAGACATTGCTGAACTCACACACACCTTGCAAGGCAAACACCAATTTTTCTGGAGAACCTTCCCACCTCAGCATGCTGAGAGAAAGGGGTGGGACCTGCTGGGGATGCAGCATCCCTGTGATCCTAAATCTTCCCCTGGCTATTTGCAGGTGGAAACCCAGCCTGCTTTATCCACAGGGTGAGGGATACAATAAAATTATTCCTGTTCTTTCCTTCCTCGATCCCAGCTCTTTGCTGCCTGCATTTCTTGGGACAGCTCTGAATGCTGTTGGTGACCTTGTGCAAACACCTTCTGCATTCTGAGATCAGGTCAGAAATCCCCCTGGGCACTGTGAACTGCCTCACCTGCAATTCCTCAAATAGTTTCCACTGCTGTAAGTCCCTTTAGGTGTGCAGGACCTGCACGTGGCTGCTCACTAAACAGATACCATCTGGAGAGAGCTGGGTACAACACCCTGGCCCCAAACAGCCTGGGTAGAACACCTAGAATTATTATTATTATTATTATTATTATTATTATTATTATTATTATTATTATTATTATTATTATTATTAATTTTTATTACTATTTTTATTATTGTGTTTTTATTATTATATTTTATTATATTTTTATTATTTTTATATTTTTATTATTTTTATTTTTTATTATTTTTATTATTTTATTATTTAATTTTTTAAAATTTTTATTATTATTAGTGGGTTTATCAACACCCCAATGGTTTCCTGGGATGGATCCTCTGCAGGGAGCAAACCCAGCTGGGCACAGGAAAAGTTCCCTGGTGGTGGAGATCAGGTTCAGCTCAGCTCAGATGTTGGATTCCCATAAAGAACTGAATTTTGGGGAAAGTTGAACAGGTTTTGGGGTCTGCAGAAAATTTGATGTACAGGAGCTGCTGCAGCCTCTGT
The DNA here is from genome assembly GCA_013186435.1 of Turdus rufiventris. Lineage (NCBI taxonomy): Eukaryota > Metazoa > Chordata > Aves > Passeriformes > Turdidae > Turdus > Turdus rufiventris. The sequence continues at coordinate 1,288,772 of PYHW01009944.1, forward strand.
GGGAAAGCTCAGGTCACGTTTATTCCCCTAATCCAGGTGAATAATCTGAATTATCTCCTGCAGTTCACAAGAAAACCGATTTCCCCACACCCATGTCACACCCTGTAGGTGTGTTTTGTTCTGATAAGGAAAGCTGTGGGGCTGGGATTGTCCAGACAAGCCTTGAGTTCCCATGAAAAAATAAAAAATAAAATCAGGACTTTTACACTTTGTCAGTCATGACCTCCACCAAAGCAGCAGTTACAAGAAATTAAGTGTTCTAAATATGCTCTTCAGACAATATTTTGTGTAGTTTTTAATTGGTTTTATTAGAAATGCAATGACTAAAGTGATGTTAAATTTAAAAACCAGCTTCTTCAAGAAATTCATTCAGTGACACCGGTTTGGGGTTTTGTATCCTCCTCTTAAAGGTCTGAAAAATCCCAATGCAAATTTTTGTGAAACATGTGGGCATCAAGCCTAGCCTGGGGATAAACTGTGTCAAACATCCCTGAAAAATGTGGATTTTTGTGGTGTCACCTACTGGAGTTTTCTCCAGCGAAAGGTTTCTGAACCCCTTGAATTCCCTGAGGAGAAAGGCACCAAAAGGAGGCTGTTGAAATATTAAAAATAAAAATAAAAATAAAAATAAAAGATTGTGAAGAAGTGGCAGCCTGGCCACAGGAAAGTTACTGATCTGTGCTATTTACTTGTTTAATAAACATAAACCCTTTAGATAACAGCCAATTTACAAGATCTCATTACAGGCCCAAGTAAAAAAATCTGATTACGGTGATGTGTTATGCAAACAGCATTTATGGATGCTCATAAAAAGGAGTTTGGCTACTAATGTTACCTCTTCACGGCAGGGAAATAGAATTTACATTTTTATATGTGGGTGAGCACCAGGGTTGGCCATAGTCGTGTGAAACCTGGAGCTGACCCTGGGCTCCTTTTTCAGCAAAGGAATTCACTCATTTATAACATTTTCCACCCACCAGCTATGCCAAAGAGTCAGAGAAATTAAAATCACGCAGGTGAGAGGCAAAGGAAACATCTCAACAACAGTTTGTAAAGAGGTGAGAGTGTTTAGCATTTAGCATTTAGTATTTAGTATTTAGTATTTAGTATTTAGTATTTAGTATTTAGCAAGGAAAACTTTCAAAACTGTTTCTTAGGCTGCAGAAGGAAATGAGAGGGGTCACAAATCTCAGGATATTTGAAAGTTTAACCAAAGCATCAGCGAGGGGAGCTCTTGGTGGGCTCCAGGGCTATTTCTAAAGTGATGGATGAACAATTCTGTTATTTGCAGCTGTCAGTGAAGGAGAAGAAAGCGTTTCCTGAGCTGTGAAATCTTCCTCCCAAGGTGAGGAATCCACTGGAGACAAATGCCAATGTCACATTCCAGAGCTTCTCTCCTTATTGTGCTTGGCCTTGGCTTCCTCCCTGCAGCACTGCCCAGCTCAGAACCAGCCTGCTCTGCCTAATAAAAACTTTATTGTGCTGCTTTTCAGAATAACAACTCCTCTGCTGGCCCTTGGAGAGCCAGGAAGGGACACAGGCAGGAAAACACAACTGGTTAGGGAGAGTGCAAGCTGTGTAAAAGGATCTGACACTGCAGCACAGCTTGGCATTCCAGTTTAGTTCCATTAAGTGGTCTTTTTTTCATTATCATTATTATTATTATTACTATTATTATTATTATTATTATTATTGTTATTATTATTATTATTGTTATTATTATTGCTATTATTATTGCTATTATTATTTTATATTAAGAACTCTCCCCCCAAAACACACTGTTTCCATAAGAAACCACAAAGATTAAATTGGAAATAAAAAAATCATTAATTTTAGTATCTGTAGACTCAGGCCAACTTTTTTTGTTTGTTTTCCTCCATGACTTTCTAAAATTCTTTCTCCTGTCAGCCGGGCAGTCAAAAATCCCAGAATCCCAGAAGGATCTTGGAGGATCCCAGAAGGATCTGATGCTCCTGGAGATGCTGGGGTACAAAGGGACTGAGGGATCACGTTTTCCCAGCTTATCCCTTCACTTAAAAAGAACAAAAAGCTGCCACATCTTTTCTTTTTTTTTTTTTTTTTTTTTTTTTTTTTCTGCTCTCCCTTCCTCTCACAGCCTTAGAAACCCAAGGAGAGGCCTGGTGGGAATGAGAAAGAATCATTCTGAGGTGATGGCAAACAAACTCCTCAAGAGGAAAAAAAGAGAGGAGCTGAGGAAAACTATGGCAGCAAAAGTGTGGATGAAGGGAATAAAAAGTGCAAATAAAGGTGTAGAATTGTCACTGCCACAGAAATATTGCATGATTTGAGATATGTGTTTTATCCCTCTGCAGGCAGAGTTGTCTGCTCTGAGATGATCCTGGTGTCATTTTTATGGTTTCTATGTTTTTTATTATTTTTATTGTTTTTATGATTTTTAAAAATTATTTTTAGAATTTTTCGGATTTTTTTTTAGGATTTTTGGATTTTATTATTATTATTATTATTATTATTTTTAGGATTTTTGGAATTTTTTTAATTATTATTATTATTTTTTTTTTAATTTTTTTTTTTTTTTTAGGATTTTTAGGATTTTTAGGCTTTTTAGGAATTTTCTGTCCTCTCCTGCTTTGCAGTGCTCATGACTTGTCTTGGCTACAAGCAGGAGGCTGCTCTGGGGTAATGAAACCCTTCCAGGAGCATCAATATTTAAATTCTGACTTGTTTTGCTGCCCAAAGCAGAGATGCATCCTTGAATTCCATGTGGGACTGGAACAATTCCCCCAGCACCCCAAATATCAATCAGACATTAATTAGTTTGGAGCTTTGCACCTTTTAGATGGGCACAAATCGAGATGGAAAAGGGTGAAAAAAAATTCCCTCCTATGTCAGGAAGTTGAACTGAGTGACAAAAAGTGGTGGCTGCAGGAGAAAATGCTTGAAGGGTTTGTTTAGGGTTTCTGTGCTAAAGCAAAGCCATGATTGGGTTTCCATTTAAAAAAAAAATGTGAATTTTAGTCGAATTCCCTCCTGGATTCTGGAGTTCTCAGGTTCCAGCTTACACAACAGCAAAGTCTCAATGCAGGGCAGTTTTTCATCCCTGAAATGGAAGTTAAATCAGGCTTGCCTGGAGTAGACAAAACAAGAAGATCTGTAGACTAACTGGAAACATCGAGATTTGAAAATTACCTGATAGGAAAAGGGAGGGGAGTGGGATCAAAGACGTCCCAGGGAATGAAAAATTCCTTCACAGTGCTTCCTGTTCTCTCTGTTATGTTAACCAAGGTAGGATTAGGTTTCAGCTGCCAAAAGAAATAACATTTGGGGATTTTTTTTTGGTCTGGGGAAGTGGGATAGAAAGATTTAAGACAGCTTTTTCCAAACTATTTGCTTTTTGTCAAGCAGTCAAGTCTAGTTATTGTTATTAATTTGTAATACAGAACTACCAGAGTGGGGCTGGATTTCCAGTGTAGCTGGGGCTGGGGCAGTGCCAGTGTCACCCCCAGAGCCTGGGTGGCACCAGAGCAGAGAGAAAAGGGCACTGAGAACAGCTCTGGGCACTCCTGCTCCTCTCTGCTGGCTCAGCCCAGTGCTGCAGAGCTCAGCTGGCATTAAAAGAGTCAAAAATGCCTTTTTTAAATCCAAATACAAACCCACCGTGGATTTAGACACATTTCACCTTGGATCAACTCTTGGCTGTTCAACCCTTTCAATCTGGGTTTCTTTGCCTATTTCCTATTCAAGCTCCAGCCATGGTTCAGGGATTGCAGATCCATACCCAGAAATCCAAATGATTTAAATTCATCCTCAGGTGCCTGCATTCACCTTCAGTAAAAGCCTGGACACGATGTGCAAAGGGAAGAGCAGGAGCTGGAGTACTCCTGAGAGGTCAGGATGCTGCAGAGGGATGAAGGCTGTGCCCCACCCTGACTTTTTCCAGGTATTTTTTTCTCCCTGAGGGGAGGCAGAACTCTGGGAAATTGTATATTTACACCAGGCTTTACTAAACTCACCCAGTCCAGTGGGACCATGTGCATTTATCCTGCACCTTTGATTTTTTCTCTCTTCTCTTGGGCAAAATGAATTCCAGAAGAAAACTTCTTGCTGTGGACAGAAAGGGACACAGTCTGTGACTTCAGCAGAAAATGAGATTGCACTTCTTGTGTAGGCTGGAAATCCTCACTTTAACCTCATCCTAATCTAGAAACAAAAGACCTCTTACAGGAAAAAAACGAAATAAAATAGACTCTACCCTAAACCTGAACCTGTTTATTCTCAAGTCGTCCATCAGTGGCTCGCTCCGAGCCCAATCTCATAGTAAATATTTGCAGAACCATCTGGATGATGAAGGGCTTTCATCAGCTGGGGGAATTTCCTGCTCCTTGCCCTAGGGAGCCCCACGGGGATGTGCAGGGTGGCCCCAGCTCCTGCCCTGTGTGTCCCAGGCTGGCTGCTCCCTCCTCAAGCAGCCCCTCCGAGCTCGCTCCAAGCTCCAGAGTCAATGTTTAACCCGAGCCTCTGGAGCTCAGCTCCTTTATTATTAACCCAGCCCTGCTCCTCTGCACACTCGCAGAGCTGGAGACACAGAGGAGCCTTCAAAGAACTCGCTAGGGCAGCCTGGGCACAGGTAAAGCTCCTTTTGTGTCCTTTCCATCCCTGCAGAGCTGCTGCACATCCCTGGCTCTGCCCTTCTCCTGGGACAGGACAGCCTGGTAGCACCAGCTTGGCTTCACTGAGTCTTTTTAAATCAAATCACTGCCGCTTTTTTAATCAAATCACTGCAGAAATCCAGCGGATCCCACCCCAATCTGAGCCAAACTGATGTGTCTGTGTCTATAGTTAAGGAGTGCGCACTGTAAATTTATTTATTTATTCCCTGGCACATTTTTTATGTTACTTTTTTCCCTCCATACCTGTCTCTGTAACTGGTTTCTTTTTCTCCGAATAATTTTTATGTTCTCGTGGTTTACGCTCAAGTGTGTGAAGGTTTGTGGCTTTTTCTCCCTGTGGAGAGGCAGGACTGCACTAGGGAAAATCTAAATTTGCATCAGTGCTTTCGCTGAGCTCACCCAGTCCAACTGGACCATTTGCGTTCATCCTGCACCTTTGAGTTTTAATCTCTGCTCTTGGGTAAAGTGAATTCTAGAAGAAAACTTCTTGCTGAGGCAAATTCCCTCAGAAAAGGACGGGGCCACACATCTCAGTGTGTGCTGGTTGCTGTGTCACTGTGGTGGGAATAATTGTTTTTAAATAATGAGTATTTGTTTTTAAATAATGAGTATTTGTTTTTAAATCAGGAATATTTGTTTTTAAATAATATTTCATGTGTGTGCTCTGTGCTGGCTCGAAACTGGTCTGCAGAGGGAAGGATTCACTTGTTCAGATATTTTTTTTATTTGTTGTGACATAAACTGGCATGAAAAATAACAGAATGGGACTTTAGCTGAAGTGGAGCAAGGAAGGAAATTGGAATGATGATTGAGGGTGAAAGTTTAAACAGGTATTTGCAGACATCCAGGAAATAGCTGATCATGGTGTAATTAGACAAATATTACACATTTGTGAAAACAATAGCATTTTAATGGAAATGGGGTTCGAAAAATCAGTAAAAGAATCAAATCTTTCCTGTCTCCAGCTGCTCCAGGAGTAAATCCTGCAGAACAGGGGTGATCCCCGTGCGGACAGAGAACATCTCAGCCCCAATTCATCCTTTTGGGACACCAAAAATTCTCCTCTCTGTCCTCTGGGGAGGAAAACTCTGATATTCTGTGTTCAGCCAGGGGTCATGGCTCCATTAGCAAGGGATGATAATGTGGCCAGTGGGTATTTCCAGACTTTCCACCACATCTAGAGAGCTTCAGTCATAACTCCCCCACTGAAAAATCCTGGAATGAATGGGGGTACTGGTGGTATAAATTAGTATTTATTGGAATATTGTCAGTACAGGTCCAAGTGACCCTGAAAATCTAAATCACAGCACAGAAAAAAATTAATGAAGAGTTGCCTGATCTGAGGAAATGGAAACCTTGGCTATGAATTGAGTGAGAAGCTTTGAACCCCCTTCTACAATGGCCAGATTCAGGCCCTGCAATTTGCCCAAAGATTTAGAGATAAACAAGCACAGAAAAGAGAACAAAACACAAACCTGGCCTCCAAAAGAGTGGGGGAATTGGCCAAGTGACAAAGAACCTTGTGTCAGTTCAAAGGTGGCCTGGGTCAGCAGAGGATGGATTTGTCACCGTTTTTTATCAGCAGTTTCATGTTTGTTAAGGGCTCAGAGATTTCTCCATTTCCTGAGCATTTTTTTTTCCCCTCGGTCTGGCAATCCTACAAAGCACAAATTAGACTTTAAAGGAACTTGCCTGGCTTGTTCTGGGCACCACGAAATGCGAGTACAGAGGTGGCATCCAAAGGGCAAGGAGAGTTTGGAAGATGCAGATCACTGGAGCAGGGAGAAGGGGAATGCTCAGGAGAGCACAAACACACCCCAGAAGGGAACAGGGACGAGAAAACTCCTGGATTTCTCCTGGAAAATCCCTCAGGCCAGTCCAGCTGCCTCAGAGCTGAAGTGGTTAAGGAAAAAAAAAAAAAGTGGAAAAGGAGCTTCCCAGAGGGATCTTCTGGAGAAAAAGGAGGGAAAAGAGAAGTGGCTTAATCCTATTTTGCTCATATTGAAAGCAAACTCCTCGTGCCTGAGTTAACTTCTGGCTCTGCTGCTGTGGGAACCAGCAAAAATCCTCCTGGAGATGTTGGAGAGGTTTTGGTTCATTGGTTGGTTGAGTTGGGGTGTTTTGGGATTTTTTGGGTCAAGAGTTAGATCCAGCAGCAAAATTCCCAGTCCAACACGACCTGGAGCTGTTGGAGAGGTTTTGGTTCATTGGTTGGTTGAGGTTGAGTTGGGTTTTTTTGGGATTTTTTGGGTCAAGAGTGAGATCCAGCAGCAAAATTCCCAGTCCAACACGACCTGGAGCTGTTGGAGAGGTTTTGGT